>JAUPFP010000001.1:13211853-13776853 GCA_036925085.1 Brachycybe producta | reverse complement strand
TGTCTAGTTCGTAGATTTAACCAGTCTGATCTCTCAATCCAAGCGGTCCTGTGTATATATACTCTTAATACAATACAAACATATGATCGCTAGACAATGGTGCCAGGTGTGTCCAAGTCTCTTGGACACAACCAGGACCTTCAATTAATTACATTAGTTATGATATGAAAAACATCTATAAGATGTAATAGTTATAACAATTAAGAGGGATCTTTGTTGATTCTTCTAATAAAACGATCAAAAGATTCTCACGTCCAAGAGTTCTGCATCGTTGGTTCTTCTAGGATATGTCCTATCAAAACCATCGATGCAGTTCTCTTGTCTATTATACTCATCTTGGAGGGCAGGGAGTCATCGTCGTGATGGCCTCCCAGCCACCCCCAAGCATGAGGTGAAAACCTCCGTTAAACATTCTTTTATTATTTCTACAGGGTGTTTAAACAAATGACGAACCCTAAACGATGAATTCGTTACACCCCCAAACTAGTTTAGAAGTACATCCCTGTACTTCCAAAAGTTGAACCCGTTAAATGGATAATTAAATGCAAAAATCACTACTCGTGATTCAAAATATTAAAAATTCTCGCTTGGAATTAAACAAATCTAAAAGATTAAAATTGATCAATAGGCCCTATATATTATATATATATTGATCAATAGGCCTATTAAATTACTAAAAGGAGAAATCCCTAAAACTTTACTATAAAAACACAGGCAACTGCCTACAAGAAAAATGCGAACATGCATATAAAAATACAAAAATATTAAAAGAGAATCAATGCAAATCCAAATGTGCATAAAAACAAGAACAAGTATAGGATACTTAACAATACAATTAATATTCCATACGGGCCCAACCCAGGGCAGGACTTTCTTGGCTGCTTCGTAGTTCCTTTTCCAGTAGGGTAGCGGTTTTGGCAGATCCCTTGTAAAGGCGAAGACTCTGTCGTCCCTCTGCTCTGCTGTTGGCCGCATCATATAGTAGGTAAGGCCGGTCGTCGTGGAATCTGGGAGCTGACACTCTTCATCCCCTGATGGCGTTTTTGTCCTTCTTGTTCCACTGAAAGAAGGCCCGAATCCAATCCCGGATGCCTTCCTTGATGTCTTGGATCTTCAAGACGTCTTCATAATGAAATATCGTGACTTCCTTATACTTGGTGTCGAGGAGAAGTATTGTGGAGACAGCGCGGACGACCAAGGCAAATTACGAATGTCCTGGGCCCTTTGGGTGGTGTTTCATCCTACTCAGAGAGTCCCGTTTTCTTTGCCAATACACGCAGAGGTTATTGAGTATGGTCTCATCTTCTATAGTACTTCTGTGAGGCTGAGTAATGGGCTTGCCTTCAGGGACCCTCAAGGACTTCGTGGGGGTTCCTGATGGCAACCCCAGACACTCCTTGATGAACTGCTTTTTTGGGATGGTCCCTGTTTCCTTCGCTGGTTCGACCTTTGATTTCACTTCTGCTTCCATGGTGACAGGAGACGATACGGTAGCCATAGGACACCCAGGAGCTTCCTTATCGCTCCTGGCGGCAGCCTTTGGCTCCGTGATCTCAACATCGTCGGCATACAGCTGTCCTGGTTCTCGAGGGCAGATGTCTCTCAGCATCACTTTATTTTCTGGCGCTTGATGAAAGAAGCTACGAACTTCCGATCTTACTGGACTCTTCTGGGTCGGTTTCGTTCGAAGAGAGGCCTAATTTGCCTCCAACGCCGAACTCCACGAACCAGCAGGTCTTCTGTGAGACCTGAATTAGCAATCTCAACCGAAAGGGCAGCTTCCTTGTATTCCATTATCCTTCCATCATACAGGACCATACATTCGCCATGAAACGTTTCATATACCTGGTCGATTAGTGACAGTCCTCGGAGGTGATACTCCATGGCGATATCAATGAGGAGTTTGAGCTGCTCGTTGTAGCTGCTTCTGGGATCCTCTGGGACTGCGGTTGCTTTCTGGTCTGGAGTTGTCAACTTGGTGTAGATCTTGGGAGGAGGAGGGGCAGCACGGCTAACTCCTCTGGCACTTCCTTCAGGCTCTGTTCCTGGGAGCTCCTCATCATCGGTATCGATGTATAGGACGTCATTGTCCTCTTCGTGGTCATTCTGGATAGTGATGATGAGTCCCATTGGTTGATCTTTGACGACTCTAGTAAAGGGGAGGTGGACATCGCAGGACTCTGCAAGTCCTTCCTCACGATGCTTCTTCGCCTTCCTGTGCCGCTTACTCGGGTTGTTCTTGCACAGACTCGGTTCTATGATAGGAGCGATGGCAGCTGCTTCAGGACAATCGATGGGAGCATTGTAATGTCTAGAGGTGAGCCTTTGCTTTGGCAGCCTCTGGTTCCACTAATGCAGCATATGCCTTCTCAGCATTTCGCAGGGCCATACTCTTCCTTACATAATTCCCCTTCTCGTCCCAAATTTCAGTTAGGGTACGGTGAGGAATTGGTGGGCGGTTTCGACGTTGGTGGCATTCTCAATGATGGGCAGTCCATTCTTCTGTACCTTCTGGCTCGCCAGTCTTGCCCCAGTGGCGTGGCTCAGCCCCTCCGGGAGTGAACTCTCCAGGTTTTATTGAACGGTAAAAATTTGGTTGTCCTGCGCCGACAAAACTAGGCAATATCTTGGCCTTTCGCTTGGCCTCCTGGCGCTTCGTCATCTTGGGTGTGGCCTCGCATGTCCACAACCCATCAGCAATCTTTTTCCAGAGGAACAGCTGCAGTGTCGAAAACCAATTTCGACCCTTCCTCAATTGGAATGATGGAGCTTGGCTGGTCTTTTCGTTGCTCGAAATATCTTGTGCGCTTGTGGGCACGACCCTGCAAGGTTGGCCCACGGACACTGTGCCCCAACCCTGCCTGGTAGTATCCACATCCCCGTAGAGATTCTCTAGTGGTGATTTCATATTACGGCTCCTATCGGAGGCAAAAGACAAAGAAAGAAAATTTGTATTTCGGAGCCCGAAATGAAAAGTCTTTTTCCGGCTCTTTCTTACCTCTTTCGATCCATCCCGTTGAATCTTCCTGATTTCTTTGATTTTTGTCGATATTAATAAAACTTTTCCAAAGATGGCCGATTATTGCATAAAAAGTGTCGATATGATCAAGATGCCAAAAAATAGTGCCGGTACATGTGCACAACACATGGGCAAGGTTGTCAGTCATGAAGAAGATAAACATTAGGACCGGGTCCAGAGTTGTGCTAGGCTAGTGGTTTTCTCACTAAATGTATCCCTCTGCCCACGTGTTTCTCCTATGTGCATTAGCGTCATTGACCGCTCTGTTTACTTCCTCATTTGGGACATCATCTCCTTCTGTGGCATCACTAGCATCCATATTATCGTTCCTTTTTGTTGTTTCATCGATAATTTGCATGTTTTTCACTTCGATTTGAAATTCTATCGTTGAATTTGCGTCTTTTTTGTCGATTTTCATCGTTTCTTCAGGTATTCCTTTAATTTCTTTGATGAATCCAATGGTTTCCTTGGTGAAATTCGGCTTGTTACCATATTCTCAGGTGAATTGCATCGCATCTTCGCCAGGTAAGTATGAGAATTGCTGCTGGTTATCGTCTGCTGCCATTTTTCTTCGAATTTCGACGTTACGGTCGGAATGCTTTTGGATTTCTTTCGTAAATATTTCAATTTCTTCATCATCCTCAGATGATTCAATCCATGCATTTTGGCATCTGCAGTGTCCACAACATATCTTCTTACGGGAAGGTAAGTTCTTCTTTTTGACAAACGCTGGCATATTCTTTTCTTTTTCAGGTTCCGATTCAGTTTCTTCTGGTGATGAGTTACCCGTGAACTCTAGGGTGTCTCCAGCTGTTGGAACAGTGAGTCCATATTGTTGGTAAGTCTCATATAGTGGTCTCATGTTAACAACATTCACAGAGTCCTCCACTAATCTTCCAGCTCAATTTCCATACGATAATCGGTATACGGTGTCTGATACTTTCGAGACAATCGTATATCCCTGTCTCCATTTCGTAAAAAAATTCTTGTTCTGGCCAGGCCTGATACGCATGTCTCGCACAATTACTTTTTGACCAACTTTGATACTCATAAGGCTTCTTGTGCCTTTGGTCATAGTATTTCTTTCGACAATCATGTGTTGCTTTCAGGTTTGCTCTGGCTGTTCTTAGTTCGTCTTCTTGGCGTTCCTCCGCCTGTTGTCGAACGTCCATGAGGTTTAATGCCTCGTTATCCACAATAATTGGCCATTCTGGAACTAAGGTGTCAACTTTATTTCTAGGCTCCCATCCAAACATGAGTCTATAAGGTGTAAACTTTATGGATGAGTTGTACGATTCCAAAACTGCATCCAGTTTCGTAGCCGAATCGGTTTGGTTCTTGGCAGGAGTAAAATACTTTTTCATAGTCTGAATAATGCTCTTATTCGTTCGTTCGGCAAGACCATTACTTGTGCTTATTTCCTTGTGCTTATGTGCTTATTTCCTCCAACCGGTTGTACTAATGTTCCAATGAAATCCATTCCCCAGCATTCACAAGGTTTTCCAATGGGCATTTCTTGAAGGAAACCTTCAGGTTTCTCCGTACCTAACTTACAACCTACAACCAATTAACTTTCAAGAATGCTTTAATGATAAATTCAATAATATAATAGAAAAATAGTTGGCTTGTAATAATAATGAAAGAAAATTTTGTTGTTGTAAACTAAGCCTGGTGGATTGGTTATAATTAAAGAAAACGGCAGTCACAAAGATTTCGAAAAGAAATCATAAGACCATAAAAATAGTCCAAATGCACATACACCATTTAGGAGAGGCTACCTAAATGTGTTTCACCACTGCCAAGTGGATCATCAGTAGGCTTCAAACTCCAACATGAGTATTGGGGAACCACATATAGTGGATCACAACCAACACTCATGAAATTGTGAGTGCACATAATAATATTTAAAGTACATAATAATATAATAGAAAAAAATAGTTGGCTTGTAATAATAGTGCAAGAACATTTTTTGTTGTAAACTAAGCCTGGTGGACTGGTTATCATTAAAGAAAATGGCAGTCACAAAGATTTCGAAAAGAAATCATAAGACCATAAAAATAGTCCAAATGCACATCAACTGCAAACACTTGAGTATTGGGGTTCCCCAATACTTCTGTTGGAGTTTGAAGCCTATTGATGATCCACTATGCAGTGGTGAAACATGTTTAGGTAGCCTCTCCTAAATGGTGGATGTGCATTTGGACTATTTTTATGGTCTTATGATTTCTTTTCGAAATCTTTGTGACTGCCGTTTTCTTTAATTATAACCAATCCACCAGGCTTAGTTTACAACAACAAAATTTTCTTGCATTATTATTACAAGCCAACTATTTTTCTATTATATTATTGAATTTATCATTAAAGCATTCTTGAAAGTTAATTGGTTGTAGGTTGTAAGTTAGGTACGGAGAAACCTGAACTTTTCCTTCAAGAAATGCCCATTGGAAAACCTTGTGAATGCTGGGGAATGGATTTCATTGGAACATTAGTACAACCGGTTGGAGGAAATAAGCACATAAGCACAAGGAAATAAGCACAAGTAATGGTCTTGCCGAATGAACGAATAAGAGCATTATTCAGACTATGAAAAAGTATTTTTAATATTGAATTTATCAAGAAAATTTTTTTGTTGTAAACTAAGCCTGGTGGACTGGTTATCATTAAAGAAAACGGCAGTCACAAAGATTTCGAAAAGAAATCATAAGACCATAAAAATAGTCCAAATACACATCCACCATTTAGGAGAGGCTACCTAAACATGTTTCACCACTGCATAGTGGATCATCAATAGGCTTCAAACTCCAACAGAAGTATTGGGGAACCCCAATACTCAAGTGTTTGCAGTTGATGTGCATTTGGACTATTTTTATGGTCTTATGATTTCTTTTCGAAATCTTTGTGACTGCCGTTTTCTTTAATGATAACCAGTCCACCAGGCTTAGTTTACAACAAAAAAATTTTCTTGATAAATTCAATATTCAAACACTTTAAAGAAACATTAAAATTTAACTTTAAAATACTTTAAGGAAAGATTTAACACTTGGAAATTCTTTAAAGAAAAAGTTTAACACTTGGAAATTTTTTAAAGAAAAATTTAAAACTTGTAGAAAAGTTGAAAACTGCAAGACAACTTAAAGAAATCAAATATTCATGAACAAATACACTTCATATTACACTGATCAACTGACCGACACCCTCTGACTAAAAGAATAAAATTCACTAACTATAATCTGATTTTTGTTTTTTATCTCTAATTGGTTAATTTGGGTTTCTTCTCTAATTGTTTATTGGTCAATCATATGATTAACATATTACGGTATTATGTGAATGTTATTTGATTGACATCAGTTACCTTAGACAATAATTGAAGTTAACCCTTTAAACAGGGGTCAATTTTATATTACCTTTTGTTTGTAAATTATTATATCTATTTCCTGTCATTATATGCAGGTGTTGTATATTTCTTTATGTGACTATTATTTGTTAGTAGTAGTATCATATTACCTCTTTCTAATTTTTGAATTAAGTTCCTTGTTTATCCATTAAGGAGAAATGTATCATATTATATTATTTTACCACCTGCTACGTCCATCGGAAGTTTTTTTATAAAGTTTTTACATTGGCGATGTTTTTACTCCAATTACATTTGTCATACTTTAATTGTTTATCGTTTTATTTTTGTTTTAAGTGTTAGGTGTCAGATTTCTATTATTTATTTTTTTCAAACGGATTAAATATGAGATGCGTTCTTTTTCTTGTCCTCCCCATGTACGTGTTTTTATAGGGGAAGCTTTTAGTTTCCCCTTCTAGGGTCTTGTCTGGACTGATTTCCAGCATTCCTTTGTGGTGGTCTTCCGACATTACGGCTATGATAATCCCGTGCAAAATGTAGACTCTTTCCACAATTAAAACACTGTGAAGAGGTGTTTTTCCCTAATTGGGCCTTTGACCAACAGTCTCGAGCCATGTGTCCCATTTTCGCACAGTTGTAACACTATCGAAAAAAAAGCATGGGCCTGGATTGGCTGTTGAAAAGGTCTTCTTTGTGGACTCCTATGGAAACTTGACTGTTTTGGGGATGTGCACTCATTTGCAAAGTGCCCACGTTTGTGGCAATTTAAACATTCCACACTGGATTTTGTAATGACCCGACTTGGTCGCTACAATGACCCACGGTAAATTTGACCAACTTACCGCCACTTGACCTCCTTGGGATGGGTCAAAGCAGTGACCAGCCCTCCTCTTGCACCCGTCCGTGCCTACGGGTAGCACCGGTTGGAGGTCGATACCCGTACGATAAAAACCCCACCAGTAGCCCTCCCCCTCCCTGCGGTAACTTCCCCAGTTAATTATTTATATGTAATATTAATATATATTAATATATTATTATTTATTAAATTATTATTCTGTATATAATGCCAGTAGAAATTGTTCCAGTCTCTCAGACAGAAACTATGCCAGATGGCATAAGGGATTTTGGCTTTCACTCGATCGATGAACACGTTCTTTGTAATGATTTCATGAATGACCCAAGGCTTGTTTCTTCTTCATCCTTTCGTCAAATGCAGGTGGTCATAAGTTTATGCACGAAACAGTAGATGTCGACCTTTTCCGTGTATTCAACCGTTTCCAGTTGACAATCTGCATGACCCGGGCAGTTGTTCGTCTCCCGAAAATGGTTCCTGTTACAATCAGAAAAGGTTCATTTAATATCTGCCTCTTACTATAAGTACTGTTGCCATTGTCCTTTTATGTAGTTACAGGCACTGTGTAAGTGTTTGGACAATCTAGCATTTAGTGATTTTTACCTTTGCGCATCGCATGCATTTCCGACCTTAATACTACAAACGAAACAAAACTCATACCACAAAAAAGAAGACCAGGCCAAGTGTAATTGAATTTGAAAATTTGTAAAAGTTGATTAAATCCTGTTCATGACGCTAACTTTTATTGGGTGCATTTCACCAATTAAATTTGGCTTGCCGAAATGCACCTACAAAAATGTTTTGTGATGCCCTCAGGTTCAAGAACAATAAAGCTCTGAGGTGCAGTAGTAATATATAACCTCTTTCCAGTTTACCTTACTACTACAAAAAAACCTTGTTGCTTTACAAAGGTTGTTAACTTTATTCTTTCACAAAATCACAATAAGTAAAAATGGCTGTAGGGACGGTTTCACTTGTCCTGGTCTGTGTTCTTGGGGTGTTCATAACTATGTCACGATTAAGGGTCTCACTGTTTATGACGGAACTTGATCGTTCCAGACGAAAATGAATTACACTGAATTCAATCCAGTCTAACTCAACCAAGTTTTAATTTACCTTATCCTAATTTTAATTCAGTTTAATTCAAGTTATTGTTGTAATCTCCAATAACCCAACCTAATACCTCCGACACCTACACAGTTAAATTCCTCTAATTCTTAAACACATTCAACAGTGAAAGGCAATTGGCCAATAAGTTGAATTAGTTGAATTCAACTTGTTCAGATATTAGCAATATAAACTTTAAAAAATGTTGATTCAGTACTTTATTCAATTTATTACTTAAGTCAAATTAAATCAAAGTCAAATTGTCAGTTTTTATTTGGATTCAGGGCCCACCTGTATTTTGTATAAACCACCTAAACACATTTAAATTGAATTCATTTAGCTCAGGTGTGCATAAGGTCTAAGTCAAAAGAAAAGAAAAAGAAAAGAGAAGAAAAGGAGAATTTTTGTTTCACTTACAGTAGTTCCTGGTCCATGTTATTTCTTTTCCTTCTTCCTGGCTTCTGGGTACAGGTCTTTCCCCTCTCAGCTGAAATAAACCAAACTTCGCTCTGCAAAGAGGCCTCTAATAAGGGTTAAAGGCCCTCCTGCCGTTAGGCTATAGGCCTGGGATACACAGAAATACACAAATACAGAAATACACAATGACTCAAATCATATATCAACTATCAGTTCATAGGTTAGCTCATAGATTATGCAGGATACGTGTCACGTGGTGATGTAATCGTCTAGGGCTCAATATCATCATTCGCGTATTCGAATACCGCTGCAGAAGCAAACCGCTGTAATTCGGAGCTTAACCGACTGTCCTCCAGAACTTCATCTGGCTCTAGTGGCCACCTGTGTCCACTACTTGCTGCCTTACAGCCTCCCGTGTGCTGCCACCCTCTGTGCAAGTGCACACTCATATAGGGTAGGTTATATAGGGGGTAGCGTGTCCGGCCCCGCCCCGCACTTGCATGGGTCATTGCCACGTAAATGAAATCGAAAGATTTAGCCCCGGAATGGGCCATGTCCCGTCAGCAGTTGAAGCAGCTTTTCTGTAAGGAGACGAGTGCCACGCTTGACCTCTGGGGTGAAAGCATATAACTGCCGCCCCTGGATTGCAACATCCCACATCCGCTGCCACCGGAGAACTATTGCCACCTGTTGTGTCTGCCGCAGTGTTGCCATGGGTAGTTGATGGGTGGTGATGACCTCTTTCATAGTGCCCCGCTTAGCTGCCCCATCTGCTAGTTCGTTGAACATGTGCCCGGCACGGGCCTTAATCCGCATAAGAGAGACACTGTCTCGATTGCTGCCACCTACTAAGCACTCCACCTTCATAATGTGCATCGGTGAGGGTGCTGTTTCCACCAGCTACTGCCTGAAGAGCCGACATGGAGTCAGAACAGATAGCCACCGATGCCCAGGTGTGTGAATCCCTTTCCGCACTAATGGCCTGGCCGATGGCCGAGAGCTCCGCTTGGAATACTGTGCAGCCGTCAGGCAGGCGCTCACATGTGTCAGAGATGTTTGTTCCCCGGACGGTCACGTATGCAGCACCAACTTTGCCATTCATCTTCGACCCATCTGTATACAAGCACAGGTCCATCCGATCCACCAGAGATTCGCTCCAAATGTGTATATCGTAAGAGTGTCAGTTACCCGGGTGATCTGTTGCCATCTCGGGCATCGGGGTGTCCAGCTGGTCAGCCAAGAAGTTCTTTTTTCTCCACAAGTTGCTCGTTTCCACTGCTAGAGCTGCCAAAGGTGGACACCCGGATGCCACCTGCAGTTATCTGCTGGCAGTTGTCCTGTATGCCCTACAGATTGCCAACAGGAATGGTCTTTGCATGGCATCGAGGTGACCGATGATCCTCCGATCCACTCCTCTTTCTCCCCACACCTCTGCACCGTAGAGGATGCGGGGACAACTGCGTGCTCGTAGATAATCTTCAGCGTGCTTGGGGCAATCCCCCATTCTTTCCCGGCTATTATGAACAGTCGGGCTCCAATTGCTGCCACCTTGTTCCTTACGTACCGGGCATGCTCCAGCCATTTGAACTGCGAGTCCACCACAATCCCGAGGTAGCGCATGGTACCGTTAGTAGGGATAGGCCCCCTACCGTTGCAGGGTGGAAGACCGCTACGGTCTTCTGTGCAGCAAACTCCAACTTCATTGCTGCAGCCCATGTCGGGCACACAGTCCAAAGGTGTTGCCATTTTTCCTCCAGGATTTTGACCGATCGGCCGCATATTACACCCAGTACGTCGACATCAAATGCTTGGACCCGGTCCTCTGCTGATGCCTATTCTGTTATGGCTGCCAAGAAGGATTCCATGAGGATGAGTCACAGGACCAGCTCCAGACATGAGCCCTGTGGGCAGCCCTTGTTGGTTTCTCTGGTGGAACTGCCGCTAGTCACTTGCCGCCCTATCAAGAAGGCCGCCACTAACTTATGGAGATTTTCGGGGCAATACATATACGATGCAGCTGACAGAGGATACTAAGGTGCCAGGCGTTGTTGAAGGCATTGCTGATGTTGAGTGCAACTGCCAAGCTATGCTCCCGTCTCTGTTTAGCCTGCCGCACCCAAGAAACGTAGTCGGCAACAGCTTGTACTGCACGCCTCCCACATCGAAAGCCATACTGGGATGGAGAGAGGTGCCCTTGCTTTTCTAGGAACCAACGGATCCTTCCTGTGCACAACTTGTCGAGGACCTTACCGAGCACGGGGAGTAGACATATTGGTCGGAAGCCCCCATCTCCTTGCTTAGTAATCCAGGCGACGCTGCCCCTCTTCTAGATTTTTTGGGAATACTCCCTGCTCGAAACAGGCATTGAGCATCCTGAGCCATTTTGGTCCCTGCTCATCGAGCAGGTGATGGAGGCCCATGACTGGAAAGCCATCCTCTGCTGGAGCTTTGGATATCCTAAAACTCATAACTGCCTCCCTTAACTCTGTCATTGTGAATGGGGTGTCATCATGCTGTCCCCCGGTTCGGTCAATCGTCTGGTCGTCGGAGGGAAAGTACTTGTCGAGAAGTGCCTCAGCGGTTTGTTGACTGTCTGCTGTCCATGTTCCATCTGGCCGTTGTACTGCCTTTCCGACCTTGTTGTGTCGACCCTGGCTTGTTAACACCCGGTAGGGGATGCCAAACGGATCTGCCTTGGGGTGTTGCTCGCAGAAGTTGTGCCCACTTTCTTGCTTCTTAATGAGGACCTTCTTTTTGAAGTCTTGCCTCCCTCGCTTATATTCCTCTCGTAGGGCCTCTCAGCACTCCTGAGCTTGCTCACATTGGTATTTTTTGTTCTTACCCTGGTTAGTGGCATCGCTTGTTGGCAGGCCCGTATGCAGAGATCTTGGAGTCGGACTGCCATCTCCTCCGCATTGTAAGGCCATTGCTCAAAATCCTCTAACCCTGTTGTGAGCACTCTTCGGAATAGAGGCCTGTCTGCTTTCCGTCAGTTAAAGCGGTTCTGTGGTTCTTCCGTCCCGGCAGTGAATGTGACCTCGCAGTGGATACTTCGGTGGTCGCTCAGGTTCTCGCTATCCGAGATGCTCCAGGTGAAGTCTGTCACTCCCGAAAGTAGGGTCAAGTCGATGTAACTAGTACCATTGGTCGAGGAGAAGGCTGGCCCCAGGTTTCATCACACACGACCTCCCCTGCTGGTCTGAGGTGGGCGAGCCCCAGAGATAGTTCTTGGCGTTGAAGTTGCCCATTATTATCTTTGGCCCCGGGTATTTTTGATGGATGTTTTCTAGTGCTGAAAGGGTGGCTTCGAGGTTCGCCTGTGGTCCAATGTCCACCGCATCTTTCCAGTTCCTATCAGAACACAATCCAGAGTGTCTGAACAGTCCTCCGTGGAAATTACTGCCATTTTAAAGCCGGGGCTTATCGCAGTTAAGACCTTCTGTGGTTGCTCGCCAGTGACCACTAGCCAGTCTGTGAGGATGCCTGCCAGGTTCCGTCCTGGCTCCTGTAGGCACAGGATGTCGCACTTCCTCTCGCACGCCATTGTGTGTACCATCGCTCCTGCTGCGATTCCTCTGCCTATGGTTGAGTTGGAGAATCCGGATGTTGGTTGGGTACTTCCCAGCTCCCATGATTGGACTCCTGAGCGGCTATACTTGGATGGCCTTACTGGCCTTCATAATCAGTTCTGGACTTCATTTTTTTCCACTTCTGCCAGGAAGACAGGGCATTTGGGATCAGTGAATGCGTGGCATCTAAGTGCCACTTCTTCCTTCGGCAGTTGATGCAATCAAGATTAGTCCTCTTGCAGTCGCGTGCTATGTGGTTGCCCCCACATCGAAAGCAGACCGTGGTGCCCTTGCAGTCTCTTGCGAGGTGTCCATAACCACTGCACTGGTAACACCGGGTGACGTCCGCAAATTCTTCGGCTCTATGCGTTGTCCAGCCTACATTGATGAATCCAGCTGCCATGCACTCCTTGTAAAGTCCAGGGGGCATCGCGATGATGACATTCGTTTTGCATTCGACTCTTCATGGCCTACGACCCACTATACGCAGAGACGTTTCCAGCTCCTTTGTTCCGCCGACCGTTGTCGCCATATTGTCGTTATTATTAGCAATTAGGGACAGGATCTCCTTGTCTTGTAATTTTGCATCGATGCCGATAACCGCCAGCTTGGGATGTCTCTTAGCCAATGGCCTTGTGGTGAACTCCGGGTCCCCATGTAGTAGTTCGAGCAGCTTGTTGCGTTGGCAGTCTGTATGACTCAATGATAAGCCCTCCGTCTTTGCTCTCACGAATCAACTTGAAGCTGCCGCCGACATCTTTGAGAGAAATCTTTGGAGCTGAGCCCCGATTGCTCGTGGGGTAGCTCCGGACTCAGGTGCTTTCATGATGATAGCATAGGATGCTCCCGGGGCCGTCTTTGGTTTGTTTAGGACACTGTATGTAAGGTCATCAGGTTGTTGTTGTTGAGGTTGGGGTTTGCGGCATCGCCTCGTCACCGTTGTCCAATCCTCAGCTTTGTCGCCGCGTACCACGGATGCATATGTTGTAGGACTTGCTTGCTGTTGTTCACCTTCTGTGTCCGATTCCATCTGGGGTCTGTGGTGGTGGGGTACTTGTGGCCATTCCGTTGGGTTGGTGTCCGCTGCCTCTTCCCGGCAGGCCCTCTTGGGTGGCTTGTGAGTGTTTGTGGCTTTGCGCATGGGCTAGCTCTAGAGACAGCTTTTGGTTGCTGTCATTGAGAACAACACATGCCTTAAGGAGTTTTTCCTGGTGTTCTCGATGAAAAGTGAGTTTGGTGCCGGTTTTGACCAAAGTCGCCCCTCGTATGGCAACTATATGTTTGAACACCAGCTACAAAATGTTGCTAACTGGCAGGTTAAAATAGTCAGGCGCCTCCGGTCCATCCACAATATCGACTGTCTCAGTGGCCTTTCTGTCTATGGTTAATTCGCAGTCTGTGCCCGAAGATGTCGGGCCTCCCATTCGCTTCGACGCTGCTCGAGTCTGCCGCCTAGCTGTACTGTGTTCGGTACCCTTGTCTGTATTCACCAGGTCGTCTTCCACCCTTCCTAGAAGTATCGAAGAACAGAGGTCGGCTTGCAGCTCCCGTAGTGTCTTCTCGTAGCTGTCGTTTCTCTGAGGCTTCTATTCCCGCCTCTTTCACTAGCCGCATTGTCTCGGCTACCACATCGTCATGCCGTAGAGTCCAACATTTAGAGAATTCCGCCCTCAGGGATTTGGGGATCCTGGTGAGGTCAGGGTCTAGTCCCCCGGCTGCCATACTCCCGAACAGTGACAGAAGGTAGGGTAGTGCGTGGTGTATAGGGTGGACTGGAGTGGGTTTATGTTTATATGTACACGGTGTTTGGGAGTGCACCCCAAGTTTGTAAAGGGGTTGTGTGAGGGGGTGTGCTAGGATGCACCCTGAATAGGAATGAACCCTAAGTGTGTTGTGGAGTATGTATGGGAGATGTGGTAGAATGCACCTTGGGTAGGAAGGCACCCTAAGTGAGGAGAGGTTTGGTTTGTGAGGTGAATGGATGAGATATTGTAAGTGTTAGGATGCACCTAGCATGAGGATAAACCAAAGAAGGTCGGATCAGGGTGTGCAAGAAGGTGGGTTTAGAGTTGGGTAGATATTGTGATGAAAGGTGTGAAATTTATGAAAGGTGAATAGATAGATTTGTAGAGAAGTGTCAGGATGCACCTAGTATGAGAATGCACCTAACCGGGGTCGGGCCTGGGTGTGTGAGGAGGTGGTTAGTTGGGTTTAGAGTTGGGTAAATATTGTGAAGAAAGGTGTAAAATTTGTGTTGGGATGACGAGTGTGGGAATGCACCCAAAGGCAGTGTGTTAGGTTCCACCCAGGAGGCAGTGTATTAAGATGCACCCAGCATGGGAAAGTGCCCTAGCAGGGAGTAGAATTGGGTGTGGGTGAGAAAATTGCTCTTGTGTTATAATGCACCCAGTATGAGAATGCAACCTAATGGATGTGTGGGTGTGTAATGTGTATGGAATGTTAGAATGTGACCGTTAGTGTAGGCCAAATAGGGTGTGGGTTAGTTGGTGTGTGAAAGCTGTAATTTTGGCCAAAGATAAAGGAAGTTAAATAGAATAAAGTTAAATAGAATAAAGAAAGAAGAAATATTACAAGAACCTCATAGAGAGGAAGAGAACCTGGATTACCAGGTAAGATAAGGGTTATAAGGGAGGGGGGAAAGGTTGGTGTCCAACCAGTATTACTGGGTGGGCATAACCCTTACTATTACCACCACCAGATCCCTCACTCACGCCTTTAGGTTAATCACTTTAAAAGGGTTGTCAGACACATAAACACCATTAGTTTCTTGTAATAGTCCAGATATATTTGATAAGAAAGTTAGAACGTCAATTTAAATGTCAAAATCAACACAAAACAAACACATATGGAAATTCGCGAATAGAATAATACACTCGGATGAAAACAACACGGAGAACACAAAAACACGTCATCACTTGACACACACTCTTTCTCTCTCTCTCTGTCCATCTGTCTTGCGAGGAGGCCTGTAGTATTGTCGTAATTGTTTTTCCAGAGTATCCCCCTTTTCCTGTTTGTAATCCACCTTTTATTTGGTACCACTTGTTGTCTGACACACAAACGTCCTTCCTCGAGCGAGTCCGGCTTTCAACTATCTCTTCAATTTTTTATTTGTCGTAAAATTAATTTGCCTCGTATTGGTCACCTAACCCTTGGATTGTTCACATGATTATCATGTGGACTTATTGTGTGGTTGGTAATCAGGGCTACATACTGGCCCAGAGTTGTATAGTAAGCTACTTGACCTTGTACCCTATGATCGCTATGTTGAAATCATACGTCATTTGTTAATGACTGTGATTTCATGTTATTGACATTGATATTGAAAATGGTGCACTTTGCACCCCAAAAACAGACCAGAGAGAGAAAATAAAATTGTGTCCCCATAAATGGACATTGGAACCATTAAAGCAGTCGTATGATATAGAAATTTAATATCAGCTGATTGCAGGCTCCAACGACCGTTAACTAATTAATTTTCTTTAGTTATTTTTTATTTTAACATTCACATTACTCCTATCGACGATCGATGATCGATCGGTAAGTTGTAATAATGAAGGTGTTATTTTCTTGTTAGGTGTACAGTCCCCGGCCAAATTATTAGACGCACCTAAAATTTTTGGTTAGATGCATCTTCAGTTGACAAAGATGACAACTATTCTTTGTATACAAGTTTATAGCAGTGTTTTTTTATTTTTTGGCCACTGTTAATTAATAACACAGTTTTCTTAGTATTCATTAAATATTTATTCATTTTCATAAAATAACACAAATTTGTAGAAAAACTTACATTTTTTAATATTTTGTTAAACCACCTTTGGCAGCGATTAAAGCCTCGATTCTTGGCATGCTATTAATGCATGCCTGAACTGTCTCCTGCATTTGTGGGTGATGATTCCTGACATCAATGATTTTTTTCAATAAGGCGATGTTTTGTTGTAATCACCTCCTTTGCAACTTCTCTCTTCATCAACTCCCACACATTTTCTATTGGATTCATATCCGGTGAGTTTCCAGGCCAAGGCAAGATAGGAACACTGTTTTCCTCCAAAACAGCTTTTACAGATTTTGCAGTATGACATGGAGCTCCATCCTGCATAAAAACGAAGGACTCTCCATTTGGAAACCAATTTCTTAGCAAACTCTTTGTACTGGTCCTGGCGCATTGTCCCTTTAACCACATACACACGCCCAGTGCCCTTGCTACTGATAACAGACTAAATCATTACTTTGGTGGGATGTTTCACAGACTGTATGACACAATCTGGATGGTATTTTTCATTAGGGTGTCTTCGCACAAACTGTGATTTGTTGGACAAGATCTCAAAAGTGCTCTCATCACTAAAACATACCTAAAACAAAGCGCAAAGGTCGATTTTGGAGCAAATTTTAATTCAGAATAGACAGTTGTTTTTTTAAATACACAATTGTCAATATTTACTGATTTCCAGAAGTCTAAACTTTGGTTTTTGTGATCCTTTGCCCACTTGAAACGTTTTGTTGTCATAGCCGCAGTTAATTTGGACTTTCGAGATGGTCTGTGGGCCTTAAAATTCATTTCTGAAAGTTTATGCCTAACAGTTCTTTCTGAGACAAGAATTTTGTTGCTTTCCAGCTTGGATTTAATTTCTTTTGTAGTAGCAAACCGGTTCTCCAGGCAAATCTTTTTTAAGCAGCGTTTTGCTCTTGGCGTTAGGATGGGTTTTCGGAAACATTTTTTTTCTTTGAGGTCCGAACTCCTCCTTTAGATCAATTTTCTTCTTAATTCTTCTTACAGATGACTCAGAAATCTCCAACCTTCTTGAAATTTCTCGATTAGAATAATTTTCGGTGCCAATTAGAGTCTTAACTGCGGAAATCTTTCGAGGTGTTAAATCACTAGTTTTACCCATGTTGTCCTGTGTGTATCACACAAAACACATTAAAATAAAACTGACAATGTTTAAATTAAAGTTTACAATCACAAAAAAAAACAAGGTCATTTTGAATAGCAAGTGTGTGGATGCATCAAAATAAAAGCATTTATTTAATAGAGGACATTTTTCTTAACATTTCAATTGATTTTGACAACAATAGATGAGCCATAAAATAAATCTGGTACTTGGGAAGTCAGTAAATCATAAAAAAATGGGGTGGGTCTAATAATGTGGCCAGGGACTGTATATGCTACACCTAACAGTTATATTACACCTTCTAGTCAAATACCTGTTATGGGTACTTTGTTTACATTTTTAATATTTATCAAAAGTATGATTCATTATTACCCACTATTTTACAAGTATATTTATGATTATTATATTTTTTTTTTGGTTTATATCACTTTTTCTTTATTTTAATTTTTTGTAATCTATAAAAATTAATCTATGTTAGGTGTTTGTGGGTGTTATTGCAACACCTAATAGTATCGCTTAATCTGCTAACCATTATGACAGGTTCTATAAGGAATAATAATAGATTTCATCTAAATTTTGTTTAAATCGAAAAATAACCATAAACGAGGGTAGTAATTTCGTCATTCTCAATGTAACGTTTATCATTGAATGTGGTGAGACTTATCTTGTTCATTTCTAGAGTGTAAATCATGCATTTTAGACATGATTTGTTTTTGAATTACTCTATTCGGGATGGATTGATGCAAAGGTTCAATGTACATATCATGATGGAAGTGAGATTTAACAATTTGTTTTTTAATACCTTTAGCTTTACGTTTATACTTACAGCTATTTAACTGTACGGAATACGTTTTAGAATGTAAGGCCACAAATTCCGAAATAGGTTCGCCATTCATTTCGTCTTTAACTTTTCCCATAACTTGTTTGTTTTAAGAGAATGCAGAAAGTGAATTTTTGGAAAGTCACTCGTATCCAAATGATACTGGTAATGCAGCAATGCAGCATGTCATGATACAGATCTTTCGTTTGAATGTGCATGATGAAAGTTTCCTTACCGTATACAATAATTTCAATCTATTTCCTGGATAATTTGATTTCAGAACATGATAATAAAATTCATACATGAACAACTTTGATATTTCTAGTTCAGTAAACCCGTATACAATGGCTTTTTAAAATAAATGTACCATATTTTCATTTTAAAAACAGTGAGGTTCTTGTCATTAATGTGAAATGAAACTAAATTTGCTTTGCGGAATAATTTTAGACATCGTTCTTCTTTATTAACAAGTTTGGCATTAATTTTCAAAATTATCTTTTGCCAGTATACGCATGACGATGTTAAATTCTATATAAGATTTTAACTACTTGCCTTGGGTAAAAGAAAGACCACAATGAATTTCGGTTAATTTCATATTGTAAATTTCTAGCGTGATTGACAAAACTTTGTTTGATAGATTAGGAACGAGTTTCTTTGATTTGTAATTTTTGGGTTCTTTTCCTTTTATTTTTTAAAAGGGCTAGCATAAGAGGATAGCATATCGAGTCTTTTTTTACAAAGAGAGTAGTTGCTGTGATCAAAATGTAACTCTCCGGGATAATCGAGATCCACTTCTAATATGTATCTCTTTTGGCCATCTGGGCTAGTGAAATGAACGTCGAAAGTTTCGATCTCATTTTCATCGAGCCATTGAAAATCTTTCATGGACATGGGTTCACATATTGCCGTAGCATACAGGGAATTGTAATATCATTAGGCAGTATAAGATTTAGGCTGTGACGGATTGTAATAATTTAAATATTGTTTGCTTTTGCCTATCTGTGACTGGCAACAGAAACACCTCCACGGATATCTCTTTCGATAGATAGGTGCATATTGTAATCTGTAACTAACTCCAACTCAACTTTAGTGTATTTCAAAGCGGCAGGCCAAGCATACATGGGTGAAATGAAATAATGCGTGGAATGAAGGCCAAAACTTTTAAAAGAAATAGTTCGAAAATGTTCGAAAACATTGGCCAAAATGAGACAATCGCTTCTTAAATAAATATCGTGATAGTCTCCCAGTTTTGCATCTGAACAACTCGAATACATTTTTTACGTGCTTGTAATTGTCGGATATTCCTTCTTCATTGAGCATATTGTTAAAAAAAACTTTATCAGGAATACCCACTGCATCAAATTTTGAGTGACTGTCCAAGTGTTCATAAGGAAAAAAATCCTTTTTGCGTCATGAGATCGATTTTTGCAGGGTCTTAAAATACCAAGAAATGCAATTAAATTTTTCCTTAGGAAGATTTTGGGCGATGGTTGCGAGTGGAGCGGGGCAGATAAGAATTGAAAATTGTCTAGGACCACGAGATCATCGACGATGAAACTTGTATAACGTTCAATACTCAAAGAAATAATGCTAATGGATTTTTTCTGTTTTAATCCTACCTAGGGCTCTAACGATAAAATGCTCGTTATACGAACGTAAACAATGAGCGAAGCATGGTAAGTAAAAAGTGGTCATGTAAAGTGGCATTGCAACTGAAGCATGCGGCACCTCTATAATTATTTTTTAGGAGATGGTGACCATGATTTCTTACTTTTCCCATAGTAAATTCGTTAAGCTCGTCTGACAAGCATAGCAATGGGTTGGTTTCTGAAATTTTTTTTCGTCTTTGTTCATCATGGCCATAGGCTCTATTTGGTTCGATTTCAACAATTCGCTGGCTTTGTCTCGTAAGGTCATGACAAGTTCATAAGCAGGATCTTGGGACCTTTTACACTCGTGAGAGACAACCTTATTGTGATAATCAACGATGACGTAAGAATAAGGGGAAGCTTCCTGTATCTGGATGTTTTTTGTATAGGAGGTACTCGGATTTTGTGCTGGACCACTGACTTTTTGGATTAGGCTTTCGAAATCAAAATAAGCTATTTAAAGGCAATGCAAAGCCTTATGAAAATCGTTAAATTTTAAAATGCAATTTGCTTTGCCTGGTAAAAGAATTTTTGCCGATGTATGCTCTTCCCACATAAGATGTTGCCTTTCTAAAGCGCTTTCAACAGATAAAACCCTTTATAACATTGGTAACAAAAAATTCTTTTTAAATCCAACATGACCCATTAATCGTGCAATATTTTGAATTAGAAAGTAATGTTTGTCTTGAAGAAGATGATTAATTTTTCTATTTGAACTGAAATTACTTAAGTGAAGAGGAACGACAAATTTATCGTAGCCACAAACAATAATTTTTAGATTATTTGCAATTTCGAACTTTGAGATTTGATTTAAAGCCACGGGACGGGGTATTCAAGCATGGTTGTATCGAGCGTGCCTTCTAATTTTTTATAGTGACTCAATCTATTTGGATTTTTGTGGAATGGGTCAGGATGTAAATGAGCTAGTACACACCATAAAAATCAATTGGCATTTTTGGATGTGATATTTACAATAGATTTCTTATTATTTAAGGAAATGGGAAGTTTACCTGAACATCCACCTTTATACAGTGTGTATTTGCCAGTTTTGATATTGATGTCTTCGATGGAATCGATAACCCAACCCAAGCCTCTATTAATAAAAGCTTCTATCGCGCTTAAAATCTGCATTTTACATTCTCACAAGTACCGTTTTATTTCTTGAGTGATGCATAATAAGTTTCATAATACTGACGTCCAAACCAATCTTTAATCACGTCTTCATTTACAGTGGTAGAAGGTCCTGCATCACTTACCACATTCGCTTTACGTTTTGTGGCTTGAGATTATGCTGCTGCTTTTTTTGTTTTTGGACTAGTTACTTCGGTTTCTACCGTCAAGTCTATCAATATTTTTTTCAGAATTTTTCTAAGAAACAATATTGCCTTTATTGTAAACTTTGAAAATGTGTATGGGATCACGAATAACTAATGAAAATTACTCATCAAATAAAAAAAAATTGTAAAAAGGAGAGATTCGTTTGTGGTATAAAAGTAAACTCACCAATGGCATCCTTATTGTCCTGCCTTGTTTTGATGCAATTATGTGTTATAGCTGTTCAACTTTTGAAGAACAAAGTGTTTTACAGATTGAATTGCAGTTGGCAAAAATAACAGCGACCACAGTAAAAAAAAAGTATTTTTGAAGCGTTGATGCTCGTGGAAAGTAGGATGTTTAGATGTGAATAGTAAGTGAATGTAAGTTTTCGTTGAGGAAATTCAGAATTAAAGTTGATGCGTGAATTTTAGGATGAAAAGTTAGCCTTTGTATACTAAAAATTGCCCCCTGCTGAAAATAGCATTCAGTAAAGACTGAAAACAAAACAGCAATAATAATAAGTAGGTCAAGGTTATGAAAGGCGTCAATGCAGTAGGCTAAAATACTAACCAATGAAGCGCTGTATGTTAAAACGAAGTACCAATAATATAGAAGTAATTGAAGGTTACGAAAGACTACATGCAGTACCTGGAAATATGAACCAATGATGACGCAGATAAAAAAAAGAAGCACCAATAATATAGAAGTAATTGAAGGTCATGAGAGATGTCAATGTAAAATAGGACAAAGTTATAAAGACGTCAATGCAGTATTTTAAAATAGTAACCAATGAAGACTCGGATATTAAAACGAATCACCAATAATATTGGAGTAAGTGAGTCATGCAAGTCGTCAATGCAAATTAGGGCGAGGTTTGAAAGGCATCAATGCAGTAAATAAAAATAGTACAAGGTTATAAAATATGCCACTGTTGAAAATCTATTTGACTGGAGTTAAAATAATTATAAAATGCAATTTTATCTCATTTAAAATTATTAAGGAAATGTTTAACTTTAGTCTGCCTCACCTCTGTAACGACCCGCCTGGGCGCTACAATAACCCCGGCAAATTTTCTTTAAACTTACCGTCGCTTGACTTCCTTGGGACGGGATCCTTGCGTGGGCCAGCCCTCCTCCTGCACTCGTCCGTGTCATGGGTAGCTTCGAACGGAAGTCGTCCCCGATGATCCACGGTCGTAAGGCCGCTGAACACGACGGAGAACCTACAGTGAATCCCCGGTGGATCTCACCGTTGGTGACAATGAAAAGAACCGGCCGACATGACGAGATGCATGGTGGAAACAGGACGGTGAAGTACCGGTGCAACCCCACTGGCAAACCCCCACCCTCCCTGCGGTTACTTCCCCAATGGTAATTATTATAAATAAACAAGAGACACGTACCACAGTGGTTGAGTGAAAATAAATATATAATTTATTCAATTATAAAAACACTCTCGGAGATTGCCTTATGCAGGACATCCACATATTTGGAGACCGCCCGGAGGTACGTCCCTCGTTCAGAGCTCAGGCCATGACAGGCACCTGAGCTTGGAAGCTTTACCGGTCGCACACCACTCAGTTCGGTGGCGACCGGCGGCGGTTTAACGAGGATTTCTCCTCGTCCTCCACGAGTCGATAGTAGAACTGGCCATCATGAACGGTGGCCAGGTACTTACGACCCTCCAGCCAAACTTTCGCAACGCCAGTGGTTGGCTGGAGGTTCTGACTCTCGTCAGGCACCACTCTGGCAACCTGCCCTTTAGCCGCAGCCTTTGGACAATCCTTCCTCAAATGACCCATCTGGTTACACCCGAAACAAGGACCTAGTCGCCGGAGTGAATCTCCTGTACGGTCCGTACTTCAAGGCTTTGCCGCCGGCTGACCTCCGCCAGAGCCTGCCGTCTTCTTCTTCTTGCCTCCGGTCTTGGCTCCTGCTTTGTCCGACTTGGACGGTGCAGCAGCCTTCGCACCCATTTGGCTCGAAGATGAAGCCTTGACAGAGCTCCAAGAGCTAGCCGTGGTTCCGGAGGACTGAGCGCTAGCCCTGTCCTGAGGAACCCCTCTGGTACGGGTAGGTAATTTACCTACCAGAAGCTAATCGGCCTCAACCAGCCGTGCCTTTCGGGCATATGCTTCTACCGTACCGGCCTTGCAACCGATCAATTGATCAGTGATGGCCGTCAGGAGTTTCCGTTTGAAGCGTATGAGCCGACAGCTCTCGTCTTCGCCCGGAGACACTCGGTCGGACAGTTTCACGAACCGCCAGTAGAATGCCTGTACAGACTCTGTAGCCCCCTGTTTCATCGACTCAAATTCACCGAAACAGAGGCGAGCCTGGTTGCTGGTGCTGAAGCGGCTACACATAGTGCCCTTCAGCTCCGTCCAGGTCAGGTCTGGAAGAGTTTCCACCAAAGTGGTGTAATACTCCTCCGCCGGTCCAGAAACGTAAAGAAACTGCATCGGGACTCGTCCGTCCAGCGCTGAGCTCGGGCTTTCGCTTCGAACTTGCGGAGAAAAGGCGTCAAGTCCTCTCTGCCGTCATAACGAGCAAAGGAGTGGACCGGGTTAAAGAACCAGAACGCCTGAACCACCGCTGGAGTGGGCATCCAAGCAGCGGCGCTAATTCTGCGAGGCTGCCTGCTCCGGTTCCCCGAAACGTCAGACACGGACTCAGCTTCCGAGGGTATCATCAACTGAACTCTCGGCTGCTGTCCGGGTGCGGGAGGAACTCCCCGGCCAATCCCCCTAGGAGATGGCCTGGGTGCTTCCCGCGGAGGTACCAATCGGGGTTGTACCGGTGGTTCCTCTCTCCGTGCACCTTCACGCACGGGCGACAGTGAAAACCGAGGTGCCACCCTCGGCGCAATCGTCGACCGGGACAGTCGTCCTTCCAAACGAAGGACATCTATCCCGTAGGCAATCTCAATGAGTTGCTGCTCGGATAGCCCGGCCAAAAAGGCCCGGCCCTCACGTGCAGTCTCATCCGGGATTTCCACCATGTCTCTACGGTGTTGATTGCCACGTCCGACCGGACGAGCAATGGTGGAAACTTGGACATTCGGCCGTGGCCGATCGTCCTCCCCGGTGAGATCACCATCGGTCTCACTGTCTTCCAACGGGTATTTTCCCGGACGAATGTCACTGCGGCGTTTCCGCACCGTGACCCACTCCTCCGGGAAATTCCCGTCTACGCTACCGCTATGTTCCTCTGTCTCCAGAGGATCTCCGCCTTCCGCCCCCAAGGGGACGGTCGACTATGCGGCCGCGTAACTCTAAACCCGCATCTGCACCAATTTCCCGACCTCCCGTCGGTACTTTTGGGGCTGGCTCCATTTTTTACCGTAAATGAACGGTAAAATCTGGACAAAGCCTCCAGATATCGGGTTTCCACCGTCGAAAACGGTAAACTCACGGACAAAAGTCCGCAAAATACCGTTACGAACGGATGGGACCGTGCGAAACCGCACGGACACGGACTTTTGTCCGTGTCGTGCAGTTTCCCACGGTAATGTATGGTCAGAGTGTAACTTTACCGGTTTCTACCGCGGTATAACGGACAAAAGTCCGTTTCCCACGGTGTACTTCTCGGTAAAAGACCTTTGACCACTTCGACCGTGGATCAACGGACAAAAGTCCGTACACCACGGTGTACTTGCGGCAAAACACCTTACACCACTGAAAACCACGGTACCACGGACCGGAGTCCGTGCCCCACGGAAGTTCGACGGTAAATTTACCGTTAACCACGGTGCAACAGACCAAAGTCCGTTCCCCACGGTAAATCAATGGTAAAAATACGGTGAACTGCGGTAGATTTACCGTTCACCACTGTACAACGGACCAGAGTCCGTTCCTCACATTGAGCAACGGTAAATCAACAGTGAACCGGTGGTTTCCGCCGCTGTCCCACGGACCAAAGTCCGCACCCAGTGGCGTACTCGAACCGCACGGTGATTCGACCGACTAAACGGTCGAATACACTGTAAATCACCGTGCGAGAGGCGGGGTACAGGTGCCCAGCTCCTCCACCAATTGTAACGTCCCACCGGACCGTTACAATACCACGATAAGTTCAGACGCCCACGAAACGCATAGAAGTAAAAACTTACCGTCAACCGGCTCCTTACGGGGACGGGACCGTACCCGTAGCCGTCTCTCACACGGTGTTCCTGAAGACGTGTCGGCTCCTTGGAGCCACCCTCGACGGACACGGACGAAAACCACGCCGCCACGCCGAGAATATCGCGGTAGAACAACGGTTCTACCGCGAGCCGACACAAGTACCGGCCGAAACAAGACGGTGAAGATGGTGGTGTTGACCCCACTGGACAACCCACCCTCCGCGGTACTCCCCAAATAAACAGACACGACACAAAGCAAGTGATGATTTAAAACAGTGTTTAATTAACACTTACGATGAATAAGATGATAAAATAGTGGCAGTAATATTTACACAACTTGGCTGGATTCCTTATCCAGCTAAGCCCCCATAAATATATACAACAAAACAAGGCACAGAAGCCAACAGGCCAAAGGCACAAAGGAAGAATTAGATGCTGGACAGTGGAGGTCCTCTTGACCTCCACCCACAAGTCTAGTCAGATCCAAAGCCTACAACCAACTGCCCCGATCCTGTGGTTGACTAGGCCACAGGAAACCTCCAGGCAACTCCACCTGGAGGGGACAGAGGTCACATCTGACCTCTCACCCATAGACTTCATGGTGAGAGGTCTGCTGGCACCAAAATGGCGTCCGACCTAACAGCCTACTGTAGCTGTCAGGCAGACCACCATAGGGAAATCCGTCTGCTCACTCAAAAATTAAAATTTGAGCAGACCAGGTCGCCACACTGCAGAACTAGGATCCACGATCCGAGATGAGAGTAGTCGGTGTGTGCCATACACCGACAAGATCTCATCCTTAAGAAACTTGACAACACAAGCAGCTGTAGCCCTTCGTACTGCCTTTGCCACGCCGTACCGGGTGAAGTAATAAACCATGATCAAAACATAGGTGACTCCACCCACGGACGCGGGAAAAGGCCCAACGAAGTCCATAATCCAGGCATGAACCGGGTACTCAGGAATCCTTGTGCTCTTGAAAACTGTCGTACTTTCTGACACTAAGCATGACTTAACATACTCCACCGTGTCACGTTTCATACCTAACCAGTAGAAACGAGTATGTAACCATTGGTAGGTCTTGTACACTCCGAAGTGACCAGCTTCGAAGCTATCGTGCAACTTCCGCAAGTAGAAGGCTTGACACGACCTCTGCACAACCAACACAGTTCTTGTACGATCCTGAATGGATTTGATGGCATACAACAAGTTGTTTGCCACCACGAACTTGAACCGTAAGTTCGAATCGGGGTCGGTGAGCTCACGCTTCACTTTAGAGCACCAATTGTCGTTGGCCTGCTCCATCATGTAACGACCCGACTTGGGTCCGAAACAACACCCCGGCAAATCTTCCCCGACTTACCGGATCCAGACTCCGTTAGGGGCCGGGATCGAAGCGCGGACTGCCCTCTTGACCACGTGTCTGGGTGGCGCCGGCCAACCGGAGCCTGCCTCGCCGAATATCGACGGTCGGATGACCGCCGAGCCACGACGAGAACCTACGGTGACCACCCGATGGGTCCACCGTAGAGACCGGCGCGTGAAGAACCGGCCGACAAGCCGGAAACAAGCCGAAGCAGGACGGTGGTGGTATGGTGACTCCCAACCATAAACACCCACCCTCCTCGCAGAACTTCCCCAAAGAATGACACGGACTCAGTGTGTAGAGTGAAAATAAATATATATAATTTATTCAAAGAATAAATGATAAAAACACTCACTTAATTAAGCATGCAATATCTGCTGGTAGCAGTTTCCAGCAGAGAGCAAGAAAAACCCAAAGAGATGACTCCAAAGTTGAAAGTTGATCTTTATTCAGTGGAATAAATATGAGCCAGTGCTTACACACTTACTATAAAAAGGCAAAGATCTCCTGGCTAGTCCAGCCAGGAGCTCAGGTGTAACACACCTAAACCCCACAGAAGATCATGAATAATGGTGGCCATCTTGGCCACCTGAACAAAAAGAGCACCAACAATTACATGCACCAGCATCCAGGGTCTAACACACACTGCCCAGAATATAATGGCCGCCGCCATTATATACCCCCAGGCTGCTCCACCTGGGGGAGGACAGTGACCCTTGCTGGCCATTTTGTCGTCTGCCTGGCAGCTAATTAGCCAGCCTAGCAGACGACACAGGAGATTTAGTTCTGCTCCACATAGAGAGCAAAACTGGGTTGTCACAATCACCCAATCCACCTCGGACCAGACCCGGTAAATAACCTCACCCAGGTCTGCCTCGACGTGTTCAGGCAAAGAAGGATCAACAACTTAATTTACCGGATACCGACTCAAACAGTCAGCATCCTCGTGAAGTTTCCCCTTATACTGAATCTTATATCGGCACTCCTGCAGCAACTGCAATTGCCAACGCCCCAACCTGTTTCGCAGGTTCTTGGCAGTCTGCAAATGACAGCGCATGGTGATCAGTTACGATCACAAAGTCCCGGTTAAAGATGTAAGGTCGGAATTTACCCACGGCAAACATGATCGCCAATCATTCCTGCTCGGTGACACTATACCGTGTTTTTGGTCTCTTCATGAGATGGCTAGCGTAGGCCAGGACCTGAGGAACTTTGTCCGCAGGTAACTTCTGGTATACTACGACACCTAGACCGTACCCACTAGCATCGGTGTGAATTAACACTTCACCACGTGGATCATACATGGTGAGCACCGGTGCTTCGGTTAAAAATGCCTTTACCGCTCGAACGCTAGACCACACTGCTCTGACCAGTCAAAGGACGCATCCTTCCTGGTCAGATCATGCAGTGGTCTTGTGACCTTGGCGAAGTCCTTAATGAACCTACGGTAGTAGCCGGCCAGTCCAAGAAAACTTCGGACAGCGGTCACTGTTGTAGGGACATTGAACTTTTTGACTGTCCTCACGAGTCCCGGGTCAGGAGCGACTCCCTCGGCACTCACAATGTGACCGAGATACTTGACTTTGTCAAAACCGAAGAAACATTTCTTCGGCTGGAGTTTCAGCTTCGCCCCTCGTAGCAGCCTCAAAGGTGATCCCAAAGATGATAATATCGTCTAGGTACACCAAGCAGCTCTCCCACTTATGTCCCGCCAACAAGAGGTCTAACGCTTTTTGCATCGTGGCAGGAGCATTGCAGAGTCCTAAAGGCATTTTTCGGAACTCAAACAGACCTTGAGAGCAAATGAATGCTGTCTTCTCAATGTCTTGCTCCGCCATCCTGACCTGCCAGTATCCACTAGCAAAGTCCAGGGTTGCGAAATACCTCGCTCCAGCAAGTGAATCGAGGGCATCATCGATGCGAGGTAACGGGTACTGATCCGCCTTTGTCTCGGCATTCAGTCGCCGATAGTCCACACAAAAACGAAAGCCACCATCCTTCTTGCGAACAAGTAAGATAGGGCTTGCTTAAGGACTATACGAAGGTTGGACAACCCCGGCATCCAACATCTTCGCTACCTCTTCTCTCGATTGCACGAGCCACCGGAGCGGTTCTTCGCAATCCTTCACACACCGGAGGTAACCCACCGGTATCAATAGTTTGCTCGACGAGCGGGGTTTCCCCAGCTCTGTATAATCGAACGCAAAATGATCTCGGCATTTCAGCAGGAACTCCCGAAGCAGTGCCACCTCTTCAGGCTTCAGACTAGGTCCGATTTTAAGGCACTCTTCGAGAGTGGGATTAACTTTCGCCTTGAGGACCCGGCAACCTTTCCTGGCCGTCCTTCTCAACTGAGGCGGAATGGGTGGCCATGGGCGGCCATCTCCATGAGTGGGGTCTCCCCTCTCAACTTAGATGGATTGTCCAGTCCCACCACCAGGGCTGCCTCCACAGCTTGAGCTGTCGCCACACCCTCTCCTGTTTCCTGGGCAATGGGTACGTCGGCGACGTTCTCAAGCCATATATTGTAAGAGCCTTCTCTGTGGCTTTGGCAATTCCTGCCACCGCCAACAGACCACGGCCACCTAAGGCTTTACGATGGGGCTCAACGAGAAGCAGCTGTCCAGGGTCAGCATGCTCTATCAAGCTCATGGGAACTACCTTCCGCTCATGAGCTGATAGCCAGACGTTCTCCGACGTTCTCCTAATTGTAGAACTGGTCTCGGCAAGTGCGGGTGACACAATGTCAACCCACCCATCCACCTTTTCAGGCTCTGCAGGCATACCTTCTGGTATCCCGAAGGGAGGGAGTAGCAGAGGCTCCTCAGAAATCCCGGAAATAAACTTTCCGGCTCACGACGTCCAACATTAACCCAAACCGGGAAGCCAGGTCAACACCTCCTATGGCTTCCCCTTCGCCCTCGATGAGGAGAAGATGGGTTCGTATGGACCTTCCGTGGATTGACATGCCCACGTACATGACCCCTTCTATCGCGATGGAGTACCCGCTCATGCCCGTCAGGCATGAGGGGAGGTTAACCTCTTGCACCGGTAACCCCATCTCCTGTGCCACCCACATGCTCATCACCGATACCTCGGCACCGGTGTCGACGATCAACTCAACCAGCCGACCATCCATCGACACCAGAACATGCGGTGCCCCTCGCAAATACGCACGGCTTTGCAATTCAGGAATATGCAACCGTCGTTGCCTGACATCACTTTTCCGAGGCTCATCCGTTCTCCCGTCCCCAAGGGATGGTCGTACAGGATGCTCAGGGGCCTGGCTTCCAGTCTCCACACCGGGAGACCCACCAGGCCTGGGCGACAGCATGGGCGCACCAACGCTCGAAGCCCTCGTAATGCCTGTACCATTTGGACCTTCCTACCCACAATCAGGGAAGAAAGGTGCCACCCAGCTCTCCAGCCGGGCAAGCACAGCTTCCAGTGTGGGGCATGGCTCTGGAAACACCCAACGGGTAATTTCCGGGTCCGCAGACCTAGCCAGAGGCACCCCTGCTTCATGCAGGATACCCACATATCTGGAGACTGCCCGAAGGTACGCTCCTTCCTCGCTTCACCGACATTGCAGGGCACCTGAGTTTTTAAGCACTACCGGTCGACTGCAGCTCAGTTCTGCAGTGACCGGTGCCGGTTTGGCAACAGGCAGATAGAACATCTGTCCATGAATTAGGGTGGACAGATACTCCCGGCCCTGCAGTGCCACCGGTGCTAGACCCGGCATGTACCGCACCACAGGGCTTTTGCCCGGTGATACTCGAGCAACCTGTCCTTGGGCAACCGCCTTCGGACAGGCCTTCTTAAGGTGACCCATTTGGTTGCACCGAAAGCAAGGACCTGGCTGCCTACGAGTAAGACCTCCACCTCCAGCCGTTTGGCCGGACCCTGACGGGGCTGCTGTGGACTTATTCCCACCCTGGCTCTGCCGCTTCGTCTTTTTACCCTTCTGCCCTCCGGTCTTGGCAGTAGCTCCGTCCGATTTGGATGGTGCTGCTGCCTTTGCACCCGAAGAGGTAGAAGCAGACGTAGCAGAGCTCTTGGGCTGTGCCACAGCACCAGAGGCCTTGGCCGCAGCCTGGGTCCCCAGTACCATCAAGGTACGGGCAGGTAACGCTCCCAACGTCAGCATGTCGGCCTCGACCAACATTGCCTCAACGGTAAAGTCCCTTACCGTCTCGGCCTTCGATCCCCAGAGAGGTCTGAGAATCTACAGCTGTAGTTTTTTCTTGTATCGGAGGAGTCGACAAGACTCATCCTCACCAATAGAAACTCGTTCTGCCAGCTCAACAAAGCGCCAGTAGAATGCTTGGAGCGATTCCGCAGGCCCTTGCTTTATGGCCTCGAAACGGTCGAAACAGGCCTGAGCCTGATTCTTAGTCTCAAGGCGGTGAAGCATAGCCTGCCTCAGCTCCGGCCAGGTCAGGTTCGGCTTGAACTCCACCAAACAGGCGTAATGTTCTTCAGCCGGACCATCTAGCAGGTACGTAAAGAAGCTGCACCTGGCCTCATCCGTCCAGCACTGAGCCCTAGCTTTGGCTTCGAACTGTCGGAGAAAAGGCATAATGTCCTCTCGTCCATCATACTGAATGAACGAGTGAACCGGGTTGAAAAACCCAAACGCCTGAATCTCTGACGGTACGGCCGGTGCAGGCGTCCACGGCACGGTACTTACCTGCCGTGGTGCCCTGCTCTGGTTCCCCGAAGTCTCAGCATCATTATCAGTATCAACAGGATCCACCAGGTGGACCCATGGTCGCTGAACGGGTGGAGGAACTCCCCGACCAACTCCCGCAGGTGCGGTCCGAGTTCCCCCTCTTGGAGGCATCCGCCCGGCCGGAGCCGGCGGCACCTCTCTTCGTGCCTCCCTCTGGTGCACGGGTGACAGTGAGAATTCCGGTTTCAATTCCAGGGGAATTTCGCCCTGCAACCGACAGGAGTTGCTCTTCTGTCATCGACGCCAACCATGACGCTGTGTCCACTGAACTGGCACCCGACCGGGACCCCTCCTCCTCTTCACGTAAGAGACCACCTCCAGGTCCAACTGGACAGGAGGCGGTAGAGGTTAATAGGCCAGCCCTTGGCCGTCCACCTGTCCCAGCTGGGGTCAGTGCAACCCCATCTTCACCGTATAACGGTGCTCCACCGGTGACACTGCCCCCACGGTGCAGACACAAAGTCTCCGGTTGGAAGTTGGTCCGTAGGGTCACCTCCTACGGCACCTTCCTCCGTGGAACCACCGTGACCATTCCCGCCAACAGCACCCCCAACTGGGTGCTGCCCCACCGGCTGAATACAACTGCCGACGGTGCCAGACATCGGGAAAACAGGGTCTTGGCCGATTTCGTCCGTGCGAACACGGGCAAAACTGGCTACCACTTATTGGAAGGGTCCGTAAAACACCAACAATTACCGGTAGAACCGTAAAATACGTGAATTTACGAACAAAAGTCCGTAAAACACCGACAATTACCGGTAGAACGGTAAACTACCGCAGTTTCACGGACAAAAGTCCATGTCTCATGGTCAGACTTACAGTGGAGTCTCTTTTTACCGTTTTTTACCGTTTAAGCCAATGATCGAAGCCGAAAAATAAGAATGTGTTTTGTTTGAATACACAATTTTTATTTATTTCACCAGGCTTTGCAGATTCAGATTTGGATAATGTGTTTGTACCAGGACAGTGGCAGGCAGATGGTTTACCAGCAGGACTCCGTGATAGTGTTCGATTTGGTGGAAATCGATATGGGGAAACTATTAAGCTACAACGAGATGCAATGGCTAGATATCTTTGTATAGGGGGTAAAGGACCGGAGGACATCTGTTAATGCACCCAAGTCAGGCAGGGATTTAGGAACAGGCTCCCCCCTTGCAACTGATGACATAGCACTTAATGGTTGACAAGCTGGTGAATAGGGTGTACTGTAAACAATGTATAAACAACAATAATGCAGAAATACATGAAAGCCAAATTTTAAAAAAAATCACACCTTTCAAGAGAGAAAATACAAGTAGGCTCATCTGCGTCATCCTCTTCATTTTGGCCGTTCTGTTCATGTCGTGGTGGACTGCATAGGTCCATGACGTTCATACTTGTAAAGGTGCTATATGTTGCAATGGATTAAATAATTAGTCTCTTGCCAAACATCTATTGTTGTACCTGGTATTTTGGTCTGTGCCGTCCAACATATTTCCTAATATGGGATAGAACTCCCATCGTGGGGTGTAAACATCTTTTAGTCCACTGCCACTCAGCCCACTTTCCCTGGCACGTTTACGCTCTTTTGTAAATCTGGCATGCTGAACTTTCCATTTTTGTTCTGCTTGTTCGGCTGTCAATGTGGGTGAGTAGAACACATTATACATGTATATTGCTTTTTAGAATTTGAATGGGAACTATTTCGCTGGAACTGCTGGTTGAACGATGACTGCTGAGCAGTTCTAGCGAAATAGGTTCCATTTAGATTCTCAAAAGTACTTTGGGTACTGCTAGCCATTAGTGCTAGCTGCCGTGGTCAGCAGTTTCAAGTTACGCAGCGAGGAACCTGGGTATAGGGTGTATGAGGACTCACCATGTGCAGAGGTAGTTATGGAAAGGCGCTGGCACACAAGTGTCAGCACCCCTTAAAATGCAAAAAGCTGAAAAAGACAATGACAATTAATATTCGCTGAGTGGCGAACCCCTATGGAAAATATAAAACGCTTATTTGTAAAAAACACAAAAGGGGGAAAAGCAATTACAACGTATTTTTTCAACGTTTTTTTTTAATTTTTCGGTAATGCCACTCGGATGGGTGGCAACCACACGAGTACATGTGGCACACAGCTATCCCTGCTGCGAAGGGTGGGGGATCCTGAGTCCATTAACGGTAGGGATGAACCCGAGGGAATTGGCCTCATCGGTAGCTGGATGCAGCGGGGAGCCACTGACCCTGATCGTCAGGTAGATCCTCGTGAAAGATGTTGAAAATATCCAGATTCCCGTTGATCTTACGGGAAGACCGCTTATTGTAGAGCGTAGTATAAGACGGCGATCCGGTAACGGGGGTCTGGTTCCGGGATATAGTGGCGACTGGTGCAGAACGTCTGCCCAGCTGGCAATCCGAAGACGGAGTTGACGAAAGCCCCCGAAAGGGCTTCCGTGGCCTCGTCGATAGCATTCCCGGCGAAACTTATGGTCTCAACAATCCATCTCTTAGGGATGATGATGATGGTGATGAGGACACTTGTCAGGCGAGAATCCCACGACATATCGCTCCCGGAGAGGGAGGTCTAGACGAGGGAACTCTTCCTCTAAGGCAAAGTGGCCTACGTAGAGGGTGTTGGCAGAGCGCACGTCGCGCTGCCAAGTGACCCATCGATTGTTGAGCAGCCTCTCACCGGAGGTGGCTGCAAGGAATGGACGATCCAGCGATAACTGCCTCAGAGTAGCCCCGGCAGGGGGTACAGTTGGTGGTGCTGCTGGTCGGGCTGGTGTTGGAGCCGCAGGTTCCAGGGGAACCGATGCACCTGCAATAGGCCTGGCGTGGCGCAAGGCGGACCGGGCCATAATGCGGGCCCGCTGACGTAGTTGCTTCGATGCTGACTTCCTACTCAATGCCTCCAGTGGCTTGGCACTTCCTGGTGGACGGCCCAGCACTTTCACGGGGTCACCTCCCTCTTGCATGATGCCCTGCAGAAGGTCTGTGATGGCCTTCTGCATTTTCAAGAAGGTGGCACGCTCGGCGGAAGGTGGAGGCATCAAAGGGGTGGGCATAGGTTTTCTAGGAGGGCGGCCTGGAGGTGGTGGAGGAGGAGAGCGGTGCGGGGCCCGATTAGGTGGGCCCGAGTCCTGTAGCAACGGCTGTGGTCCAGTTGGACACGTAGGTCCTGTGGATCTTACCTGGTCCTTGGGTTGAAGTCATCACGCGGTTGAAGGCCACGTCTGGAGGAACCATGTGGTCCCTGTTGACTTCTTTCATTGGGTCGGCATTGGGGCGAAGGTTGGGAACCATGAGGCGAAGAACGACGTGGCTGCGTCCGTTGGAGAGAGCCTCGAGAAGAGTGGTGGCCCCTGTAGGCCTGTTGAGGCTCCTTGGGGCGAGCTCCAGTGGGAACCTGGACATCAACAGATTTGGGCACCACCACTATAGAAGGTAATATTCGTGGTGCTGCAACCCCCTTGTATGGAGGCGTGGCACATCGGGAAGCTGGTGGTGACGGTAGTGGTGTATGAGCATGAGGTGGCGGAGTGATAGATGGCACTGGTGAGTGCAGTGATGTGCCAAGCGGCGAACCCAGGTGTTGGAAGTGCTCCGGTGGTGTCACGGACAGAGAAGGCAATGTAGAGAGGCTAGTTGTCAGGGTCGCTGGAGAGTTCAAGGGCGGTGGTGAAGGTGTGGACAATGATGGAGCTTGTGTGGCCTCTTGGAGTCGGGCCACGATCGTGACGGTGATTCGCGGGTTCTTGTCGCTGGCATCGTAGTCCCCAACTTCTTGAGGCGAACCGGAGGCCATGACGGCTACCGTCTTATTTTCACGGCACCCAACCTCCTCGGTAGATTGTTTAAGGACGTCTAGCATGTCCTGCCAAACGATCAGCTCGTCCGAGGTCCATTTGTGTGCAGGAGCTCGGTCGAGCACTTTGACTGGTATGTCCTCAGAGTTGTCAGAACTGTCATTGTCGAGTTTCTTAGGAGGAGGTGCTCCGGCGGCTGTGTCTGGGGCTGGAAGAGGAATCCGGCAAATTTGTCCGCTACTCGTATCAAGGCGAACTCAATGCCGTTCTCGGTGATGATGTCTGTTTCATGCACCTCTCCTTTGGTGTCATAGTCAGTGACCGGTTTTCCAAACTGCTTGATAGCAATCTTCTTCGGTTGCCGACACACACGGAGGAAATGCCCCAACTTCTCACAATTATAGCACGTTGACTTGCTCTTGTCAAACGTGCGAGTGGTGTCTGGTTGTGGATCCGTTCTAGAGTGTTGGTTCGAATTGGTGGTTGCAGTCTGACTAGGCTTCTTATCGTGGCTAGACCAGTGTGTTTTGTCTTTAGGACTGGCGACTACCGCCTGCTCCTGGTCGGTCTTCGATGCTCCTTTACCCGACGGTGAATCAGCTGCGGGTTTTGGTTCCGTCGGCCATTTATTCAAGGACAGCAGAACCCCTTCCATATTGAGGACGGCGTTTGCAAAGTTTTTGAATGATGTAGATGCATGGTGCACGGCACTCTGGATGGTTGGATGTAGAGCGCGACGCAACTGACTTATACGCAGCTGAGCATTAAGTTGTGGATAAATTCGGTCGCCGAGTAAAATGAACTTCCAGATGAAAACTTGCGTGCTCTCACCTTTTTTCTGGAGCACCTCTGCATACTGTTTCTCCAAGATGGCTAGCTCATTCGGCTTCCCGAACGTGTCCACCATCTGTACTCTTCAGTTCGGGCCAAGGAATTTCCTCGTATCTCTATTTCCTATCATTATATGCAGGTGTTGTATGTTTCTTTATGTGGTTTTAATATTTGTTAGTAGTAATATATTACATTTCACTTTCTAATTTTTGAATTATGTTCCTTGTTTATGTATTAAGGATGAGAGTATCGTGTTCTATTATTACCACCTGCTACGTCCATCGTAAGTTTTTTAAAAAGTTTTTATATCGGCAGATGATTTTACTCGAATTACACTTGACACTTTAATTGTTTATCACTTTTTATTATTGTTTAATTGTTAGGTGTTTGCTTTCTATTGTTTATTGGTTTCTATCATTAGTTTCCTATGTTACACCTAACAAAAGTCTATCTGGTAAGTATGAAAAATAAAGTAAATACAGTATGTATGTATTCATATGTGTATATAAAAAAAGTTAAAACCTTTTTAACTCGACTTAACTTGACTTCCCAAAAAAAACTTTTTAAAAGAATTAATTTTGTCCCAAAATTAAATCTCTGGTAACCCAAAACAAAAACAGATTCTAATACCCCAAGAAAAATGGTAATTCTAAATTTTAATTCTTATCCCCAAAAAGAAATCCCTTATATTCTTTTTTAATTCCAAATAAAAATAAAAATAAAACAATTTCGAATTTACGCCTCCTCGCTGACTCGTTCCTCCGGTTTCTCTGCGTGGATTGGAACTGGTCCATGCCGATCCATTTTCGTTCCTGGTCCTCCTAGTGGTCCGGCTCTAGATGCCCCTGTGGATTCCTGGCTTTGGGTTCTGCTTCTGTAGACAAGATGGTGAAATCTTCCAGCATCTGAAGTGGCATGACTTGCGACCTTGGGATTGCTCTCAGTACGATCAACTCCATGAAATCCAGCTGCTGGATGGCCAGATGCGCATTTCCATCCTGTTCCTTCAAGCGATGATGAACGATTTTCCGGTGGCCCCTGCCGCTAGGTATCAATGTTGCCATCATTGACGATATGACCACCTCGAAGATCTGGCTGAGGGATTTCTCCCAAGGCTGTGGATAAACGAGATTAAGGGTGCCAGGCTCGGCGTTGTTATGGAGGACGACGGGCCAGTGTACAACAACCGCGGTCCAGGGCCTGTCCTGCCTCGGCCGGAGTCGATCTTCTCTGATTCCTTCGTCGCTGTTGAAGACGCCTAAATCACGAAAGGCATTTCTTCCCCAGCGGCGACCAAAGAAACTAACCCATTCCATAGGAGCCAAAATTGCCGTTGGTTGACAGCTATCCATCCGACATGTCTAGTTGGTCCTTGGGCCATTGTTGAGGAGGTGGCAGTGGAGAGATCTTCGGGATCGCTCCCGTGACTGGTCCAGGTGTTGGCTTGCTTGGATGGCCGTGTTCCTCTGGGAAGATCTGGTCCCTGTGTTGTCTCCTCCTCTCGGTGGCACCTTGCCCCTCCCTGGCCTGTCCAGGAAAGTGTGGATGATGACTTGGCTGCTCCCTTGGTTCTCTGCGTGGCTGTTCCTCCTGGGGCCAACTCTTGATGACGGTTTCTTGGCGTCTAGGGTCCCTGGGCCTTTCGGTGATGAACTTGTCCCTGGTGGGCCGAGCGGGATTGCTCACCGCTGGTGGATGAGCATCACTCTTCGGATTTACGATTTTAGAAGTGATGGAGACCCTCTCCATCACCCCTGGCAAAGTAAGTGGTCGATTAGGATTATGAACATACCCTCTCATGATCTGCTGGTCCACAGTAACCCAACTGTTTGAAGGGGAGACTTCCCTTGGTGTCGTTTGCTCGGTACAGCTGTTCAGACCTCCAGTGCCTTGATAGGGGACCGTCCCCTGGCCACTAGTTCCCTGTTTTGTCCGGTTTTCTCCTTTGGTTTGACTACTCCTACGAGAGCCTACTAGCTCTGCTGGCAAACACCCATCCAGAAGACTTCCCGGAGGAGTATCCATCTCCTCAGGGGGTCAAGGAAATTGCAGCGTTGGGTCCCTTGCGGGTCCTTCATAAACAATCTCCAGTTTGGTTTGATGTCCCTATGTTGCCCTGCAGGAGAGTGAATCAACGGTACAAAATTAGTTTGCTTACCCTCTAGCTTCTTCCTTTTCTTTGTTTTTGAAGATCCCGAAGCTTCTTCCTTTTTAGGTGATGACGGCACGGCATTGCTGCCAGAAAGAATCCCTGCAGCGATTGTGTCATTGTCATCCTCCTCCCAAACAGTAGTTTTAACCATTCCGGCATCATCTCGCCTTTTTTCATAAACAGCTCCAATTCCGCTGCCTCCTCACTTCCAGATGTTCCTTTATCCATAGACTTCCGATTATTTTCAATTCAGATGTTGCCACTTTTTCCTTTTCGAAAAATTGCAAAGCGCGACTATTCTTTGCAGAATCACAATCTGAAGTGGCATCCAAAATGGCGGTTGGCTTCTCACGTGATCCTGTGAGGCTTGCAAATTCAATTTTCGCCCAGAAGTGGGAGGGTCTCTTTTGCCTTTTTCTCCCACGAGGTGAGGAAGATGCTGTAGCTGCTTCAGGATCGTATGCTCCTTGCCCCATGGTGTCTCCTGCCTCTGTAGAGAAGTTATTAGTTACCAAACATAAAGAACGCAGTATCTCATTGTAACACTTTTATTCATCTTTGCTCAGAAACATCAAGAGTACAAAGATGAATGGTTTAGGTTAAAGGTGCGTCCTCATGCCCAAGATGTGGTACGGAATAATCAACGTAATACAAAAGAGAGCAAAAGTAACGACCAGGGACAAAGAGGAACACGGTCCTTTTATACCTTGGACCTGTGTACACCTACAAGGTGTAACCAGGTGAAAGTGACCATGGTCCTAAGTGTATTACTCCGCCACTTTGATGTGCATCAGAAGTGTGTCATAGAGGAGGGAGGGACAAGCGGGAATTGTTTACCCCCAGGCTATGGTTTAGGCGGGAACGGGAGTTACTGGGTGTTACATACCACCAACTTTGCTTGGCGTACGTCCTCATACTCCAGCCAAGGGTGGAGGAAGTCAAGTTGCACAAGCAGTAGAGACATGGGTGAATGAGCACGCACCTTGTACAGAGGCAAGACAGTGTCAGTGCCTCTTAAATAGGCAAAAGGCTGAAAAGTAAAGAAAATTACAAATATACAAAGCATTAACTTATTTTTATTTTTTATAAAATGTTTCTATTGTACCACCCGGCCGGGTGGTAGCCCCATGAGTCATGGGGCGGCACAGCTATCCCTGTTGTGGAGGGTGGGGAAGGTCCTTGCTCTATTAGTCCGTAGAGACTGAACTCATCGTTGAGAGGCGGTAGCAGAGAGCCACTCACCCTGGTCGTCCAGCAGGTCCCGGTGAAAGATATTATGGATGTCCCCGTCCCCGATGATCTTCCTAGAGGACTGCTTGTTGTGTTGGATGGCCCAGGCGATGTCCCACAGAATGGCGATCCTGTAGCGGGGATTCAGTTCCGGGATGTGAAGACGACTAGTGCGGAAGGTCTTTCCATCCGGGAGCCTGAAGACTTATTTAATGAAAGCCTTCAGAAGGGCGGACGTGGCTGTGTCGACGGCATCCCCGCGAAGCTCAGGGTTTCGGCGATCCTCCGGTTCGGGAACATGATTGTGATGAGGATGCTCGCCTGGCAGGAGAGCCCCACGATATATCGCTCCCATGGTGGGAGGTCCAGTCGAGGGAACCCTTTCTCCAGGTCGAAGTGTCCCATGTAGAGGGTGTTGGCATAGCATACTTCGTGCTGCCAAGTGACCCACCGGTTGTTAAGGAGTCGCTCACCAGAGGTGGCCATACGGAACGGAAAATCCAATGGTAACTGCCCCACAGTAGTCTCAGTATGGGGTACTGCGGGCAGTGCGGCTGGTCGTGCTGGCTCTGAGGCTGCAGGAAGTGCAGGCCTCATCTCATTTGATGTGCCCGTGATGGGCCTAGCGTGGCGCAAGGCAGACTTGGCCATATCGCAGGCTTGCTGGCATTCGTGCTTCAAGGCCCGATCCCTTGCTCAACGCCTCTTCTGGTTTTGTGCTTCCTGGGAGAAGACCCAGTGCTTCTCTCAGATCACCACCCTCCCGCATTACGTCTTGCAGAAGGTCCATAATGGCCTTCTGCTTCCTCAAAAAGGCTGCACGATCGGCGGAGGGTGAAGATCTCTCAGAAGGGTAACCCAGAGATGGCGGAGGAGGAGAGCGGCATGTAGCCACATTCGTTAGGCCCCAATACACGCAGCGATGGTCACGGTCCAGTTGGATGCATAGGTACGGTCGGGGGTGCCATAACCCTTCGGTTAAAGTCGTCACGTGGCGGAGGGCCACATTGGAAGGAGCCAGGTTGCTCCTGTTGACTTCTTGCATCGGGTTGGCATCGGGGATGTGAGTCACGAGGTGAAGAGAGGCACTTCGATGAAAACGTGGAGGAGAGTGGTGGTCCTTACGGGCCCACTGAGGCTCTCTTAGTAGAAGCTTTCATGTTGATGGGTCTGGGAATTACCACTATGGATGGCAGCTTTGGAGGCGGCGCGGCGACCTCCTGATGTGGCAGTGCGGCACCCTCCTGATGTGGTGGTGCGGCACAGTGTTGAGCTGGTGGCGTTTTATCGGTGTGTGTGTGTGGAGGAGGCGGTGGCGTGATCGATGGTGTGGCGGGTGTTGATGAGGTGAGCGACATGGCAGGTTCTAGCATTGGCTCCTGGTATCAAAAAGGTTCCGGGGGTGTTGCAGACAGCAAGGATGGTTCGGGTGATATGGCCGGCGTGACAGGCAGGGAACGTGAAGGCGATGGTGTGGGAGCTTTGCCCTCTGAGATGGGCCTCGATTCATAAGAGCTCCTCCTTCGGGAGTTGCCCTGTATAGGGGAGACCCAGCTCGGTGAGGTGGGAGCAAACTGCACGGAGGTAAGCCAGGCTTTACTCCCCTGCACCTTATCTTTCTCTGCCTGTTGCATGACGGCCTCTCGCCGCAGCTCAAGCTGGAGATCCTCGAGGGGGTGGGTATTGACCCACCCCCTACGCTTTCCTCTAGCGGTGGCTCCACCCAGAAGCGGCTGTCCCAGTGCGATGCTGTCCCGAAATGCCTGATTAACACCCCAGGCCATGGTGTTAATGTCGATCCTGTCCTTGCGCCCCTCCCATTGGACATTGTGACGTCGAAGGGGATGATACTGCTGGGAGTATCCGGCTTCCCCTCATGTCCGACGTTCGCTGGGTGTTTAAAATTCGGCTTTAGGTGTTTCTCCCCACACCGGCGGAAATTCTCCGGCTCAGAGGAGATACGGCACCTAGAGTATGCATTTGGTGACTCTCTCCTAGTCGTTGGTGCACAGGTGGTGCCCGGCATTCGTTTGTCATATGTCGAAGTTGGTGAGGGAGGTTCGGTGGTCTCCGCCGTTCCATTCCCACTGTCGTTGTCACTGGAGGAGGTGGACATCCGTCTACTTCCTCTCTAGGATCCGCGGCCCGACATACTAAAATGTTCAAAAAGTTCTTAAAGATTGTTTTTTTTTCAATGTCCCGCCGCTAGTCACTTCTTAATAATAGCAGAAATCGGTGGCCGATCACTCTGCTATTAATTAAAAGAGATGAAGAAAGTCTGGTAGGTCGGTGCACACTGTTGAAATACACAAACACACAAAAAGTTCGATGAATTGCACAAAGTTGCAAACTTGCAAAAATAAAAACTGTTAGAAACTTGAAGAACTTAAAGAAAATCTGAAGACTTAACAAAATTTGAAGAATTCGAAGGTGAAGAGTGCGATGGCGATTGCTCTTTAAGAAAAGGAACAAGTGAAGTGATTGACCACGTAACTCTCTTTCTTAATGTCTTTTTTTTTAGTAAGACAAATAAACACTTGTCAATAAGGTCACTAGTGTACCTTATTGTTTGTTATGTTTTTTTCGGAGGGGTTGATTCCCAAGAATTTTATTACTTGATTGAAGGTGGCAGGTTCCGAATTTTTTATACTTTAATTGATACTTCAAAATTATTTTCGGTTCTTCTATTTTTTTATTATTATTCTTCTGTTTCTTCTATTTTTTCTTGTGTGTTTTCCTTTGATGTCTATGAGGTGTGCATTGATTCGGCCCCTAGACATACTTATTTTCCTATATTAACTGTCGGGGTCGTTGACGTCCATTCATGATAAGGGGACATTTTGTATATATTTTTTGGACGTCCTTGACTCATTATGATGTTGTCTCAGGTGCACCACGTGGTTGACAGTTATTTTTGAGGCCACATTGTCTTGGTGTAGTTATTGCAGTGGTTGCCAATATGACCATGATGAAAAATTAAAGTTGTGAGAATTTTGTGGTTTTAGGTGATATTTGAGTGTTTAGAGGAGTTGTTGATGTTGTGAGGTTATTTATTCATTAGGGGTTCCTTTTTAGCCCCTCCCCACCTCTTGACAACTGTCCTCAGTTGTTTTCTCAAATTCCTCCCGTTTTTCTATTGTTTGGTGTTTATATCTATGGCTATAGATAAAACACTAATGGATAATTATTATTGTTCATTCGTCGCGTTTGGTGTCTTGCTAGCGTTGGTGGCCAACTGCAGATCGACGTCACTTCCGGAGTAGAGGTTTTAGACCACCCCAGAAGCATTGTTAGATTTATCAAAAGCCTCTGATGAAGTCACTCCTAGAGACCGTCCTATATGTGCTTTGATGCACTTCTGTCGGAGCGTGGACTCGAAGAGGTCGTCCTCTAAGTATACTTTGTTGGTGGCCATGGACACAGCGATTGCCTTGGGCTGGCCGGCAATCACAAGCAGATGTCCTCGCACAGTGTGGGTGCCGAGTTGAACCACCGCGGGGAGTCGTCCCACCACGGTGATTTTCATGCCTCCCACACCCTGAACATCAAGTGGGATGAGCACAGGCTCGATTTTGAACTTGTGTTCTTGTGCAAGTGCAGCCAAGATGACGCTGACCATAGCTCCGGTGTCCGCAAGCATATCTATGACTTTTCCATTGATTGTGATGGCGATGTGTGGGTTTCTGTCGCTAGCATCGTAGTCTCCGACTTCCTGAGGCGTGCAGCTGTCTACCAGCTGGTGGTATACCGTCTTCGTGAGTTTCTGGCAGCAGGAGTGGCCTTTCGTCGGTGGTTGGGTGCCTGGAGCCATGACGGCTACCGTTCTGTTTTCACAGCACCCTTCGACTTCCACAGATGTTGAAAGGACATCAAGTGTGTCCTGCCTTGTGATCAGCTCAGCTGCGGTCCATGCTCGCACGGGGGCTAGGTTGAACACATGAATCGGTACGTTCTCAGGATCGTCGGAACTGTCTGTGTCGGGTTTTTCAGGTGGTGGTGCCTTGGCGGCTGAAACTGGAGTCAGATTAAAGTGAACTCAGCTCCATTTTTTAGTGATAACATCCGCTTCAGGCACTTCCTCCTGGGCGTCGTAATCGGTTCCCCAAACTGCTTGATGGTGATTTTCTTCTTCGGCTGGCGGCACTCACGAAGAAAATGCCCCAACTTCCCACAGTTGTAGCACGTCGACTTGCTCTTGTCGAACATGTGAGTGGTGTCTGTCTGGGTGCTTGCTGCTGAGTGTCGCCCCGAGTTGGTAGTAGCAGTTTGGTGCGGCTTTTTATTGTTCCTAGAATAATGGGTGTTGTCCTTAGAGCCGGCGGTTACCGCCTGCTCCTTGTCGGTCTTCGATGCTCTTTTACCATCATGTGGATCAGATGCAGTTTTCGGTCCCATCGGCCATTGATTCAAGGAGATCAAGACCACCTCCATATTGACGATGGCGTTTGCGAAATCTTTGAACGATGTAGTTTGTGCGTGATGGACGGCGCCCTGAATGGTCGGATGTAGAGCACGACGCAACTGACTTATATGCACTGATCGGCCATATACAGGTAAACACGGTCTCCGAGTGCCATAAACTTCCAGATGAAAGCCTGTGTACTCTCGCCTTCTGCTTGGAGCATCTCAATATACTGTTTTTCCAAGGTGGATAGTTCGTTCAGTTTCCCTGACGTTTCCACCATCTGTACTCTCAGCTGGGCGCAAGAAATGCCCCGGCATTCATACTTCAGTTTGCTCAACCACGTACGGGCGGCCACGGTGAAGCGCCCAGTAAGATACTCTTTTTTGTGGCAGTCGGTCCAGTCGTACAGGTGGGCCACTTCCTCGAATTCTTCCAGGAAGGGCCTGAAACCTGTCAATCCCTCAAATTTCTGGATTGAGTTGGCCGGGTGGCAACCACTGAACTTATTGTAGTTCTCGACTGAGTTCTCTCTGGGGGCTGGTCTGTAAACACCGTCTTGGACGTTAGACATCCCAGTGGGCATCAGTGCTGCCCATTGCGGTTGAAATTGCGGCGCATATACTGAAGTGTCTTGTGTCGGGTCCTGGTTTGTAGCCCTACCCTGCTGCTGTTCCGGAGGAGCCGAGTGACGGCCACTACGTGCAGCCTGGGCAAGAGATTGTGGAGAGTGAGCTCGTGTCATAGCCGGTAGTGCGCACGGTTGTTCCGCATGCTTGTCTCTACAGTTTAAGCCATCTGACTGGTCTCGACGCAATTGTGGAGTGTACTGCCAGTCAGGGTTTTGTGGTAGATGACGTGGTGTATAGTGTCTGTCGTGACGATCACGATGCGGAACGTAGGACTCTCTGTAACCATAAAAAGAGGTTGCAGAGGCGTCGGAATCATTGTCACGACATTGTGTGCATGTCCACTGTGGTGTGGTTGGTCGGTTTGGTGTGAACCGATCGCTAATGAGCTGGGCCACGTGCTCTGTTGTGCCACCTGTTGTGGTAACTCAAGGAGACTGGGTTCAACTGGTTGTGTCGGTGGCGGTGGTCACATTGCCAATGATGGGATATTTTTGTGAGAGCCCCGGTGATCAGACAGGGTGTCAGTGGATTCGTGTGCAGCAGCCATGATTCGTGATGCGGCGTGTAGTGTGTAAGCAGTGTGGATTTGTGGTGACGAACGGGTCCGACGGAGTCCGATTCGGTGTGTGCAGCTTCGAGGGTTGTTGAGTACACTCTGAGCGATGCTTTTTGGTTCCGTATCGGAGTCCAGTATGAGGTGACTCGTTCAACACGCAGTCATAGTAGCGTCGTGTTTCTGTAAGTCGGTGTATGTGCATGTGCATGGGTAATTGGTGTTTCTGTTGGTAACCGACACCCTCGTACTCTTATACACTGAGTAACAATGGACTACCTACGCTTCGCACGTGTAGTTGCATTGTTTTTTCAGTCCAATGGTGTGTTGTGTTGGTTATAATGTCTTCAGTTGGGTGTGTGTCGACTGGTTGTTCCCAACTGGTGTAGAGTGTTGTGAATTCTTTATTGAGTTTCAGATTTTAGAGTTATTTCTCAACACGTGGTGTTTAGCGACCACGTGGAGAAGATTAGAGTTCTAAGAGTCTCAATAAGAAACAGCAGATGTACAATACAACTTTAAGCATGGTACACCACCCAATCAAAGATTGCACTGCAAGAAATTGGAAATAAAAAGAGAAGAGTGAACCTAAAACGTGGTGCCCGCACACTTAGGTTTACTTGAAATAAGAATTAAGAGTATATGAACTTTCCGAAGAGGAACAGAAAGAATAAAAGTCCAAGATGGTTGGGCTTTTATAGAAAGAGTGAGAAGAAAGCTGAATTGCTCTAAAGTGTAGTGGATTCTGGTGTGGTGACCACCCATCCCAGAATCTAATTTATTGAGCAGAGCAAATCAGTGCAGAAATGGAAGATTGCTATTTGTTAAAAAAGAAAAGTTCTTTTTAAACAAGAAGAATTGTTCATATGGGTGAATTACGTGATCCTCACTGGTGGATGGCTCTGGATGAAAAGGGCAGAGTCAGTGGCAGTGAGGAACTATGTTGAGTAAAGAGAAGAGATCCGTAGGTGGTGCTGTGGTGGCCACTTCCGGTCGTAGATTTTATTGTAATGTCCGAAAATGTTCAAATTGATGAAATGAAGAATTCCTCCAGGTGGCGTTTTTGTAGTTGCCAGGAGGAAGAACACAAAAAGAGAGAAAATTCGAAAGAAAAGAGAAATTTTCTTTAAAAAGAGAAACTCCACCAGGGGCGCACAAGTGCAGGCCCTTTGGAAGAGAAGAAAGGAGAGAACAAAAAGAGAAGCGAAGATACAACAGTGTTCAAATGGAGCGAAAAACCGCTCCGTTGGCATCTTTTTGAAGAGTGTCCGGTCGATCCAATATGGCGGCCGGTGCTTCAATGGTGTCCAATGGAGAAGTTCATGTGATCCATTGAGGTGATGATGGTGAGTTTTTTAAGATGATGACTTGGGACATAGAGGGTCCCAAGGGAAGCACAATGAAAGAATAAAGAACAAAGGAAAAAGGGGGGACAAGAGAGTCCCACATGGCTAGAAAAAGTGTTTTTTAAGCTTGTAAGCCCCTAACAATGATACGGAGTTAGGACGAAAACTTGCTAGGAAAATTAAAAGTGAAGAGTGAAGATAATAGGCACATTTAAAAGACACACACGTCTTTTAAAGACAAGTAGCTGAGATTTGTTTGCTTACCTCACAATGATACGGAGTTTCGGTTAAGCAAACTCCTCTCGGAGATTAAAAACATGGACAAAAACACGGGTGTCCACAACAGTTGCCTTCGTGTTCTCTCGAGTGCTAAGCAGATGGCAGACAAAAGTTTTTTCTCCACGTGTCTCTCTGAACAGGACACAGAATCACGCGGTCGACCTGTGATGTGTGTAGCCACAAGTGTCTTTTGCAGTTCAACATAAAACGGCGCCACGTGGTTGACTCCCGATGCAATCGTCGGTCTCCACACGTGGCTCCAACATAGAAAGGGCGGACGAAGGATCGTGAGGCACAATCACGAAACTTTAGACAAAGGACGGCTTCTGTAGACAGGTCGGAGCCACCAAATGTGAGCTTTTGACGTTGACTATTATTTTACCCAAATTATGATGATGATTTATATAGCTCGTTTCTTTTCTGTATCGCATGGTGCCCGCACGGAGAAGATTCAAGCTACAGAAATAGTTGGATGGAGTTGGCTAACGATCATCCTCCTGCATGGGGGTGAAATTGATGCAGAAGGATGGTGGCCATTCTTCTCTCCGCCGATGCTGATATGCATCTTCCCTCGTGGTGATTACCATTTTTGAAGATGCTGTAGCTGCTTCAGGATCGTATGCTTCCTTGCCCTATGGTGTCTCCGGCCTTGGTAGAGAAGTTATTAGTTACCAAACATAAAGAAAACGCAGTTTCTCATTGTAACACTTTTATTCATCTTTGCTCAGAAACATCAAGAGTATAAAAATGAATGGTTTAGATTAAACGTGCGTCCTCATGCCCAAGATGTGGTACGGAATAATCAACATAATACAAAAGTAGCAAAAGTAAGGACCAGGGACAAAGAGGAACACAGTCCTTTTATACCTTGGACCTGTGTACACCTACGAGGTGTAACCAGGTCCAAGTGACCATGGTCCTAAGTGTATTACTTTGCCACTTCGATATGCGTCAGAAGTGTGAGTCAGAGAGAAGGGAGGGACAAGCAGGAGTTGTTTACCCCCAGGCTATGGTTTAGGCGGGAACTGGGAGAGAAATAGACCCAAGACTCAAAAGGTGACCCGAGGCAGGATATTGCTAAGTGAGCCAGGATCGCTCCTGGACTGATTGTTTCAATATATATATATATATATATATATATATATATATATATATATCTTTATATATGTGACAGTACGGGTTTTCGATTCTGGGGCTCAGATAATTGCCACAAAAGAGCACGGAAGGCAACCCAATAAAATGGCCGATCGTTGTTAAAATGATGGAAGAATAAGGAAACTAAATGCAGAATAAATGAAATATTTATTCTGCAAACAAACATATGATAGTTTGTGTCTCCTCAGAAGGAAGGGTACAGAGGATGGTGAACGATTATATTTACAATTGGCGGTAGAAAATAAGCGGTCCTCTCGGACAGAAAGCAGATGGCTTATAGAGCGTCTGCATGAGCGTCATATAAGCAAAGAAAGAACCGCGAGATTTGAACATCGCGCCTTTTATACCCTCGTGTTTGACCACGCCCCCATTCTACGGGGACGTTTCCAAACACGAGGCTCCAGAATATTCCAATCCCGCGGAAGTGACGTCATAGATCACACTCACGCGGACGCAGAAGAGAGAAAGGAAACAGAGAGAGAGATGGATATAGTTATCCATCTCAGCGAGTACAAGAGGTGTATTGATGATAGGACGATTCCATTTTGTGGAAAAGGTGAGTAAAATATCACCCCGTCACATTCCCCCCAACTAAAGCGAAGCACGTCCCCGAGCTTCGATTTACATGTAGAATATATTGCGTTTCGTTATTATTATAACCCCCAAAAAAAACAGAAAGGAAGAGAAAAAGCTATCACAGGTTGATGATTGTTTTTGGAATGAACAATGAATTGGAATATCAGGCAAATTTCCGGATTCCTAACCCTGGGAGACACAAACAATAATTAACACACTTTTTTTTTTACAGATATTCTCTTTTTCGAGTGGAACCCGGTCAGACAGGGCCTGGGCTAATGGTTACCACCATCCCTGGCCCACACCTGGCTAGAATCCATTTTTTTTAAGAGTCAACTTGTAATTTCAACGAATAAAATTTACATATTATTTTTTTTTTTAAAACAAAAACAGTAACCATGGACTTGTCTCAATTTTTTTCTTTAACAAAACAAACAAAGTTAAGGCACGAATGTATCGATTATCCCCTCAAAGTCTTTCTGAGGGAAAGAAAGTGCCTATAGTGAATATTATATATATATTATTTTTTTTTTAACAAGACAAACGAATAAAAGCAAATTGCGATATATGAGATGACTTTAAAAACAAATTCTCCTGACTAGCGATCAGCAATTCTATGAAATGTAACCCCTTTTCAAATTAAATTGAAACAAAACTTTTTTCTAGAAACGAGAAAAACGATTTACTTGGTTTCTTTTGGTTTCTTTTTAAAAGATTTGTTATCTTTTATATTATTTTTTTTCCCCTTTAAGAATGAGAGTAAAGAAAAGTTACATTTTAACAAAAGAACTTGCTCCCTCCCAATGCAATAGTGAATTAATTATAACTTTTAACTAGAAATTGTTTTTCTCCTTCCTGAGATCCTGAAATGGAAAGATTATTATTATTATTATTATTATTTTTTTTTACATATAACTGACAAGTAAAGAAAAACGAGTATATCTTCTAGACCAGTTGCTTGAGATCAATTATCTTCGTGTCACATCCATAAAAAGTTTTTTTTTTTTTAATGTTCCGGCTCCAACCATTTTTCGGTCCTTCCCCTCAGGTCCCGTCGGAAGAGGTCATTAATCTTTGTGTCCGAAAGATGTCTCCGGGTGTTGCCAGTTTGCTGTAGATGACACAACACCGCGTCGAATAGTATGGCTGGCTGAAGTTTCTCCTCGGTGTCCCGGAGTCGGATTCCTTGCACGCTATATTTCTCGAATTGTCCTCTTTGGAAGTTAGCAGCACAAAATTGTCGCAGGCTGACCTTATAGGCTGGCAGGGTCACTTCCCCGGGGAAGTAAAATACTTCCACGATGTGACATCCGGGAAAGATGATGGCGGTTGCCAACTTGCCACAGACAGTGATGTTGACGACGAACCGTTTCGGTGCTGCCGGAGGAAGTAGTTTCGGAGTCGACTCCTCAAGGTCGTACAACCCCAAATAGAGCGTCCCTGTTGCTTTGGTGTCCTGCTGCCAGACAACCCATCTGTTGTTTAGCAGCAGCTCGCTGACAGTGGTCCGACGTAGAGGACAGCGTCTCCGAGGAGAGTCAGCGGCTTTCAGAACAGCGTCCGCCCCAAATGCCGCCTCCTTCCCTCGAATCGGTAATCGATGTCGCTGTAGATGGTGATCCTCAGGCAGATCCTTATCGAAGGGTATAACAGGAGGTGGTGTCTGGCGAGACCCAGTGGCTCGAATGGCATACTCTCTAAACGGATCCGGTTGAGCCTCCTCGCTCCCCTCAGTGGCGGTCGAACTATCCTTCCTTTGGATGACAGGAGTCTCCACTGGAGTCTCCTCCCCTATTCTCCGGTACGTCAATACGAACCCAGCCTTCTTGGCCCTGAAAAGGACGGCCCGGGCTTGGTCACGATCCAGGTGACACGGATGTTTCTTGTTTTTCTTCTTCCTTGGGTGCACATCCGAATTAATCGGAGATGGAGCCCTTTTTCCGGAAGGTCCTGATGTATCCAAATCCATTGGTTCTTCTCCCTCCGATGAAACTTCTGCTGACCCCTCTTGGCTTAATGGAGGAGCTTCCCTCATCACGATATCCTCATCCGGTAGTTCAATAAGTACTTCCGTCGGCTCCTTAGGATCCTCCAATAACTTCGGCAGGGTAACTCCAGCATTCCGGGTCTCCCGACAAACAGCTCGGAGTTCTTTTACTTGAGCCTTGAACTTCTCTCGTTCGGGGTCCTTGGCCGAGGCTGTTGCCTCTGAAGCGACAGGTGGTGGAGACGTTCTTTTCACCAGCTCCTTCTTCTTTTGTCGATTTGCCCGTCTCTTTTGGGTTTTGGTCCGCCCAGGTTCACTTCGATCTCTCTGAAGGGGCCCCTTGCTATCGGCAGTGATGGAGCCTGCTTCCCTTCTTGTTTGCGTTGAAGTCTTCCTGATGGCTTCGGTTCCAGCGCCAATGACTGATCCACTCTCGGTAGTTACTTGTAGTTCGGTTCCGATGGTCTCTTTCGGTACAATCTTTTCGATCTCTCCATCAGGAACAACTGAAGGGGCAGGTTCTTTGGTCCCCGAAGAACCCTCCTCCTCCTGTTCTCCCCAAGCTTCCCTAAGCTCGTAAACGTTGCGGACATACTGCACTCGTTCGGCCAGCGCGTGCTTCTTTAGCACCCTTTCTAATTCCAGATCTGTGAGTTGATCGTCTTGTCGGCCTTTTCCCCATCCTGGAGGAGCTGCTCCGCCAGGGATGAATCCGTTACAGGGATGGAGTGATTCCCGGAATTCCCTCGTCATCCCCAAGGCCATTGTAGAAACATCGATCCGATCTTCTCTTTCCTCGTAAACATGCTTGGATTCCTCTAATCGCATCGGTCGGATTGAAGAGGGCATCTCCTGCACCCTAACTCTTTGATTCCCAGATCGTAATCGATCCCAACCTGGGTTGGATCGGCGACCTTCGGAGCCCGGAAGTCGCCAATCTTTCCCAGATCGGTCTCGATCCCGACCAGAGTATCGTTGACTACGACTCATCTTTTGGTTAATTTGAGTCGTTGCTTTTAAAATCGATATTAGGCTTCCGTTACCAGTTCTTTGGTGTATTACTTCCTGGTTGACTTTGGGAGGCGAACCCTTGAATGTTGTCCTTGAACCAAGCTGCACACTTTTAGGATGCACACTAGAGAACCGTTCCTCTTCCCTCTGGAAGTTCGATGTTTTCTCAGTTAATTCCCCAATCCGAATGAGCTTCGTTGAATTCGCGTATTCAGGAAGTGAATTTGACGTATACCGCCGCACAGTTAAAAGCAAACTTGCCACACCCTGTTCTGAGAACAGAAAACTTCGCGATAGAAAATAAACTTGTTGGATGATATTTCCACTGATGGTAAAGTTTTCCGCAAAGTTCTTTTTGTAATTTGAAGACTCACTCACGACAATCCAAATTTTGCTCGTTTTTAAACAAAGACAAAGAGTTTCCGCAAAGACGAAACAAACCACTCCACAGTTCGGGTACCGAAAGTAGAATGGCGTCTTGATCGGCACTAATTCTTTATGTAGAGATGAGGCGTATTCCTGCGCCACCGGTGTTTTTCCATCGATGCTCAATCCAACTCCATGCGTGTTAAACACGTGGAGTTGTTGTTGTATCCTTCCACGTTGGAACTTCTTTTCTCGCACCTCATTGCTACTTTTCTCAAGAACTCCTCTGTCGTCAGATGGATTCCTTTGCCTGAATCCGTATCGTTCTTTTACAAAGGATTGAAGATAGTTCTGAGATGAAGTTTTTGGCGGTGATTTCGAAATTTTGAATATTATCCTTGCTTTTTCTTGAGAGTTTTCCTCTAAACGAAGCAAATTAATTTCTTCACCTGCAATTTGGTTGTCATTCGTGGGCCAAATATTAATATTCAAAGCTTCTTTTAATGGAGTGAATAATCTTAAATCTACTTCTCAGATGTTCTTTGTAGATTGTTTAAGAATCTGTGGCGCATTATTTTTGACATTTTCATTTACTGAAGAACCCTGAGGATTATCCAGCATGTCATTCCCCCAACTACATTGGGCACATTCTCCCTACACTGATGGTATGGATGCATGTGGACAATGTTTACGCAGTCGCTTACAGTTCCTCCCCATCTATCTTTATTCCCCAATTCGCATATCTTGTCATTTACTCCAAAGATTACGTCATTGGATGTGAGCTCGTTGGCGGCTTCTACTTCATTGTATCCGAGTTGTTTCAGCGGTAGGGCTATGGCAGTAGTGGGGCATAAGGCTCGTATATCCCTTAAATCAAAAAGTTCTTTCACTTCAGCCTCTTGCTTGGTTGTCTTCCCGGTTACTCCCGTAGCAGTGCTCTTTTCTCCCTCCTGGATAGCACTTCTTATATAGCTTTCTACGCATCGTTTGTAGACTTTTTCATTCAACATGGCTTCACTGAAGTACACTTTATTGGACCTCATTTCGACGATGAGATGTAGTGCCCCACCAAGGTCTCGCCCCATGATGGCCTCTCGTTTTCCTCCGATAATTATGAAGCAGGCCCTTACAGATTTTCCTCCTACTTCAACGGTGGCGATCACTTGGCCCTTTACGTCGAGTCGGCTGCCTCCCACAACTCCAACTGTGGGAGTGGTGGAGACTGGCTCCACCGCCCAACCCATCTCCTTTACTAAGGATTCGGACAAGACACTGGTGAAGGCTCCAGAATCCACCAGCAGCCGAACTTCCTTTTGGTTGATGGTTACTGTGATCCTGGGCGATCCTTCCTCTTCATCAAAGTCTCCGATTTCCTTTGGCACGCACTGTTTCTTAACGAATTCCCATATTTCGCTCATTACCTTGCGGCAGCAGGCTCTGCCCTTTGTCGGATCTCTTCCTGCCTTCCTGGTGGCAAGACAGTTTGCACTATTCATAGATGTCTCTAAATAGGCTTCACGACTTCCGTTTTGGTAGCAATTCTCCTTGTAGGCTTGCAACATGTCATACCACACCAGTAGATCGTCTGCTGTCCATTTATTCATGACCTTTATGGCTTCAATGATAGCTATATCAGTTGACGTATCACTTCCCTCCTCAGATTCCTCAGAATTTTCCTCTGTTGGGGGTCCAATATTCTCGCCAGGTGAAGGTTCCCCCTCTGTCTTCACCTCCCCTAGTTTAACCCTGCTATTAGGTTGACCAAAGGTACATAGCTGACTTGGTCTCCGAGGTAGATGACTGCCAACTCCACGCCACTAGATGCCACTACGATGTCGACTGAGTATACCTCATTTTGACATTCATTCGTGAGCTCATTAACCTTTTTGCGATCCGGGCAGTTTCGGGAAAAATGCCCCATCTTATAACAGCGGAAGCATTTTGCTTTCGTCTCATCCACCTTCTTTTGATCCGGTGCGGGTCTTTTTCGGGTATCACTTGGGGCAGCTCTTGCCCCACGGTCCGACTGAGCGGGTCCCGTCCGGTCGGTCCATGTGGTAGGAGCACCGGAGGTGTCTGTTGCACTGTCTGAGGAGTTATTGCTGGTTGAGTGTGTTCGTTGGGAAATATGAGTCCGGTTGGTATTTCGTGCCAGACTTGAGGATCTCTCCACCTCTTCATCCTCCTCACGTCTCAAATTCCATTTTCCGGCGAGATACAATGTGCATTCGATGTTTACTGCGTAATCTATGAAGGCTTTTAGGTTTGCCCCCGAAGCAGCCTCAACTGCCCTGCTCATCGTGGGATGCAGTGCCTCTCGTAGCTGACCTATACGTAAGTCGTCGGACATGTCCGGGTATAGTTTCTCAGATACCTTCAGGAATTTCCGGATGAAATTAGGTGTGGGTTCTCCGTCCTCCTGCTTAAGCTTCTTTAGATCTTTGCTTAGTAACAGGTTCTCCCCTGGTCGGCCAAACTCTTCCATCATCTTGTCTTTGAGTCCCCACCAGTCTAGTCCAGGATTTCGATGCCTGGTACGTGATAACCAATCCCATGCATCATCCTTGACGCATGTTGTGATGTAGAAATATCGGTGATTGGGGGTCCATTCATGTAAGGCAGCAATGGCCTCAAACTTTTCCAGGAATGCGGTAACCTGGCCTCTCCCAGTAAATGGCTTGAGGTGATCTAAAGGATGTCGATGCCCATACCGTTTATTGAGTTCTTCTATTGAGAGCTCATTGGTGTTTCGCATTGGCAAACCCCCTCTACCCTGACTATTCCCCATCGTGCTGTCCTCCCCTGCAGGTCTACCCTCTGACGGCCGGTGATAAACGGCCCCCTCTACAGTCCCTCTGACATGGGCCAAGGGTTGCTGCGACTCAGACTGGGTGCACCAAGGTGCTTGGCTGTGGGAACCCGGCGTTGATAAATGCTGAGGCTGCACATGCACAGGCTGCATGTGGGGTCCCGGCTGAGATTGCACATGCACAGGCTGAGTGTATGATGGTGCTTGTATGTGGGGTCCCGGCTGAGATTGCCCATGCACAGGCTGAGTGTATGATGGCGCTTGTATGTGGGGTCCCGGCTGAGATTGTGCATGCACAGGCTGGGTACATGAGGAAACTTGCATGTGGGATCCCGGCTGAGTTTGCATTTGCACAGGTTGAGTGCATGAGGAAACTTGCATGTGGGGTCCCGGCTGAGTTTGCATTTGCACAGGTTGAGTGCATGAGGAAACTTGCATGTGGGGTCCTGGCTGAGTTTGCATTTGCACAGGTTGAGTGCATGAGGAAACTTGCATGTGGGGTCCCGGCTGGAATTGCATTTGCATATTCTGGGTGTATATTGACTCTGGTATGTGTGGTCCCGGCTGGGATTGCATCTGCATAGGCTGGGTGTATGTAGGTGCCTGCATGTGGGGTCCCGGCATTGATGAATGCGGAGACTGCACATGTGTAAGCTGAGAATGTGAGAACCCGGCTGTTGCATCGCATGTATTGAGTCCCCCCTCACCTGACCTCACACCCCCCCATGGCTGATAACGGATACCACCATCAGCCATAGGCACAGTCCCAGTTGATGTCTGATCCTGTGACTGGGAGTATGACGTCATGTGGTGTTGAATCCGCTGAGCTTGGGTGTGTGGTAAGCGTGTACGCTGAGGTAGCATATAATGTGGGACAGTCGTTTGATTTTCCCGCCAAATTTCTGGTTGTGTGGATTGAATTAATGAAGTGTTGGTCATTTCATTCATTGAGTCCAAATTTTCCCGCCAAAAATTTTGTGTTGGCTGCTGTTGAGTAGCCATGGATCGAGACATAGGATCCAATGTATCTGCATTTTCCCGCCAAAAATTTTGCATTGGTTGCATAGGGAGTTGGTGAGAATTGAGATTTTCCCGCCAAAAATTTTGCATTGGTTGTATAGGAGTTTGGTGAGAGTTGAGATTTTCCCGCCAAAAATTTTGTATTGGTTGTGTAGGAGGTTGATGAGAATTGAGATTTTCCCGCCAAAAATTTTGTATTGGTTGTATAGGAGGTTGATTCAGATTTTCCCGCCTAAAATTGGACGTTAGTTGTGATGGTAAAGAATAAAAATTCAAATTTTGCCGCCCAAAAGATTGTGTTGTTTGTATCGGCAATGAATGAGAATTTGAATTTTCCCGCCCTATTTCGTGTGCGTGAGATGTAAGCTGAGTCTGCACGGTTAAAGGAGGGCAGGAGACACTCTGTCTAGCCTGTCTTGGTGACGAAGAATCTGATGTCACCATCAATGCGGATGCCGCAAGAGGGACATCGATCCCCCCCATCTCCGCCGACTCAACAGGTGTTTGTGTGGGTGTATCCTGTTGTAAAAATCCCCCAGCTGCTCCTTCATTCGAGATTCCGAAAGAAGTATGCAGACTGAGTGACTCACAACTTGGTCGGATATGTTCAGTTGTTAATGTTGAACAGCTGGTTGTGTATATCAATTCAGTAGGCATCCTCATTTTTTCGGTAATTCCGAAAGAAGAGGAACCTCCCAACTGAAGATTTTGTGGTGTCATAGATTGACTTTCAATAAATTGATTACTCACATTATCCTCCATGGAAGGTGTGTCAAATCCGGTATCAAGTTCAGGATGATGATGTCGATCCATCTCTTGAGGTTGTCGTAAAGAAATCAGAGGATTTCTTGTAGTCCGTGGGTTAAAAATAACCCTCTCCCCCACAGAATCACCGTCTGGGGGGCGTGTGTTGTTGTTGTTTACATACATAAAAAATTACACTTTTCTTCCAAATTATTCAAAAAACGCGGCTAAATTATGGGGTACCCCGCACCTCCACCAAATGTGACAGTACGGGTTTTCGATTCTGGGGCTCAGATAATTGCCACAAAAGAGCACGGAAGGCAACCCAATAAAATGGCCGATCGTTGTTAAAATGATGGAAGAATAAGGAAACTAAATGCAGAATAAATGAAATATTTATTCTGCAAACAAACATATGATAGTTTGTGTCTCCTCAGAAGGAAGGGTACAGAGGATGGTGAACGATTATATTTACAATTGGCGGTAGAAAATAAGCGGTCCTCTCGGACAGAAAGCAGACGGCTTATAGAGCGTCTGCATGAGCGTCATATAAGCAAAGAAAGAACCGCGAGATTTGAACATCGCGCCTTTTATACCCTCGTGTTTGACCACGCCCCATTCTACGGGGACGTTTCCAAACACGAGGCTCCAGAATATTCCAATCCCGCGGAAGTGACGTCATAGATCACACTCACGCGGACGCAGAAGAGAGAAAGGAAACAGAGAGAGAGATGGATATAGTTATCCATCTCAGCGAGTACAAGAGGTGTATTGATGATAGGACGATTCCATTTTGTGGAAAAGGTGAGTAAAATATCACCCCGTCACATATATATATATAAATATATTTTTATATATATACATATATTTATATATGCATGTATATATAAATGTATGTATATCTATATGTTTTGTGTATGTATATATGTATATGTTTTTGTTTTCGTTTGTCCTACCTGTTACTGGTGGGTAGTTTTCCTTTGTTGATTGCTGGTGCTTCACTTTTTTGTTTCAGAACACAAGTTCTACAAAAATTCTTTTTACCACAGCATTTTTAGCACCCTGTTACTTCTCAGACACATACTGCCCACATACTTCCCCAGCAGAACTGCCACTGTCTTCTCAAATGTATTAACTTAAATTTCAAAATTTTCATTTTATCTTATTTTTAATTGGCTGATTCCCTGAAAACTGCACCTGTTTAAATCGTCAATTGTGTTCGATTGACAAATTACCTCAATATTGCACCGTGTATTCAAAATAATAATATTTCATCAAGTTGTCCAGTCTCCCAAAAGTTCATTAGCTCTAATGAAATGTTCTCCCACAGTGTTAAACCAAGATCCAAGTAATCAAAGAGTTATTCTCATTTTCTAAAGAAATTTTCGATTCACTGTTCTAGCATCTGAAGGCTACTGATGTTCCAATTTTTTATGAATACACTAAGTTCCAAGTTGTGTGAGACAATGTTCCAATCTTTTATTTACACATTTCAATTAACACTTCAGCACTTGTCATAAGAGTGAGACATTTGGTACTTAAAACAAATGAGTAGTCAGTGTTATGTTACCTTATCAATCTTAAATATTCCTGTTCTTCTAACCAATAATTATATTAATTTTCTTATCCCCATTTTCTCTGTTTTAACATACATGTATAATATTACCATATACTGGTTAATAATAATAATTGAATAGGTTAAATAAGATGGCATACATTGTAGATGTAGATTATATAAAAATTCATAACACATTATGTCATTTTTGTGGCAAATGTTTTTTACCTTCTACATGGAATTTGTTTTCTATCATACTACCTTTAAATATGAACATTATATGAATTGTGCCAGATACATTGCATTCAGGATTTATAATTACTTGTTGTGATTTTCTACTCATATTATCTGATTACTATGCACTGACCATAATGACGGAATGACACGATTAGTAAATTTAATGAATCATACCATCCTCAATTTTGAATGCATCCATTCCCAATAATTTTACCCTCGACATTTGATTCTTTGGGTGATCCAGATATATTGAAATAACATTCTCTATAGGATATTATTTCAAACTTCTGTTTTGTAGTCCTCATTATTCATTTAGATTATGTAATAACCTGTAACACTCATTTGTATGGTCCTCTGGAGCTACGTGGGTTGCTATTTGAATGTGTCTAGTGAGTGTTGATACCCGAGTCTTTCACTCTATTGGTAGCTGTGTTGATACTCGAGTACCAGGGACACTAGGGTCGGTACAGTAGGAGTCCAGAGGTAGAAGTTGAAGCTGATAATTCACTTTAACTATACTCTTTTATTTCATTTTAACCTCCTTTTTTAATCTAAAAAGTGCTTAAAGTAAAAAAATGCTAAGGCTAACATTATAAATGGCTTTGTATACAATTGCAAAAGAAAAGAATTGGGTTGTAAGCCACATGATGTAACACCAATACAGATAATTTTAACAGCCAGCTAGAGCCATTAGGTGAAACAGTCGATTATAATGAATTTTATGGTTGCAGTTGGTGCCACTGTATAAGGTCCTATAATGTATGTCATTAAAGGAATAGCGAAAGATTTGTTTGTGGGGAAACGGCCATAGAGCAAATTTCTCCATATTATGGGGTCATAGTGTGATGGACCTTTTTCAGAATCTGCACTTTTAAATGATACGAGCAAGTTTACACTCGTATTAATAGTGAGTTGGTAGGTCACTAATTCTACTAGCCCAGGAGGACTAGACCAATATAACGTCTATTTAATGTCCTCACTAGTCTCTGGCTAAAGACTTTCACAGTCTTGAGAAACTTTTGTCTTTGTATCTCTCCGACTTTCGTCCATAAATTTGCCCCTGAAAATAGTGTGAATATACTTACAATCTGGTATTGCATTATTGCACCTGTTTTGGGACTTGAAGTATCCAAATGGGTGAAGGGATGCAATGGAATGATGAAATGCACAATCGCGGAATTTAAGTTACAAATAATTAAACACCACTGTTTAAGTTTAAATGTAAAATAGAAGTTTATTTTGTAGACAAATATAGTAAGCGAAATAGAAAACTTGATATGAAAATCACAACACGTAGAAATAATAACGCTTTGTAAAGTTAATGAAAAGAACCTAGCCAAAATTGGGCATAGGTTCGGTGTTTTAGAAATCGGTCCCAAACAAAAAAATATTACTCTTTATATACCCTGAGAATCCACAAGACAGATTCTCAGGGCACAAACAATCGACTCTTATCACACTTAAGTGATAAGTGTTATTTGTTAACCCCCACGCTTTGGCCCTTGATTTTAAAATTAAGATTTTTTGGGAAAGGGGAATGAGTGGAGCTTACAGATTGGTTCTTTTCCCAAACTATTACTAGTTTTAAAGGGGGAAGTAATCCTTGTTTTAAGAGTTCTGTGCCCTTTGTTTTTTTGTTGTTATTAAGGTATTGGATAAGAGATGGCCTTATATTAAAGGAAAATATATTGAGTTTTTGTCTTACCTTTCTTGCTGCTGGTACCCAGTAGTTGGTTATTGGTTGTGGTCTTGATTCCAGGTTTTGATTTTAGCACTTCCACAGCTTGATGATTTTGGCAATTGTTTTGTGATAGCACTTTCACTTAATTTTGGCACTTGATCTGACGATTTCAACTCAACATCAACTCTAATCATCACTCGGACACGATGGAAATTGTAAATTGGCAATATTTATTGTACGTAGGGAACAACTATTTGGATTAAAGATTTTGCATTTTACAGACTGATTTTTAACTCAAAAATATGTAAAGACCCAAAAGTGCATAGAATAAGATTTATAAATTAAATATACAAGATTAGAATTATTGCAAACCACACACAAGAACAGAATCAATGCATAATTCTTCTAAGTTCTGAACAATGTTTGCAATGCAAAAATTTTCTAAGTTCTGAAAATGTTAAACGCAAAAAATTTCTAAGTTCTGAAAATTGTTTGTAATATAACAATTTTCGAAGTTCTGAAAATGTCTTTGTTGGACCAAATACATATACTTGGTTTTCATAGAAATCTAGTGTATGGATAAATCTCAACTGTGACTTACAACTGTAGTTCCCTGTTCATTTCAACACTCCTTGAGAGTCTGCCGCACTCTGCTCTAAAATCTAAAATTTACTGACTAAAATTGTAGATTTTCACTCTATTCTAGTCTCTAATTGGTCAGCTTGGATTGATTACACAGGTCTGCAAAACAATATTTTTTAAACATTGTTTTGCCTTTAGTCACTTATTCTTATGTGTTTTTAGTGCTGAATTCAAAAATGAAACCCATTTTTGTCTATCACGTAAGGTTTTTTCACAAAACGTGGATGTATTTTAGGAATAGTTAGCTAATTATTATAAATTTATTAAAATCATATGCAATACAACATTTTTCATTAAATCAACACAAAATTAATAAAATGGAATGTAGTATCGTTTTTGCTTCCAATCAAAACTTCTTTTTGTGCTTTTTCTGTTGTAGGCTTGCTGAGGATCGTTCCTTTTCAGCATCCAGCAACAGTCCGCTATCATATTAACATTCCACCTTTCTTGATATTGCTTTTCAATTGCGAGTGGAGAAAATGTACTTTTAGGCTCTTATTACAGCCTAAATTCTTGAAGCTTTTCAACATATTTGGCACCATGGGCTTGTAGTTTGGGTCCTTTTTGTTCCCAAGGAAACCGGTTACAACAGGTTTAAAAGATACCCATGCTACTTTTTCTTTCGGGTCCATTTTTGTCTTAAAGTTGCCATCCTTCATCAGTCTTCAGATGTCAGGTCCAACAAACACTCCTTCTTTTAACTTCGTCTCAGATAAACCAGGAAACTGCTCACAAAGATATCTAAAACATTCTCTTTCCTTTGGTAATGCTTTAACAAATTGTTTCATTAGACCCAATTTGATGTGAAGGGGAGGAAACAGAACTTTTTTGGGTCTACAAGACTCTTTCTTTAAATATTTTTGTACCAGCCTCCAAGTTTTTTCTAACAGGCCATTCTTTCTTTATATAATGTTGTTTTCTGTCACGGTTATCCCATTCACAGAGGAAACATGGATACTTTGTGTAACCACTCTGTTGACCAAGCAACATTGAAATGACTTTTAAGTCACCACAAATCATCCATTTATGGCTTGAATAGCAAAGTTTGTTGACTACCAGCTCAATATTTTCATGTTTCCTTCAAATGAACAGAATGACCAACAGGTACTGAAGCATACTTGTTACTGTTGTGTTGGAGTACCGCTTTGAAGCTTCTTTTTGAGGAATCGATGAAAAGTCTCCAATCTTCTGGTACATAGTCAAAATGAAAACGTTCCATAACTCCAGGGACATTGTTACAATAAACTAGGTCACCTTCTTGAGAAAAATATGAGACAAACTCTTTTTCTCTGTTCCACGAAAAAGACGTACCAGAATCCAACAGATTTTTTTCCTTCAATCTTGATCCTAAAACTTCTGCTGAAGTCTTTGGAAGACCTAAGTCTCTGACCAAATCATTCAATTCAGATTGAGTGAAATTTATTGGCTCGCTTGTACCAGGATCGTAACTGTCACTGTCTTCATCACTACCACACGGTGGAGACATTGTGTCTGGCTCATGTAAAACATTATCTAGAGTATCTGGTGGGGAAGGTATCGGTATAGTAGGCCCATGCGGAATGGGGCGGATTGCTGATGGGATGTTAGGATAAGATATGTTTTTTATTTTTTAAGTTGAAACCTTGCACATTGCACGAACAAAAATAACAGTCATCGCTGTTTTTGATTTCTTGGTTCCCTCCACACCATGGGAATGCCAAAATGAAATGATTGTTTTTTACCTTGACTCCACTGCCTTAATTCCTCATCACAAACTGAGTAGACATTGTGGGGGGGCAAGTTTTATCTTGATCACCTAACTTCATGCCAAAGTAAGCCAAGTAAACTTTTTAACGAAATCGGAAATATTTCTTTGTTGCTTTTTAACTATGTAGTTACCACAAATGTAGCAGAAACAATCGGATGAAGTAACACATCCTCTAGAAGCCGTCGTAAATTAACAGCACAAAATCAAAAATGAAAAACTTGCCACTTCAGATAAAACAAAGAACAACATGTGTACAGCACTAAGTCAAGAGGCACTCTGTAGGAGGAAAGACAACAAAGGGAAGGATGGGAGTGGGCAGACAGAGGGAAATGTGCAAACACGTCCAGTGTCAACCAGCTTTATCTGGGTTTTACTTTTGTCTATTCAACGCAAGACCCCGTGCCTCATCGACCTTGAAGTTACGATTTTAGGTAGTTTTTGTTAAAAAATCTCGGTTATTCTCTTATAAAATGAAAACTATTTATCCTAGAGACCTGATCATGGTCTCATTTTATTGACAATGTTATTGCCCACAAACATCACCTCAACCATGTTTTAGGTACGGATCATAGATTTGAAGATATTAGGCAATTTTTAGGGCCGGTTGTGTTCCAGATCCCCAAAATCGACATTTTCTGAACACGCTCAAGATCATCTCTAGACGTGAATATCTCTGATCATAATCTTACTGAATTTGTTTTATTGTTTAAATCGAAAAACAGTTCATGTCACGTACTGAACATGTTTTCATAGAAAATTTCCCGCCCCAAGAGGAAATGAGGAGAAGAATACAAATGCGAGTAAGTTACAACAAATTTAATTCACGAAAAAAATGCTGATGTATTATAAGATAGATGTATTACAAAAAAGAGTATTAAAGTATATTGTACCAATTAAAAAACAACATAAAAGAAATGACATTTACTTAAATTTTACATAATTTAAACATCAGGGAGAAGCTTAGAGAGGGTGGCTTTTGCAGTATCGGGGTAAAGTTTCCTACATTCTGCTACGACTTGTAACAAATACTGGCGTTGTTCTTCGTTTTTGGTAATACATGAATTAAAATCTTGGATCAATTTGACACCCCTCTCTGTTGTGTCATTTACAACCTTTAATTTTTCTACTATCATTTTACCTTTCAATTAATCAGGGTTTTCAAACCAAACACCTGGATCAATTTTCAAGAAAGAAGTTGTAATTTTGAAACGTTTAAAAAAATCAAAAGTTTGAGGAGAAATGAAAAAATCTATTTCCTTGTTCAACAACGAATGTGCTTCTTCAATGCTGATTTGTGCTCTTACATTTCTGTCATGTAATTCATTTTCGTCCTCCTGGTCTCGAAAAGATAATAATTTTAAAGCCATTTTTTCCTAATTTCTTTCTTCAAAGTTTCATCGAAAAATCCAAATGCCACTTGTTCTGGATTTTGATACCACTGGTGATTTATAATTTTGCCTAGTACTTTTTCTGATACCTCTTTATCAATTTTTTTATAATTTATAAATGATTTTAACAGTTGCAAATCTTGGTTCGGAGCCATGGCCGCCTTGGGGGCATTAAACCAAGCTCTCACATAAACATTGATAATAAACAAACAAATTTGACCTATTGCATTCTTTTCCACATCATTTAATGGAAACTTTGGCCATCCACCTAGCATGATGAATGGCACCAGGTGCCCTGAAAAAAATTTCTTCTTCAGTAGTACATCCCAAAAAACTAAGACTTAATATCCCTGGGCTGCTGCTGTTCTAGTTGTGCTAACAGAAAGCTTGAAATCTCTTCAGGATTATTTATTTTGTTTTTAACATTTTTATCCTCAATGCCACTTTTGTGTTTTTTTTTCTATCTTAGACCACGCAGCTTGACATTTTTTAAAAATATCTGGTTGAGGGCCAGTGGTAGAGCCCAGGACGTCCCTTTTGTCTCTGGAGTAACAAAAATGCCATGTCTTCTTCATTAGTATTGATGAGTGCGTCCTGATGAGCAATATCGAAAAGGTCATCGAGGGTTGACTTTTGAAGGCTTCCACCTTTTTATTTTGAGCTGCACTTGAAGTTCTGCCAGCATTTTTTAGCAGTTTTCTCCACTGTTTGTAGAGTTTTTCAAGCTTTGCAATGCAATCTTTTAAGTGTCTGGTTGGAATCTTAGATTTCTCCCAGAAAATTAATACTTCTTGGACAGTAAGTTTTGAAGCTTCTTTGACACTCAGTTTGACTTGGCACATATTATAAAACAAACTTTGAAACACTTGACAATACCATTCATTTGGAAACGTGGAACACGACCGGCCCTGAAAATTGCGTAGTATTTTCAAATCTATGATCCGTACCTAATTGTGGGCAATAACATTGTCAATAAAATGAGACAATGATCAGGTCTCTAGGACAAATAGTTTTCATTTTATAAGAGAATTACCGAGATTTTTTTAACAAAAACTACCTAAAATCGTAACTTCAAGGTCGATGGGGCACGGGTTAACGTTATCCAATTGACCTGAAACTTTGGGAACCTCATTTTCTTACCAAATCGCAATTTTTGGGAGTGTCCCCCATAAAAATTTTGAACATTGATTTTTTGCGACCACCCTAATGTACACAAAAAAATTTTTACCTTTTAAGTCACTTTATACAGTGTCCATAAGGCTTTGATATATGCTTGTAGAGGTTTTTAGTCCCATTGGGCATCTGTTGAATTCATAATAGCCAAATGGTGTACTAAACCCAGTTTTAGCTTTATCCTCTTCTTTAACAGCTATCTGATAGAATCCACTAGCTAAATCAAGGGTAGAAAAATAAACTGCTTTTCTTAACTGATTACTTACACTTAGAAGCTCTGGTAATGGGTATTTATCACTGACAACTTTTAAATTTAATGCTCTATAGTCTATGACAAGTCTTTGTCCCCATCGGGTTTTCCAACTAACATACATGGAGCTGAATAAGGACTCATAGACTTTCTAATAATTTCAGCATCTAATACCTCATTAATTTTATCTTTCATTATTTCTTCTGATTTTTGCGGCAACTTATAGGGTCGTAAAAAGACTGGCACCTGATCCACCATGTGAATTTCTTGTTTAACAAGTGGTGTTGGCTTGAGTTCTTTAAGCGATCCTGCAAACACATCGGCATTTTTGTTTAAAAATTCTGCTAATTTATTTTTATATTTATCTTCTACTTTCTCTATTAGTTCCGTAATCCACTTTTTATTTTTCTGTTTTTGCATCAAATTTATCATGTTCATCTTTTCATTGTTTTGAGTTTTTACTTGTTTTCCTTTGTAGTTAATAACGTCAAGTGTAGGGTCGTATGTTAGTTGCAACTGTTTAATCACATCAATGCCGAAAATCATTTGACATTTCTTTGGCAATTCTTCTAAACTTACATATAAGGGTACCAATTCCACTTTTATTTGCTATAATTCTAATAGGTATTTCATATAATCCTGTTGTAGGAAAAGGTGTACCGTTTGCAGTCGTAATTATAACATTAGAGTGATCTGTTATGGTCCTTATACTTTTTAGACTTTATCTCTTTGTCTTCTTGAATAAAGTTTTTTTTATAACTGATATTTTCACTCCTGTGTCATATAAAATTTTGATAAGATTATTTTTAGACTGAGCTAAGAAGATGGGACTTTGTCTAGTCTCTATAATGTTTAGTGTGATGCATTTTGCATACGATCTCTCCTATTGACGCATATAAATCTGTGGAGGAGCTATTAGTTTTCTGCCCTTCTCCCTTCTTGATTTTGTATCCCTTGTCTCCTTTGTTTCATTTTCTGTCTACAATCTCTAGCATAGTGACCAATTTTCCTGCAAGCATAACAAGTAATGGGTGCTGAATTTGGTTCTTCGGTTCTTCTCTGACCACAACAATTGTAATGACCCGACTTGATCATTACAATGCCCCGGTAAATTTTTCCCAACTTACCACTGCTCGATCTCTCTTGGGATGGGTCGAAGTGCGGGCCAACCCTCCTCGTCCATTCGCGTCACGGGTGGCGCCAGTTGGAAGATCCTCCCCGAAGATCGACGGTCGAATGGCCACCAAAGAACGTCTCACATTGACCTTTCATCCGTCCGTGCCTTCATAACCTGATGGGTATGGTCCGGTTGGTTCCCGGCCGACATGGTTGCACCGTGTCGGGACTCCTCCTCGTCAGTCCTGACACTTCTGCCACCACCAGTCCCCTGGGACCCTCGGGCAGAAGTTTTTGGTCCTCCCGTCTTCTCACTACGGGCCTTCTTGCCCTTCTTTTTCTTTTTCTTCTTGTGAGAAGAAGATTTACCGTGCTGTGAGCTGGACACATATAAGCTCACAGACTTACTGGGCCAGTCAGCCTTATAAGGGTGGTTAGCCCCCTTTGTTTGACCGGACTTACTAGTCATAGGTTTTCGAGCTGAAGCTGTACTAGCCTTTGAATTAGTTCCCGTAGCCGATCCGACGGTCGAGGGTGCTCGTGTCGCCATGAAACTCCCTTTCCATCCTGGGGACGAATCCTCTTATTCTCTGGTGCAAGGGTCAGCTGACCCTTGCCACCAACAGGTTTAACTGCCGCACCCTGGTGAGGGGCCTTGGCAGCTTGTATCGCCTCCTCTGGGCAATACGCTGTTGGCCAGCGGCCGTCTTGGCACTCAGAACTGGAGTGACACCTTGCCCGATGGGAGGTTCCCCTGTAACGAGCAGATTCCTGGCATCAGTTTCCCGCAGGGGTGGAAACTGAGCAGCCTGAAGCTCGAACTCCTGATGGCATGCAGCCTCGTCACGCTGGACAAGGGCCTCACAATGTGCCGCTTGAGCCTGGTGGTACCACAAGTGGTCCTCCTGGCTCCATTTTCCTTTGGGGAAGCTGGCCGGACCTCCGCGAGAGGTCTTGGCCTTTTTCCTCACTGGATTACTAGCCACAGGTTAGGTGAAGGGGTGGGGAAGTTTCTGTCCCTGACCACCACCACCACTAGCAGGCAGGCTCTTCCTGGGAGCAGAAGGGGAAGGCTGCTTGGCCTTCTTTTCCGCTCTTCGGTTCTTCTTGGGATTCCCAGACTGCCAACCAGAAGGACCAGCCACTGCCGCGGGCAAACCCGTGACAGATGGCTGACCCTCAGGCCAGGCAGCCCCTGGGGCTTTCTCAGGATGAGCCAGGGTCTCAGCAGGAAGACACACTGCTGGCGTGAATTTTGCCATGGCAGCTTCCATCCTCTTAAGCTGAGCCTCTCTGCTAGAGCCTTCATCCTGGTGGTGTACCTAGCAGCACCGGACTTTTTTTTTATTTATATCCGTCCTTACGGTACTGCTGGGTAGGAAACTCCCCGACAAAGTAACATTTCCCATCTGGCATCAGGAAACCTCCTGACTCTGATTGGTACTTTGCGCTTTCGTCCTGCCTTTTCAGACAGCCCGCTTCCACCTCCCCCGCAGGATCGACCTGAATTGGACTGACTTTTCGGGCTGGAGTTCCCTTCCGGGATCCGGTCAATGACCGTTTACCGGGAAGGCCGACCCTCTCACTTCAGACTCCGCAGAGTCTTCTGAAGAGAGGATACATTGGCCTCTCCACCGCCGTGAGAAGTGCACCACAGAATCCTCCGTGGTGTCCATTCCCACCTCCATGTCAATGACCAGGGTACCTCCAAGGCAGGTGTCTCCGCTTTCCTCAGCCAGGCTAGTCAATTCTAGCCGGCTTTGGTCTGCCGGAGTACCAACCTTTGTCGGGGAGGTAGCTACCAAACTGGTAGCCGGCTCTCTGATGGGCATGCTTGCCCCAACCGGCTCACCAACCGCCAGAATCTCCATGGCTCCTAACTTAATGATCGCCCTCGAAGACTCCACGGTGGGAGGCGGTGTCAACTGTCCCCACATGGACCCATAGTATAGAGAGGTCTGAGGAGAAGGCTGCGTCACCACAGCATCCTCAACCAATAGCAGATCCAAAGGTCCGCCATTGGCCAAGTCCGCTATGGCCTGTCCCAGAGAATCCGGGGAGCAAGCAGCATCCGACTCCAACAGCTCCGCATCACCCGGATGCAAAGAGCTGAGGGAGGAGGAACTGCTGCTCTCCCGCCATTGTCCTCCTCTGCCGTGGCTACCTGAAAATGTCCAAAAATCCAAAAAAAAAACACGTCCTACTACGGTACAAAGCAATTTCCACGGACTATTACCGAAAGAAATCGCTTTCTGGCCGGGCAAGCACCGCGGTACACAGCCGTAGCCGTCCCCGACAGTATTCTCACGATTGGAACTGGCCAAAAACTTTTTTGGTCAGGTACCTTGGGCAGCGATTTCCACCATGCACAACCTGTGACTTATGGCCAAAACCGTCTCTCACGGGAGTTGCACGGACAGAAACGGCCAAGCAAGTGTTTGGTTCATCCAAAACTGGTACCGTCATTTCAGGTGGCTTGGGGAGTGGTTTACATGGACTTTTACCGTGCAAAACCACTTTCTGTCCGTTAGAACACCGTGGTCTACGGTGAACACCGTTCTCCACGGTGGTTTTACGGACAGAACCGTTGAAAAACATCATTTTACCGTCCAAACTCTGTAGAACTTGGTCTTCACCAAATTCCACGGCATTCGGGTGGCCAAACACCGTGTAATCGCCGGCCCTGTCGCGGTAAATGCGGTCAATGACTGCTTGACACACCCATTGACAATAAAAGAATTCTGCTAACGGGCAGAGAAAAGAAATTGCCCTTTGGGGACTTACTTTAATTTTTTTTGCATCCAATAATCCTTGGCTTTGTTGTTTCCTTCGGTAAATTCGGCGTTTTTTCGTTAAAATAGCGGCAAACGACCGTCTCTGTTTAACTTGAAAAACAAGATGGCGCTTAGCTGCTAAATTTACTGAAGGAATGGCTAACAGCGGCGGCTTGGCGGCTAAAACACCCATAGCCACCTCCACTACTGTTACCATAGAGATTCTACCATCGGCTGCCTTCTTAGGGGCAGATACCCGGCATGAATCTCTATGGAAAGACTCAGGAGAGAGATCTCGATTTGAAATAACTCCTGCATACTTAACACCAAGTCGGCAGTTGGACATTATTTATTTCTTCACCCATTTCTCCCTGGGTGACCGCCATGTGTCTGTGACAGACAGGCAGTGTCCCGTCCAGGGGTCCCTGGGGGCCCAATTTTTATTTCTTCTCTGCAGGCTGTCATCCCACTGCAGGGATCGGCCTGCTCTCTCCCACCAGGGCAGACTCATAGAGACCCTGTAAAACCCTGGTGTCTACTGGAACATCAAAGGAAGATTGCACCACCTCAAAATCCTTCGGTTTCTTCGGGCAGAGGTTGTACCGGGGCTGAGGTGCTTCCTCTGCCTCTGAGTAGGTAGACTCACCAGCTAAGAAGGGCTGACCGGAAGTTCCGGGACAGACATCATCCATCCTGTCACTTCCACTGGTCCTCGACTCAGCATCACTGGTTCCACTGGAGTCCGAGGAGGCTTCAGAGGCACCCAGGCCATCTTCCTCATGAACTCCACATGTTGGAACATAAGGCTTCAAGTTATCCACATGAAACCGGTCCCGCACCTTCCGACTATCCCTATCTAAGAATTCTACCTCGTAAACCAGGTCGAAAATCTGCCGAACCACCGTACCCAGTTCAGCCTTGTACACAAATTTCCACTTCTTAGCTTGGCCGAGCTTGCCGGCCAGATTCCTCATCCAGACATTCATACCAGGCTGGTACAGGGGTGGCTTCACCCGGCCTGCATCATACCGGCTCTTCTGTTTTTTCTGAGCGGCCGCCAGATTCTGACAGGCACGCTCCTCCACGGCTTGCTGGTCAGGCAAGTCGTGAACTGGACCGTTAGGAAGGAGATTATCAATCCCCAAACTTGGTTTGCGGCCAAACAACAATTGTATGGAGACACTTCCGTGCTCTCCTGCACCTCAGTGTTGTAGGCCCACACGGCGGGCCATAACTTCTCGAACCAGTCACGTTGGTTCTTGAGGGGATCAAGGTGATGCTTGATGGTCTCCATTACGGTTTTGTTTGTATGCTTCGTAAGCCCATTAGCTTGCGGATGGTATGCCGTTGTGTGGTGCTGTGCTATATTATAGCGTTCTCTGAACTTTCGCAAAGCTTTGCTACAGAACTGGCAGCCACAATCCGAGATGAGAGTTGTTGGTGTGCCAAACACCGACAAGATCTCATTTTTCAGGAACTTAACAACACAAGCGGCCATAGCCCTTCATATTGCCTTCACCATGCCGTACTAGGTGAAGTAGTCCACCATGATCAACACATAGGTGACTGCCCATGGACGCAGTAAACGGCCCCACAAAGTCCATTCCCCAGGCATGAACTGGGTACTCTGGAACTATTGGTTGCAAGAAACCTTGAGCTCTGGCGAACTGTCGTACTCTCTGACACACCAAGCATGATTTAACATACTCCACCATGTCACGTTTCATACCTAACCAGTAGAAACGAGTGCATAACGGTTGGTAGGTCTTGTACACTCCGAAGTGACCAGCTTCGGAGCTATCGTGCAACTTCCAGAACACACGACCTCGGCACAACCAACACAGTTCTAGTGCGATCCTGGATGGATTTGATGGCATACAACAACCTGTTTGCCACCACGAACTTGAACCTTAAGTTCAAGTCGGGGTCGATGAAGAGCTCACTCCTCACCTTGGAGCACCAATTTGCATTGGCCTGCTCCATAACCCAATCCACCTCGGAACGGATCCGGTAAATTACCTCACCCACGTCTGCCTTGACGTGTTCAGGCAAAGAAGGATCGTCAACTTCATTTACCAGATACCGACTCAAACAGTCGGCATCCTCATGCGGTTTCCACTTCTTAAACTGAATCTTATACCGGTACTCTTGCAACTGCATTTGCCACCACCCCAACCTGCCCTGCAGGTTTTTGGCAGTCTGCAAATGACAGTGCATGGTGATCAGTTACAATCACAAAGTCCCGGTTAAAGATGTAAGGTCGGAATTTACCCACGGCAAACATGATCGTCAGGCATTCCTGCTCGGTGACACTATACTGTGTTTCCAGTCCCTTCTTGAGACGGCTAGCATAGGCCAGAACCCAAGGAGCCTTGTCCTCAGGTAGCTTCTGGTAGACTACGACGCCTAGGCCGTACCCACTCGCAGTGGTGTGCATTAACACTTCACCACGTGGATCATACATGGTGAGCACCAGTGCTACGGTTAAAAATGCCTTTAACCGCTCGAATGCTAGACCACACTGCTCCGACCAGTCAAAGGACGCATCCTTCCTGGTCAGATCATGCAGTGGCCTTGCGACCTTGGCAAAGCCCTTAATGAACCTACGATAGTAGCCGGCCAGTCCAAGAAAACTTCGGACAGCGGTCACTGTTGTAGGGACTCTGAACTCTTCGACTGCTCTCACGAGTCCCGGGTCCGGAGCTGTAACGTCCCGCCGGACCATTACAATAACCCGGTAAATTGATTGCAAAATCGACGCAAAAACTTACCGTCAACCGGCTCCTCTAGGGGACGGGACCGTACCCGTAGCCGCCTCCACACGGTGTTCCCTTTAGGATGTGCCGGCTCCAGGAGCCACCCACGACGGACACGACGAAAAACCACGCTGCCACGCAGAGAATATCGCGGTAGAACGACGGTTCTACCGCGAGCCGACACGAGTACCGGCCGAAAAAGGACGGTAGCAGGACGATGTAGATCTCCAACCGGAAATCCCACCCCCCTCGCGGTACTCCCCAAGGAAATGGACAGGACACAAAGCAAGTGATTATAAAATAAAGTGTTTTATTACACTTACGATGTAAACGACGGCAGTAAATATTATATACACTTCTGGCTGGTTACTTCAACCAGCCAGGCACTATACATATAAAACAAAGGCCTATTGGCCAAGGCACAATGGCAAAAGCAAAAGACAAGTCAGAGCTGGACAGTGGAGGTCTCCCTGACCTCCACCCACAGGTCTAGTCCATGATGCTGCCAACAACCAACTGCCCAGATCCTGTGGTTGACTAGGCCACAGGAAACCTCCAGGCAACTCCACCTGGAGGGGACAGAGGTCACATCTGACCTCTCACCCATAGACTTCATGGTGAGAGGTCTGCTGGCACCAAAATGGCGTCCGTCCCAACAGCCTACTGTAGCTGTCAGGCAGACCACCATAGGGAAATTCGTCTGCTCCATCAAAATTAAAATTTGAGCAGACCAGGTTGCCACAATCCTCTCAACTTCCCTGTTCTGTCTCGGGAACAGGTCAGTCAAGCCAGCCAGGATTGCTCCCCGAACCTGACCTCCACAGCTTGAGCTGTCGCCACACCCTCCCCTGTTTCCAGGGCAATTGGTACGTCAGCGACATTCTGGAGCTATATCCCGTAAGAGTGCCTTCCTCTGTGGCTTCGGCAATTCCTGCCACCACCAACAGACCACGGCCACCTAAGGCTTTACGATGGGGCTCAACAAGAAGCAGCTGTCATCACCATTTATACATAATAATTATTCAACCATTTATATTTAGATTATATTAAAAGGTAAGGGGAGCGAGAGCTCAGGTACTCATCCTTCTCATTGATGCACTGCTGCTGTCTTGTCTCTTTTTCTTCAGTGGTTGTCTTCAGTCTAGGGAGGCTGCTGTTGTTTTCACTTCGCAAGTATCAACGAGTTCTATGTAGAGCACCATCAGATGTCGGAAAAACCGGGGAGTCTAACTTATTCTCCTCTTATCAACACAGCTATATATGTTTTTCGTGTGGTGATTTTTGTGTATGCCGCATTTAGTCACATATTTTCTTGAATTATGACCCAGACTTAGCACTTTTGGATTTCGAAATTAATCAGGCAAAATTATGCTATGTTATGTAAAGGTGTAAAATTCCAGTGTTGTTTGTCACTAATGAATTTGTATCATTTTCTTGTGTATATTATAGACAAAGCAAAACAAAACTTGACAGTTATTATTTTCATCAAAACTATTCGTATATTATTTATGGGTTTATAGCTTAATGATTTATGATGTTTATTCATCAACCTTGCAACTGCATTGTTTGAAACTGCATGGTCACTGTGTTTGTTACGTAAATAGGGCAATAAACATATGGACTAAATGTGGTTATAACATATGACTGGCTACAGCAATGCCACCACGAATGCCCTTTTTAATAAACAAATGCATATCATAATCGTAATAATGTGCAGGATCAAGACCAAAATTTCTAAAAGAAATATTCCTAAAATTTTCAAATACATCTGCAAGGATCAAGCAGTCACTTCTTAAATATATATCATGATAATCACCCAGTGTCTCACAGTTAAATGTATTCCAAACATTTTTACATGTTTATAATCCTCATCTGAAATAAGTTCTTCATTAAGGGTATTGTTAAATCAATCTTTTGAAGGAATTCCAATTTTATCAAACTTTGAATGATCATCTAAATATTCATAAGGGAAGAATCCTTTTTGAGTCATCAACTTAATTTTCTTGGGATTTTTGAAGATTAGGTAAGTTTTGAGCCAGTGTTGCTAGTGATGCTGGTAAAAATTGAAAACAATCAAGGAAAACTAGATCATCCACAATGAAGCTTGTATAGTGTTCAATGTTTAATGGTATATTTATAGGTTTCATAGTTTTAATTCTTCCAAGCACTTTCACAAGAAAGTGTTCATCATAAGAACGTAAGCAGTGTGCAAAACAAGGTAAATAGGATTGATCTCGAAAAGATGAATTACAGCTATAGGATGCTGCCCCTCTGTAATTATTGCCAGGAAGCTCATGGTCGTGATCTCTTACTTCGCTTGTGTAATGTTCATTTAGCTCAATGTTACAGGCATAGCAATGAGTGGCATTTTTAAATTTTTTTTCATCTTCATCAGACGTTGACAATGGCTCAATAATTGATGATTTTAACAATTCGCTAGCTTTTACTTGTAAGGTTGTTGTAAGATCATATGCTGGGTCCATAGATCTTTTGCATTCATGTGCAACTACATTTCCATGATAATCTGAAATAGCATAAGAATAAGAACAGGCTTCATGTTTTTGTATAGTCTGAGAATAAGTTTGAAGAATTTGGTGATGGTCCATTTACATTTTGGATTAGGCTTTCAAAATCGAAATAACATACATATGGACAGCGCAATGACTTATGAAAATTATTAAATTTTAAAGTGCAATTATCTTTGTTTGGGAGTGTAACTCTTGCAGCTTTATGTTTTTCACACATAGGAGTGTGCTTTTTCAATGCATTTTCACAAGTAAAGCCTTGACAGCAATGATAGCAAAATATTTTTTTGTTTAAACCATTATGGCTTAATAACCTAGCTATGTTGTGTATAAGAAAATAATGCTTTTCATAATAAAGAAGATTAATTTCTTGTTTTGAACTGACAGTACTCAATTGTAATGGTACTATATATTTTTCATAGGCAAAAACATTAATTTTAAGATTATTAGCTATTTCAAATTTTGAAATCTGGTTTACTGTAACTTAAGCATAGATGTGTCTAATGAGTTTTCATATTTTAAATAATGATTCACCCTATTTGGGTGATTACAACTTAATATTGGATGTAGATGAGCTAGTACTGACCATAAAAACATTTGTTATCTTTTGATATTACATTTAAGATTGCCTTTTTCTTAACAAGATTCAGTGGAAGGTTTCCTGTATCGAATTTATTGACCAACCTGAACCTTTATTTATGAATGCTTCAATGGCATTTAGTATTTGTGACTGGCTATCATTCATGCACTGCTCAATTTCTCTATTAGTCATAATTAGCTTCATGCTACTGCAAAAGTATGATGTGTTTGATTCATGTGTCATTGTTGGTGTATTATCTATGTAAATAACTTTTGTCTTTATAATATTAATGCACAGACACAACTAGTCGCATGGCTTTTTGAAAACTCATGAAGCAGCTCATATAAATTAGCATGAATAGTCTGAAAATAGCATATTGGATTAATCATGTCATTATCTTATCTATAATTAATGAATTATTTAATGGAATTGGCAATTGGTGTACATCATGTGTATGTCTATGCCATTCGTCTTTAGATAAGAATTGTGCATTACATAGATTACATATTTCTCTTCCACCAATAAGATGTGCCTGTATATAATGCTCCATAGAGTCATCATTAGCTCCACAATACCAACAGTTCATTTCTTAAAATGAAATCCTAGCTCACTTAATATACCTGGTATATTTTTAGTTTCTGCAAACAACTTTGGAAAAACATGCATAGGAATGCATGCACCTTTTGTGAACTTATTTTGTAGAGCAAATTTTTTTATATCAAAATACCATTCATCATTTGCTTCATTACAAAGAATTCTAATGTTTCATTGATCTGTAAGGGTTATTTTTTTTTTAGTCACAAAATTCAAATCTTGTATTTTTTCTTTCTTGTTGCCAGTGTCAAACCATTTTGATATTTTCTCTGTTGAAGCCCTTGTTGGAACTGGAGACTCAGACTCTTGTGATGAAGAAAATTTTTTTGTAGGCTTGAGTAAGCATTTCACTTGTTTGGCTTCTTAAGATTTTTTTTTTCCAGTTTTCTCTACGATGTAGTCTTCCACAACAACTAATGTTAAAATTCTATTGTTTTTTTAAGTATATAATACTTTTATAAGAAATTTAATTTTCCTTACCCAGAACTGTCTGATTCTATGTTTGAAGGAGAGATTATAGGAGTACTTCAGTAGTTTCCGAATGGAAGTGAAAGCTCAGTGTGATTTCTGAAGGGAGAATCTTGGTCAATTTATAGTAGTAAAATGAGGTCATGTGATCATGATTTATTATTGTACAAATAAAGAAAATAATTCTTTTCTATAGGTAAATAATGACTTCATGACAAATCTTTTATGGTTTGTTACATTTATCATGAAAGGTATATGTTTAATTAGTTTTCTTGACAGTATTTTGACACATTAAAAAAAATAACTACGGCATATGCGAGGTTAATGTTTTATTATTGTTTAACAGGGTAAAGGATAAAATATATTAAGTGACAAATTTATTCAAATGTTTTTTGCGTTTTTCAAGCAATAATGCATTTGATGCAAATTAATATGCTGAGTCCTTCATGATATTGTGCTGATGATAGAAAAATATATCCATATGGTTAGTAAGGTGAATGTTCTCTGCAGCATAAGCATAATTGATGCATAAGCAGCAACTGTTTTTTTTTCTTCCATACATATGATGAATATTCTATGACTATTCATTTCAAGGTGATAAGTAAGTAATGTATGTAGTTCAAGTTTTTTTTTTCAAAAAAGAGTATTCATGTGGTTGCTGAGGTGAATGTTAGATATGTATTGCTCACCTTATTTCAACCATATGATTTATTGTCAGTTAATAGACATTGATGGATATTCTGTTTTGCATCATATGAATGTTTTTTTTTTTAAATTTAAAAAGTATATAAGAACATGATAAAACATCTTCAATATAACTTAAATCAGCAATGGAAGACTCATCAGAATCGACACCAACACAACAAACTACTTATGGTAAGTTATACCTTTATAATACTTGAAATTTATGCTTATACTTTATGCTTATTGTTTTGTTTGCCGGCAAATTGTGGCTTCTCAAAAAATTTAAATTTTAAAAAATATATATATTAACTTTTTTTCTTTTTTTGTAATTCAAGTTTAATTCTGACTGTTGATAATTAATCTGTTTTGGATTCTTAGTCTGGTATAGCTTTCCAATTTAAAAAATGATTCCTGATTAGATTTTAGATTAATTTTGACTGTTGATAATTCTTTTTTTGTTATTCTTAGTCTTGCATAGCTTTACAATTAAGAACCAATTTTTTTCTGTTGAGATTTTTAGATTTTTAGAAATTTTTTTTATAATTAATATTTAATAATCTTTAATTTATCTTTATGCATGAATGAATACATGCTTGTTGTTTGTTTCCACAAAATCGTGGACTCTCAATTTGGCATGGTAAAGTTAAAACCTACTGGTGTTCTACTTGGTGGTAGTGAAACCAGTATAGGTAGTCTATTCTATTGGCATGTGTAAAAATCTATCTTGTCGTTTAAATTTTTTTACAAATGTTTAGTTTTGTAGTTTAAGTTTAATTCTGACTGTTGATAATCCGTTTTTTTTAATTCTTAGTTTTGTATAGCTTACCAATTTTTAAAAAAAATGATTCCTGTTTTAGATTTTTGTATTATTTTTGAGTGTTGATAATCCTTTTTGTTATTCTTAGTCTAGAAAAATGGACTATCTAATAGTTTCATTCAGTATTCAAGAATTTTTAAAAACAATATTAAAAATGTCTGAATGTAAATTCAATATTTGTTGAGGACAATCGAGAACAAAAAAAGCACCAAATAAAAAAATGGCTTCAAGTGGTTTAGAATTCAAGTTTACTTGTGACCATTCATGCTGAGCATATGTGCAGTCATCAGTTGTGTAATAGTTGTTGCACAACTTAATATCAGGTTCAACTGTGTGCTTTGTCATACACACTTTTTTGTAGTGACTCACACCCAAGCTAATGCACAACTGACATGCCTGTTTGCTGCAAAACTTAATACTTTTTATTGAATTCTCAGGTTTTTTAAGGCTTTTACAATTAAGAAATCATTAATGTTATATTAAAACACTATGTGGTGGTTTTTTTACTACAGATTATGATGTATTCACTACCGTCATAGGTGACATAATGATACATTCATCAGCAAATGACTTTTGGAATATGGCATATGATGATGTCGATGAACACGAATATTGGGAAAGCGTATACAATAATATTAATGAAGAAACTGCACTAAGTTCGTTTGAAAAATATAATTTTTTTGGGTCTAAATGAATATCATTAACATACTTATAATACAATAAAATTTAGTTTCAGAAAATTTCTACTTTGTTCACTGTGAAACTATCTGAAATGCTTGGATACTCTTGTAAGTATTGGTAATATTCAAGAATAAAAAACATTTATGTAATAACAATTTTTTTGGGCGGATTAGAATATGAAATTCAGTTTGAAAACAGACTTACAGATATGATGATGACAACTGACATTTATGAAATACCATTTCAATCAATGATCGAGGAAGTAATTCCTGAATCTTATCGTTGTAAACGTATTTTGTTTGAATTACTTCTTACTTATTTAAGTGATGACACACAAGAAGAGGTACTGGAGGATGAAAATGTGTGTTGTCTGCATGACTAGAAAATTGAAAGTAACTTTAAACCCATGTAATTATTTAAATATTTGTTGTAGTTGTATGAAAACAATGGTAAGAAAAGAAATTTTTGATACCTGTATCTTGTGTAGGTTGTATATATTTTTTTTTTTTTTGTAAAACTCCTGTTTTGCATATATTCTATGGAGAATAACATGGGGTTCATTGCTGCACCACTTACACCTTTTAATGTGGTGTACATTTGTGCTGCCATATACATTCAGTAGCTAGAGCATTGAAATAGACCGGATAAAACCATCAATGGCTGTTACTAGTATTGACGGTTTTACACCCTTCAATCTTGATGGTCTAGCTACTGAATGTATATGGCAGTGCAGATCTACACCACATTAAAATTTGTAAGTGGCACAGAAATGAGCCCCATGTTAATCTCCATAGAGTGGTGAAGAAATGAGTTTTACTATATGGACCTTCTAAAATTCTGAAATTATGCTAATTTAAAGTCCTATATGAGGGTAGTTAGCAGCAAAAATTTGGAGTTGTAAAAGAGGCTGACTGCACCTTTGATACATAATGATGTGGTTTTAAACAGTTGAGTTTTTCAACAAGAGACTCAAAATATTCATGTCTTGGTTTTGGGACTGTAATCATTTCTGCTCAATCAACTGTTACTCACTGTTTAAATGTAACATTATCGGGAATACATTCAATTTTATCAGCTTCTGAGAGCATGTTGGGAACAGATTCTGTATCTGGGCACTCCTCACAGTCGCCCATCATGCAGTCATAATTATCTGTGTTGTAAGCAAGGGCTTCCAGGAGGTCTTTGTAATCAACATTTAATTTGGCTCCATCAATCATGAGCTTTACATTTTGGTGATATGAGCACACAGACAGAATGTGTACCTGATGCACCCGCAATAATACACCATTTAGGACGTAGCTCACAAAACTTTAGAATGTCCTATTTTGCATTCAGCATATGTTTTCTTGAACTGGAGAAAACAATTCATTCAAATTACAGAGAAGTAGCTGCTTTTGCTTATGAACAGGTTTACCATCAATTTTTACAGAAACAAAATCATTTTTTCCTTGACATATTCTGCTGTTTTCCTCACTTAAGTAGAAATCTGTCACTTTTTTATTGTGATAATGTCAATTCTTTTACCACTTTTTTTTTGTAAGTCAGGTAGTATTTATTGAGTTTTTACCAAATCCTTTGTAAGTTTCACGAGACGTTCAGACACCATAAATTCTGCGCTGATTTTTTGTCTGGACCAGGATGTGGGCAGTAAACTAATTATTTTAATTGTTTCTTCTTTATTTGCTACTGTACATTTTTACTTCAAATTTTCCAATAGTTCTTCATATTCTTGTGACTGATTTGAAGCTTCCAACCTTTCGGGTAAAGGCTCATTTATGTCAGCATCTTCATAAAAATTAGCATAAAGATTTCTTTTCAAGGTTTGGGATATTTTACTTATTTTGGTTTGAATAGCTGTAGGTCTTTTGTCGGCACTTAACTCCCTAATTTTGGATGCAGGTGATATGCCTAGGGTAGAACAGATTTTGTCTACTGTATCCATGCAATCTGACGGAAGGATATAACTCGGCCCTTCTGTGGTGTCTTCATCTTGAAAGTTTGCAAAGATTTTTTTGTTGCATGTTTGGCATAATGATTTTCCAGGGACCAGGTTAACATTGCATTTTCTTTGTCTTGACAAGTGTCCCAGATGGATCTCTCTGAGTCCTTTAGATATTGGCTTTTTATGATATTTCAGTGTCCCAACACACTTTACCATGAAAGATGATTGTACTTAAACAGGAACTTAATTTCATGATACTTACAAATGTTTTCAATTTCTAAATTTATTCTTAAATGCAATAGTTGTATATCTTCTTCCCTGAACTCACTGATTAGTTTTTATACTTCATCATACACACACTTATAGGTGTTCACCAGGTCTTCACCAACAAATAAACCTACAGAACACTCCATCTTAAAAACTTCTAAAGAACACTAACTTGCTACAACCTTCCTCTACTGAGGTCAACAATACACTGCTCTTGATAGAGAAGTGTGTTACAACACAGGCAACCTAACCTTTTATGTTTAACTTGGAAGGCAGTAAATTGTCACTGATGTACATGTACATCATTAAACCGCCATTTTGGTTCTGTCAGCATATGAGATGTTCACAATAGGAATCATAGTAAGTCACCCAACCTAAAGACAATATTAGCAGCTTGGTCCAATTGGACTACCTTTTACATTTATATTTTTATATTTAAGTGTGATAGAATTAATAAAAGTAACAACAGAAAAATGTCTTTAATGCTTTTAACATTCTTATACATGTTTATGGAACTACACAACAAGGTTGATTTTCTGTACTTTCTAAGTTCCACATCTCAGTTCCCATTAAAGTCTACAACTCCAAATTTTTGCTGCTAACTACTCTCATATAGGATTTTAATTTAGCATAATTTCAGAATTTTAGAAGGTCCCCCCCCCCAATGGAGATAATAGGCTTCAAAATGTGTGAAAAATTGGCTAATTCAAGCCCTTGTAGAAAAAAATACTTTAGTCTCAAGTCTGAAACTTGGCCAGTGGTACCCTATAGTGCATATGTTTCTAAGAAAAATTTGTCAAATTTTTTACTTCGCTTCCTATAAAACTCGTCTTCTCAAAAACCATTTTGCGACACATTTCAAAACTCGAAAGAGGGTTAATTTCACCCCATAGGGTGAATTTAGGAACAATTATGCACTGGACAATATTTGTTGCTTGTTTTTTGTTGAAACGATTGGTGTTTGAGGTGCCTATGGCAAATAGAAGCCGAGATAATTTGATTTCCGTCAGGGTCTGAAATCGCAAAACTAGGCTGTAAGCACTATACAAAAATGGCCGCCACAGTTAAACAAAAAAGTGTAAAAAATAAATCTGGCCAATTTTGAGCTAACAATACATACACAATAGTCATACACAACAAATGAATTTTTTTTAAAATGGTCAAGCAACCAAATTATTTATTTCTTCATCAGTTCATATGGATTGACCCAAAACTAAAAAATACTTAGCAAACATCTACGCAATGGATAATATTCAAGTCAAATTCACTATAAAAAACAGTCCATTGTAATTTCACATATGATATAAATTAGTCTCACGTATTTCAGTGACTTAATAAAAAATGCAACACATGTAGAAACTTTTTCTAATATATTACATTAAAAAAAGTCTTTCCTTGATAATTATTAACCTCTTGGCAATGTGTATGCCAAAGTGAAGACTTGGAGTAATGATGTAAGTAATCATCTTTCCTGAACCACTTGTGTACATGTTGAGATGTTGTAGGTACTGCAACATCTTCAGTTTCTCAGGCCAAAGGCACTTGACTGTTGCCTTGGTCAGACAGCTGCAGGTGTGTAGCAACAGTCTATGGCGCCCGGGGCAAATTCGGTAGGCTGGCGCCCCCCAATAAATTGCAACAAAAAAATTCATATTTAGTTTCTTGCAGTCATGTTACTTTTTATTGGCAGTTTTGGCTAAATTACTGTTAACTACAAAACAAATCTAATATTATAATTATTTTTATGAACAATGAACCATGAGCACAGAACTTGAAGAGTTAGAATTTTAATAATCATTTTATAATTTAGAAATGATTAATTTTCCTGGCTTTCACGGCAGCAAATTCATTAATAACATCATCAAAGTCTGTTTTCTCCAGTGCTTCTCTCTCAATACTAAGTAGTACTAGATCATTTAACCGACCCTCTCCAATTGACGCTCGCAAGTATGAGAGTATTAATTTCAGTTTGCTGAATGATCTTTCACAGCTAGCTATGGACACTGAAATTGTTAACAAAATTTGCAGAGCAATTTGCAGATTTGGAAAAACATCTACGCCGTAACATTATAAAACGAAGAAGTTCCAAGGGAGTAATTGGAAGTGTGTCATTATGACTATTCAGTAACATCCTAGTCATTAATCTCTGTAAACAACTCATTTCCATCAACATCAGTGTCATAAAAAATTCTGAGATCAAGGCATTCTTGTCTGAGAGGATCCATATGTTGATTGTCGATTCAAATAAGATTTGGATTGTCGAGCAGAAATCCAAATTTTGAATTGAGATCTTTCAGTCTTGTAAATCGTGTATTAACTTCTTGCTGGAATTTGTCAAGAGTACTTTTCATTACACGCACCACTTCCTCTTCAGCAGTAAGAACTGCATCCCGAAACAATTCTCCAGGCATCATTCTACACCTTCTAATTCGCATAACTTCAATTCTCCAGGTGGCACATCTGCCCTTTGCATCTTCGACTGCACGTGTACACACACCTTTTCGAATTTCTTTCAGTTTATTTTCAATGCCTTCTAGATCAGAAGCTGCATCCTTGAAATTCATGGTACGATCCTGCAGTCGCTTCTGTACCCAGTCAATTTTTTCAAGGATGGTGTTCCAGAAATAAAGCAAAGCAATAAAATTAAAATTAAGAATGTTTTGCAGAAGTTCATTTGCATCAGCTCTAGTATCAGCTGTCTGTTGTCTATCTTTGGCAAGTTTCTCAAGTAAATTAATCAGTTCACACAATCTTTCATAAATTGCTTTGACAGCTTCTGATCGTGCACTCCATCGGGTTTCAGATTCATGTTTTACTATTATCCACACAGTTTTTTTTAGTTCTTCTCAGCGAAGTGTGGAACGTGAGAAAAACACATATATGGTCTCGATTGTACGGAAGAACGTGACGATTGGCTCCTGCTTGGCTGAATGAATTCCTGCTAAGTTCAAGCTATGGTTACCGCAATTGACAAACAATGCATGATGATTTCTTGCAGTGATCCTTTGCTGAAGGCTTGATATATGGTCAGACATCACAGCAGCATTCACGTAGCATTGAGATAGGCAATCAGTGAGAGGTAAGTTGTCATTTTCCAGTTTATCGACTAGGACTCTTTCAAGCGTTGCCGCATTTTTGGCGTGGATTTTAATATAACCCAGAAATGATTCTTTAATATATACTGTTTTGTTTACAAAATCCACATCAACAAATCGGCTTCCGAGAGCTGTTCTCGACGTCCTAAATCAGGAGTCGAGTCCAGAAGAATTCCATAGCAATGGTTGCATCGAATATAAATCAGTAACTGATTCCTCAATTTGTTGGCAAGAAGACTAATAAATTCATTCTGAATTTCGGGCGATAGGTAAGATACTGATCTCGGATTGCCATCAATGGATAGTACTGCGATATTAATTTGAATAAGGCAAGAAAGTTGCCAATATTTGTTTCATCATCAGCATGTAAACTTTCTATATGACCATGCAATGGTAAATTTTGAGATGCTAGAAACTTGACACAGGCTAGTACTTTTTTTAAAATGTCTCACCATCGTTGCTTTTCTGACTGAATTTGTGATTGCACTTCGGCATCAATTCCTCTTCCTTGATATAATCTTCGTTCTGCTTCTTTCCATGTAGTAAATGCTTTACGATGGCTAGTGCTGTTTTCACGACTCTGCACCCGCTCTGATGCAGATTCAAAAAAGATCGACTATTTGAAGTTGATGATGCATACAGTAAACAACAGAAGCAGTAAGCTGCTTCATTCAAAGGTGAATACAGTAACCAAGGCATAGGTATGCCAGGGGTTTACGGTCCCCTGTCGTAAGTCCATCGATCACCGAAAAATCATACCTGTTCTCTCGGTGTTAGGCTTATTTGACTTATTTCCTTATTAACTTATTTCCTCTTGCTACTCACGGTCGTGCAATGGCACGATGCAATGAGTAGCATGCGGTTATCGAAGACCCAAAGACCGCATTATGCTGTATCGATTATTACAACTTTTATTAGACTTAGTTTATTTTAGTCCTGCTACTTCACGGTCGTGCAATAGCACAATGAGATTAGTAGTGTGGCGGTTTACGATTATACCCAATAACTGCCACATATGAATTGTATCTCTCTTAGCAGCCTTTATATAAAACAGGCTCGAGCCTCTTCACCACGACAAGGTGGAGATACATGGAAGAGAGACAGGACAGGACATCACATCAGAGGAAGGAACATGCACGCAGGCACACATGCACACACATACCGAAATACCCCCAGTCTTGCATCCCAGAACACTAATGCACAAACACAAGCACTCATGAACAGCCGTAACGCATCGTTTGTACGGAAAACCGCGAAAGTGACTATGACAAGCCTCAAAAGTTCTCTTTCGAGATCTCTTCGTTTTAGGTACATGAAAGATAGGAAGCACGGCAGACACGAGAACACTGAAGCACATGCAGGTTTTTTACCCACTTTACGAAGAGTCCGAATCGGATAGTCTGAACGGAATTCCGCAAAAGAGCAACTATGACAATCGTCAAAAGTTCGTTTTCGAGAGCTCCTCGCATCGTGGGTAGACAGACTGCTATTGTCGGCACTGTCTGAGTAGACAACAGAAGGCCTGTACGATCCCTCCCCGCTAGGATGCGTTAATCCTGATGACTTGCATGGTTGTGCATCTTGTCAGCAGGAATCTCTTCTGCAAGATTCTCATCAGCAGGATTCTCTTCTGCAAGATTCTCATCAGCAGGATTCTCTTCTGCAAGATTCTCGTCAGCAGGATTCTCTTCTGCAAGATTCTCGTCAGCAGGATTCTCTTCTGCAAGATTCTCGTCAGCAGGATTCTCTTCTGCAAGATTCTCTTCTGCAAGATTCTCGTCTGCAAGATTCTCGTCAGCAGGATTCTCTTCTGCAAGATTCTCGTCAGCAGGATTCTCTTCTGCAAGATTCTCGTCAGCAGGATTCTCGTCTGCAAGATTCTCGTCAGCAGGATTCTCGTCTGCAAGATTCTCGTCAGCAGGATTCTCGTCTGCAAGATTCTCGTCAGCAGGATTCTCGTCTGCAAGATTCTCGTCAGCAGGATTCTCGTCTGCAAAATTCTCGTCAGCAGGATTCTCGTCTGCAAGATTCTCGTCAGCAGGATTCTCGTCTGCAAGATTCTCGTCAGCAGGATTCTCGTCTGCAAGATTCTCGTCAGCAGGATTCTCGTCTGCAAGATTCTCGTCAGCAGGATTCTCGTCTGCAAGATTCTCGTCAGCAGGATTCTCGTCTGCAAGATTCTCGTCAGCAGGATTCTCGTCTGCAAGATTCTCGTCAGCAGGATTCTCGTCTGCAAGATTCTCGTCAGCAGGATTCTCGTCTGCAAGATTCTCGTCAGCAGGATTCTCGTCTGCAAGATTCTCGTCAGCAGGATTCTCGTCTGCAAGATTCTCGTCAGCAGGATTCTCGTCTGCAAGATTCTCGTCAGCAATGGGATTCACAACAACAGGATGCTCGTCAACAGGATTTTCTTCTGCAGGATTCTTGTCAGCAGATCCAGCAGCTTGGTCTTCTTTGTCTGTCGATGGAGGGGCAGTGAAGGGTTGGACCTGTTGCACAGGAAGCTGTTCCTTTCTTGGGTATAATATCCTCGGACCGTGCAGACACCAGGCTACGTGCCTCTTAAAGTCCTTAAGGTTTTTAGGTTGAATTTTGCATAGCAGCTTGTGCTCCAGGGGCACTTATCTATAGATACTTTCAGTGAAGGATAATCGTAGCTCATTTCTTGTAAATAGTCAACTTTAACAATACAAACCCCAAATATGGTTGTTTTGAGTACCCCCAATTACCCTCTTTGTGGACTTGGTTTAGGTGCATGTGTGTGTATGTGCGCTTAAGCAAAGTGCAAGAAAACACAAAAAACATGCACTTAACTACCTATTCGACCATACTTAAAATTAAATAAACAAGTTCCCAAAGTAATTAACCCACTGAAACAGGGAAACAAAATTTATTATGAAATAATTTAATTTTAATGAAGAGATTCTGAAAATAACTGTCCCAGAAAAAAATTGTTTTAAAGTTATGTCAAGAGTAACAACACACTCACAGAGTAGTAACACCCAAAAATAATAAAAAAAACAAGGACCCAACCAATCAAACAACATTAATCAGGACAACAATCCTGTTCACAGTGCCACTTTGTTATTCCCCATTTACCCTACCTATAAAGGAAAAGGACGTAAAGGGTTAATGTATTAAGTTTGAGGTTCGAACCCCCATTGGTTTTTTTTTGTTGTTAAACCTTGGCTGGATGGTTTTAGAAAGGGGTACTGGGTTGGGCCTTTATAAAATGATTTAATTGGTCTTAACTGTAGTTGCTGCCAGTATTGTTGCACAATACACAATACAAAAAAATTTAATTTTTAAGAACACTTCAAATAAATATTTTAAATTTAAGAACACTCAAAATATTTTAAATTTAAGAACACTCAAAAACTTTTAAATTTAAGAACACTCAAAAACTTTTAAATTTAAGAACACTTCACAATATTTGAAAACAAGAACTATTGAATCCCCACTGACCAACTGACTGACAAGAAGATGAAAATCACTAACTATATCCTGATTTTTGTTCTTTCCCTATCTCTAATTGGTTAATTTGGACTTCTCTAATTGTTTTATTGGTCAATCATCTGATTGACATAGTATTGCATTAGGTGGATATTATGTGATTGACAGTAGTTACATTAGACGATAATTGAAGTTAACCCTTTTAACAGGGGTCAATTTTATATTACCTTTTTTATAAATTAATGTATCTATATTTGCTGTCACTATTTGCAGGTGGTGTGTATTTCTTTATGTGGTTTTAATATCGAGGGAGATTTGTTTCCGGACAGTCATCCTCGGCTGTCACCTCGGCTAAGGGCACTTTTGCGAAGAAGAGTACGGCTCCGGCCGGAAAACCTTCGAAGAAGGAGTCCGAGAAGGCGAAGGGGGCTAACCACCCGCCTAAGCCTGATCGGCCCAGTAAGTCGTCGGGGTCAGTTAAGTCTGACACGACGCATGGTCAACCTTCCTCTCACGGGAAGAAAAAGAAAAAGGAGGACCGTAAAAAGTCCAAGCGTGAGAGGAAGGGGAGTCTGGCACTCCAGTAGTAGGCGCCAGGGAGCCTAAACTGGAGGCGTCGTGGCGGAAAAGGAGTCCCGGCGTGCTCAGGCAAGCACGCCGGCCGGGAGTCAACCGATCCATACTCATCCCGTTGAGGCAGCACGGATGGATGGTAGGTCGATGCGCGACGTTTTGGTCGGCACGCCTCCATCCTCCCCGAAGATGGATGCGGTCTCGAGCCGCGGGTTCGAGCAGTGGGAACCCTGCACCGTGTGACTTTGCCCTCACCTAAGGGCGAAGGAACCTCGGTTGCAGGAGTCAGTGTTCCCACAAGACAAGACCCCGTGACCCCCAGTGGGGGTACACCCTTTTCTCCGGTCTATGGCGGCGGGGTATTTAAAACCCTAGGACCAGAAATGCCAACCTCCCCTAGGCCTGAGGCCGAGGGACGGCATATTGGCGCATTGCCCCCGTATTCAGATGCAGAGGTGTATCTGAATAACCGACTGGGTTTTAGACAGGACCAGCCGGGAATGGAGGGTTGCCAATACCACGGCTACTACCGTCTGGATGAGCCACTTCCAGAGTCGTGGGTAGCAAGGCTACCGCCGTACAACATGCGCCATGTGGTGGCATTTGGTTGTGGAGGTTTTCCGGTAGTAATGGTTGTGAACCCGGTCCAGCAAATGTTTGCAATTCTGGATGTGGTGGGACTAGATGCCGGGATAGTTCGTCTAGCCCGGCGTGCAGCCCCATTCATCCAATGTTTGCTGGGATGCGACCTAGGAGGTATGGCTGGACAGTTCATTACCGAGCCTCTACCAGGGTGCGAGACCGAGCCCGTGGTCGCCCTGGTAGACCTCCTAACAAGTCGGACGCTTCGCACGCGTCCGCAACTCCAGGATATTCCTTTCAAGGAATTCCGAGCCCTGGAGGAAAGCCGTCTTAGGGGGACGGTCTTCGATACTGGTTTTGGGTGGCGTAACACCCAGATGTGCCTGTGGTGGGCACGTCGGTGGGCTGCGAAGTGGATGGGCTCCACTTTCGCGACACCGCCGGAGAAGCCGTCCGGCACCTAAGAAGGTCAGGTTCGGGGAGCAATCCTGGCTGGCTTGACTGACCTGTTCCCGAGACTGAACAGGGAAGTTGAGAGGATTGTGGCAACCTGGTCTGCTCAATTCTTAAATTTTGATTGAGCAGATGAATTTTCCTATGGTGGTCTGCCTGACAGCTACAGTAGGCTGTTGGGACGGACGCCATTTTGGTGCCAGCAGACCTCTCACCATGAAGTCTATGGGTTAGAGGTCAGATGTGACCTCTGTCCCCTCCAGGTGGAGTTGCCTGGAGGTTTCCTGTGGCCTAGCCAACCACAGGATCTGGGCAGTGTGTAGGAGGCAGCTCAAGTGACCTGACCTGTGGAGGCCAAGGAGGCCTCCTCATCATTTTTTCATCTTCTTTTGTGCCTTGGCCATTAGGCCTTTGTTTATATATATTTATGGGGGCTTGGCTGGTAGAGGATTACGAGCCAAGTTGTGTAAATATTTACTGCCATCATCTTTTACTCAACGTAAGTGTAATTAAACACTTTTTTAATCATCACTTGCTTGTGTCCGTGTGTTTTCTTGGGGGTTTGCCGCGGGAGGGTGGGTTTCTGATTTGGGGAAACTCCACCGTCCTTTCCGACCTCTTTCGGCCGGTAAATTGTCGGCTCGCGGTGAAACCCCTGTTTCACGACGAGGCGGCGTGTCACCGTTGTGTCACCGTTGAGGGAAGCTCCGCCCCGGCACCACCCGAGGGGTGCACCGTGGAAGAGGCGGCTGCGAGTACGGGCCCGTCCCCGTCGTCGGAGCTCTGTGACCGGTCCCGTCCCCGTCGTCGGAGCTCTGTGACCGGTAAGTGGCAACATTTTGAAGTTTTCGTTTACCGCGTATTGTAACGGTCCGGCGGGACGTTACATATGTGTGTGTGTGCGTGCGTGCGTGCATGCGTGGTGTTCGTGCGCCAAGGGACGTGCCTCCTTCAAAGAAGGGGGTGTGTGACACCCTGTAGCAACAGAATGGTGGATCACCCTGCAGAAATTTCTTTCTGTCAGTATGGCACCCCTTGGTGCACAGATGTTCAGACTTGGGTGGCCCGAATTCTAAGTGAATTCATAGAACCCATTCGGATCGTGAGAATTGGGAATAGAGTCTCAAAAATACCTTTCCTTTTTAGGTAATATCCCCAGCCCAGGGCAATGATTGGCCCAGTTGGTCAATCATTGAGCGCTGCAATGACAGTTGCCCCTCCCAGGAGACCAAACAATTATGCTGTGAGACTTATGTGTGAGGACAGTTCGATATAGAGTTCAGAGAGTAAGTCTGAACAAGAGTTTGAATTAGAGTTTTGAAGTGTGTACCACAATGTAATGTGTTATACCAGAGTAGAGAGATATATTTGACTAACGTAAAACCGTGTAAGTGGTGTTGGTCATTCCTAGGGGTCTCCCCATTAAGCCGAGGGTACCAACAGAGGCACTCGGACATAGTCTGAGTTACTCTGCTTGGGACCTCCAGGAACTACAATGTATAGTGCTGACAGAGACAAAAACTCTAAAAACAAAACGAAACAAAATACTTAATTTTGTTTAGTTACATAGAATACAACTGATTCTTACTATGCTGTGGAGCTACGTAAAGCTCGCTTGACGCCGCCTCTTTGGTTTAAGCTGAAAGCGTAATATATATATATATATATATATATATATATATATATATATATATATATATAAAAGAAATAAAACAAAAACAAAATAATTTATTTTGATCGATTCTACAGAATGCTACTGGTTCTTACTATGTGGCGAAAGCTATGAGAAGCTTAGTCAATGCCACCTCTTTGGTTTAGGCTATAAACAAAAATATAAAAATAATACAAAAACTCTATATGAGTATTATTACAATTATTACACTAGGTATAAAAATACAAAACTAAACTTCTCGAAAGAAGAACTCTTTAGCTCTAAATACTTAAAACAATATTATGAAAAATATTGACTATGTATTGTAACATAGAAATACAAAACTAAATTTCTTGTGGCGAAGACCCTCAAGACTCGAAAATAATATTACAAAAATAATAAAAGACTCTTCAACAAAAATTTTCACTAAATAAACTTTTTGGCACTGAGCGAAAATACTAAATTTTTTTCCATTTTACAAGAGGTTACGACCTCTACTCTGGTCATGCATATCCACGAAAGGATACTCTTCAATAATGCATGCAAACTTAAAATTAAGAAGAACTTAAAGATTAAAACGTTCTCACGATGAGATTGCTCCTTGACACTCTCTGATGCGCTCTGGCGATCGATGCACTTCCAGTCCATTATAGAAGAGCCTCACTTCCAGAAAAATGCGATGTAGTTCCGTAGGGGCTTCTGGATTCGAAAAACACCACGCGCACTGGCACCTCGGGACTAGACACGCCAAGTTGGCAGGTTCAGCGCCCTTCGCTCTTTTTCTCACTTTTCCTGTGGACGACAACGGCACTCTAGGTAGGAATCGACGCTGCCTAGGAGGCAGTCCAGATCGCGGACGTCGATCATACTCTATTGGGCTGGCCGAAGACGCATATATGTTCTCGAGGATCCTTTCCGCTGCCAGCCTTGCCCCTCTCAAGACCCGGAATGGGGTGTCACCCACAAGTGTGCGGGTGACCTCATCGAAGATGAGGGCCATTCCGTTACGAAAATCTCCTATGACGGAGAGGGGCTGATACCGAATCCAGAGGCGCCATCCCATTGCTCCAGCGAGGAACTCGTCGACATCTCTTTCCGGGCCTTCTCGATCCCAGTGGCCCTGCGGGTAGATTACCCGGCACGTATCACGTGGGCCAGAGCCACTTGTTCGTCCTCGGTGATCCTGATGATGAACTGTGTTCCATAGTTTCCTGGGGACCTGTTGTTTTGGCTCTCCTAACTCGTAGCACCCGAGGTACTGTGCCTGCACCGGGGCTTGGTCGACATACTAATCCATGCACAGGCTGTTAAGTAGGTAGGGGCCTTTTCCTCTTGGGAGCCTAGACAGGTCCCAGCTAGACTGGAAGTACACCCGGTCGGCCTGGCGCGTCCTCCAGAGCACTCCTATTGGTGGAGACCGTGGCCTCGACCTTTCTCGTCTCCTGAATTCCTGGAGGTGCGCAGACAGGATATCCCGCCGACTTCTCGATGGGGAGGCCTGTCGACGACCGCTTGGGTGACGCGGCATACCTTCCACTCTTGCCTCCTTGGAGCCTCTAATGCTGGTTCCAGATGAACCCGAGGTTGGGCGCGTAACTATCGTGTGGCTCTGTGGTCCTGTGGGCCTCTTGGCTATTGGAAGACCCTCCTTGTGATATAATCACCTCACAGGTGGTGGCTGTGGCGGTCACCCTCAACTCCGGTGACTGCTTGGCGTGCACTCTCAAACTCATGATGGCCCGCTGCGGATTTTGCGCCGATGCATACGCATGCTCGGCGAGTGTACAAGGGACCTATGCTGCCCATCCGATCCCATCTCGCGTATCTCGACCACTCTGATACGCCCTTGTGGCACACGGTGCGCGAAGCATCTGATGAGGTGCCGGAGTCGCGACAAATGTCCTCTAGAGTGCCTTGGTATGACTGGCATTGTCCACGGAGCAGGCCTGTTGCTCCACCTCTCCAAACCTACGATGGCTTCCTGTGGCACCCATGCTCCAACCAGGTGGCCTGCAGGAAAAGGCTCCGGGGGATCCTCCATCACACCTAGGTCCACAACCACAATTCTCTCATCCGGGCTGTTGTAGACAAAGTTACGAATGTCCAAATCCCATAGTTCGTAACGCCCGGCGATTCGGGCCAACACCTCATCGAATTTTCGCTGTTCGAAGGGTGACACCAATATTCAATAGGGCCTTCCTTCTGGGTTGACCACAACGTCTCTTCTCGGGCGGAAGGGGAATCGCGGCGACATTTTCTATAGCCATTGGCTGCGCCGAGGGCCTGAGATTGGCCGTCACTCATTGCCCCTGCCCCTCGGCCCCTGACTCTCTGGAGCTTTCTTCATATCTAGCGCTGTCCTTAGAGGCAGAGAAGTCTATCAGATTCGGTGAACACCGCCCTCGTCGCCGTTTCCTTCCTTGTGCCTTCGCTTCTACCTGGTTGGCCTCGCTGGCCAAGTTGATGAGGTCCGATGGCGACGGTGCTCTCAATTCCTGGATCTCGTGGGCTTTAACTAGAGCCGGATGAATTCTGGCCTTACGGCCTCGGGGCGAGAACCGGCAAGTGGCCCGACGCTCCTGGAGACAATGGGGCATCGATCTCCACCGGCTGGCTCATCCCTTCCAAGAGCTCTGCTGCTGGTAGAGGCAAAAACACCAGCCCATCTTCCTTTGGACCACTCAGGTCCAGTGGTTCTTCCTTGGCGACTGTCAGGTCAAGGGGCTCGACTTTGACCAGGGCTTCCTTCTCTACTGGAGAGGCAAGGATTTCCCGCAAGCTGACAGGTAGCTCTGCCTCCGGTGGACCGCTGGCTCCCAACATTGGAGACGTCGGAGGGGTGTGCTGCCTCAGCTTGAAGGCTGCGAAAGGGTGCTGCAGCCCGATTCCATTTTGCGGCCTCCTCTCGTTCTTCTGGGGTGGATTTTCGTTTTGAGGATCCTTGTCCTCACCATTAGGCTCCTCCCGGCACAAAGTCGCCTACCCCTGGTGAATACTCTTGTAATAGTCCCGCTTGCCTGCAATGATGGCGTGCTTGCTTGCCTCGAAGTGCTCCTGGTATCGCTTGGTTTTCTCCTCCTCATGAGACACCTCCCGTATCTCCCACTCGCCCTCTTTGAGCTGGCACTCGAATTCCTGCTCCCGACTGTCCAAGAAGATCTTCGATGGCCCCACGAGTGGCAATATCAAAGAAACACGGGGTTCTTCTGGGGCAGGTCTCGACCCACATCGGCAACTGCGCCAACTAGCCCTGCCCCCGCTGACTCATCTTTGCACTTTTTTGTTTAAAAAAAGAACACGAAAGTTAATGTTACTTTCTTTCTTCCTCAAAGTTCTCTCCTTAGAGGAGGCTGATGGCCGACGCCCTTTTATCCTCTTTGAGTTGACACTCGCGAGCACTTTTATTAAAAACTTTTGCAAAAACACAGTGAACTTGCTAAAACACGCGAACACTCTGGCACCAACTCTGGCAGCAAAAAGAATAGCACAAAAAAACAATTGAGAAAAACATGCACCAAAAAACTTTCTTCTTTACTGAACGACAAAAAGAACTTGAAAAGAACTAAAAACACTTGTTGACACAATGTCACTGCTTTGTGTATAAAGAGTAAAACAATGTACAGAACAAAGAAAGAAAAATCCGTTAGGGATAGTTTACCTGTCGGCTCAAATTTCTTTGTTCTGACAGCACCCCCACTTTTGGAGATGGAACTAGATGATTGATGACCACACCCATATTGATGAGTTTTGTAGGTCACTGTCACAGTCTTTTTCTCAACTCTGTTGTCTGCTTTGTTTTGGTTAGCTCTAAGAGTTGGTTGACCTCTTATCTCTGCCTGGGACGTCCTGTACCATGTACAGTTGCGCCACTATGTTTCTGTCAGTTTCTTTTTCCTCTTTCACCACGTGGGATAGTGATTGCTTCATTTTTGCACTTCTTAACCGAAACTTATTCAGTTTGTACGCATATTTTGGCGTTTTTCTCTACTGGGCGAGTTTTTATTTGTTCTGGGACTACTTTTGGCTGTTTTTGGTCGCTAATTATTTCCTTTGAAGTTATTATCTCTCTTTCTGCTTGAATGTCTATGATTATTAGTGTCGTCTGCCTCTAATTCACTCACGTAGCTTGTAGATGTTGTCTTCTGAACATCTGTTTCGTAGCTCTTAGATGCTGCTTGCTGAACATCTTTTTCTTAGCTCTTAGATGCTGCTTGCTGAACATCTTTTTCTTAGCTCTTAGATGCTGCTTGCTGAACATCTTTTTCTTAGCTCTTAGATGCTGCTTGCTGAACATCTTTTTTTACCAGGGAATCGACCTTACTCTTCTTCGAAGGTGTTTTCTTTGTGGAGGGCGGTGGGCCCCTTTTCACCGCCGCCCCAATTAGTTTAATTGCTGTTGTTGGGCTTCGACGGGGAAATAAGTCGTTTGTCCATTGACTAAAACGGCTATGTACTATTTTCTATCTGGGGCCTGTGGAAACAGCTGACTCTTGACTTGTTACATTCCGACGGTCGACGCTTTTCATCTGTCGGGCAGTGGGCAGTTTCTACCAAAATGTCCTTTTTGGCGGCAGTTATAGCACATAACCTCCTCTAGAGGTACTTTAAGCTTCTGTCCTCTTATTTCTCGGTGATCTCTGTGACCTCTGGCCTTGTTGCTTCTGCTGATATTGCAACTGCTGTTGGCCAGAGCTTGGAGCGTTGTTCTGTGCTACGGCGGCATATACTCTGTCGTCGTATGCTCCTTTTGCCTGATTCTTCATGCTCTTGTTCTGACTCTGCTGGCCAGATTGTTGTTTAGGTTGGAAGGGTTGAAGCACGCTTTGCTCCACAATCTCCCACTCTTCATCCATGATTACCCTGACAGAGCCCGGATGGGCTCTGGGATGTTCGGGCATAACAGGTAAGACATGCGCAAATAATTTCGCATATAAACAACTGAATTCTCACCCTTTCGCTGCCTCATCCTCTCGAATTCTCTTTGAATTCGAACTGCGTCATCTGCTTTTCCGAACGCATCTACTAGCGCTTGGCGAAGATCTGTCCACATTGTTTTCTTGCATTCTCTAGAGAAACTGGCTAACCACTCCTGGGCATAGCCTATAAATGCGGTCTTTGCGAAATACAGTCTATGTACGTCGTTCCACTCTTGAATATCTGCAATGTCTTCGAAATGTTGAAGCATTTCGAGCGGATGACGACTATGGTATCTCTTAACTAGTTCTTGGCATGATGGCACATCAGCATTGTCGTCTAATGGGATGGCTTGAACGTTCATGCTTGACTCTGGGTTTGGCGTGTCCTTAGCTCTTGGGCGCGCCCGTTGAAATTCTATCTGAATATCATAAATGGATGCAAACTCACTCATTTGGGTTGTGTCCGCTTTACTGGCAAGGTACTCTGTGGCGACTTGCCACTTCATCTGGGCAGTTAACTTCAGGACCTCTTCGGACATCACTCGTGGTGTCCTCTTTGCAGATCTCGGTGTGGTTGAAGCTCCTCTAGTAGCTTCATCTTCTTCATCGGTGTCGTTAGTGGCACTATACCCCACACCTCCACCATTTTGTGACATGACTGGCCCTTTGGATCCACCGTTTCGACTTCTCTGAGGTTGTTGTTGAATCGATGGTGCCGATGGCAACTCTGTTGTCGGTGGGCCAGTCTCTGCTCTGGGGGTTGATTTTCCGGGCGCAACATTACTTGCCTGGCCTGGTACCGGCCCACAAAAAGACCGTCTCCTCAGGGATCTTTGGGATAGTACTTGACGATGCCGACTTGACTTCAGTCCTCCTGTTTGCTTGAGTCCCTGGAGGCTCCAGGTGGAGGGATTCAGGTATTATCTGAGTGCCTTCCGGAGAGTATCCGCTGGATACTCTGTTATTTGCGGAGTGCTAAACTCAAAACAATTTAATACACAACATGCACAAATTCTCGTAGATAAAATAAAATATCAAAACTCTTTACTGTGACATGTTGCCATTTACATAATTTTCTTCTATATTATTACAATGCACTTCTAAGTTAGAACTTTACTGTTTAACTTTCAAACTCTTGACTATCATTCAAACTTACTCTCCGAACTCTACACTCCGACTGTCCTCACAGTCAAGTCTCAAGCTTACTTGTCCGGTCTCCTCGGAGGGTCAACTGTCACCTCAGGGCTCAATTAAGACCAACTGGGCCAATCATTGCCCTGGGCCGGGAATATTACCTTAAAAGGAAAGGTATTTTTGGGACTCTATTCCCAATTCTCATGGTCGGACTGGGTTCTACGAATTCACTTAGAATTCGGGCCACCCAAGTCTGAACATCTGTGCACCAAGAGGTGCCCTGTTGACAGAGAGGGTGTTTCGCCATTTTGTTACTACAGGGTGTCACAGTAGTGTAGGAAAAGTCATTTCTGCATCACTTTTTCCTATAGACTACTATAGACCACACATTTTGAGCAACACATTCCAATCTCCATAGACTATCATTGAGTCATTTCTGCACCAGTTTATGAGCTATTATTGTTCTATAGAGACATATCTACACTATATTATTTTTAATGCTTCATCATAACAAACAGAAAAAAAATTTGACCCAGTTTTTATAGAGGGGAAAAAGGATAGTCAACAGCATGTTTTTTTCTACCTCTGTGTTTTTAACTCATAATTTATTTCCTGCTTAAATAACTACTATAAAGAGAAATAACAAAGCAAGGTTACTTGACCACTTATTTTTTATATTGATACGATAAGTCCAGGAGCAATCCTTGCTCGTTTAGTTTTGTCTGGATCGTAGTTTTTATTTTTGGATTGACATGGACCTTTGTCAACCCTCTGTACTCATGTACAGAGGATTGACCCATTTCTATCAGCTCATGATGATGCCAATATCCTGTCTTGGGTCTTGGGTCCTTTTCCCTCCCAGTACCACCCCTTAATACAAAGAGATCATCCTGATAAGCCTCAGCATTAGGTCTATGGGGTTGAAACTTTCTATTATAAGTTTGTTTGTAATTGCAATGAGTCACTTGTCTATATTTTGTTGACCACTGGTCAATCATGTTGATTGGCCAGTTTGGATGTTACTTGTATTTTTACCCAATTAGGGGCTACTGAGAAAGTGTTCTCAGTATCCTCTTTTTGGGTATAAAAGGCCGTGTATTTTTATTTTTAGAAAGCATTTTTGAAAGCACTCTTGAGATAACGAATCTATGCTCAAGTTTTGCTAGGAAATAATTAGAAATGTAAATAAACTGTTATTCTATTTGAAACAAACAGTTGTCAAGTCTGATTATATACTTTTTGAACAAAACAAAGAACTTCGACAGTTTGTCATCTAGCACTGTCAACCCAGGTGTAAACCTGGTCCTCCAGCACTAAATGAAACTTCTGAAGACAGCTCGATCAACCAACTTTTTACGGGCGAAAGCCCGGGGAGTAGCAGACAACAAAAGATCCTTAAAACTGTAAAGGTTCTTGAGAGAGGAACTTGTGAGGAATCGGAAAGGGATTAATTTGTTTCCTTCCTCCCGAACCAGAGTAGAATTAGTGGCCTAGCCAACCACTTTCTTATCGACCGGAAGAGCGCTACGATACTTTTTGACAATTCTATTCACCTCATGAATGTGGTTCGTTACAATATAATTCATGACCATAAAAACTTGTTTGTTTACACACTTTCTGAATTGTAGTTTTTAAGTATTGAAGGTAAGTTGTTCAATTCTTTGAGCTGAAATATAGTATTGTATTCTTGTTTACACCACTTTTTCCTCATTTTTTGTCATGCCTCATAGAATAACATTGTGTCGATTTCTACAGCATGGCAATCAAGGTCAACCAGTTTATAAGCTTTTGTTCTATAGGCAACTATAGAGACATTTCTACAACATACTCATCATAGCGAGCAGTATGAAGGCTAGCTACTTTTATACTTTTTAATAAGTTAGTTGTGTTTAGCTTTCAATAATGAGAAGGTATTCAACATGCAGGATTTTACAAAATTTGCCATTGATGTACATCGTATGGCCAAACAATCGCACGAAGCCGTGAATTCCAACTCGCCGAACAAGCTCGAAATAAGGATATTCAAGCTTTTGAATCCATAGCAACAACTTTAAAAACTGTCTCACATTTGAACCAAGAATTATTCTTGTTGGCCGAAGTTTATCAAGGATCACCTTCATTCGGTAAAATTATAGTGATTTACGCACTCGTCCTCCAACTGGCAAGATCCAGAATTTGAAGAAGCAATGGCAGTGCATATCGGTGAATACGTGTTCATGTCATCAGCATCGTGGCTTCGAGATAATGGATAATGGGCTGCCATACAGGATGTCTACGCAACTCCTAACGACACTGTGAGTAACTTTATTCATGTGGTTCCACAATTACAGATGATTAGCACTTTGTTATATTTATTAATACAGTTGCAATAAAATGTTACATGTTCAAATTTTTTTGGCAGTATTGTTTCATTTCTTTATAATGACTAATGACACTTCTGCATTCCACAGACCTTACAGCCTTAGGATAGCAAACTTGGTTTCCTAAGGCAGGCAGAGATCTGTTGCAGAAGTGTTCAATATATAAAAGAATTTCATGTTTTATTTTAGGTGATATTCATTGAATTGGCAATAAATCTGTTAAGGGCTGGTAAACATCAATTACATTTGAAATGGGGTTTCTACATGCTGGGCATAAAAAACTTTCCATTTCTAATAACGTGCAAGCCTTACAGGCAGCTTGATGTTTACAAGGCTCAAATACAACCCGTACACCCCTCACTAAACAAATAGTACAATATTTGATAGTCGCCGTTTCTTCATCATCGTAGGGTAGTAGTTTCTCTCGAAACCACGCATTTCACAGCATTAGGTATGTTTTTTTTCTTGACTTGATTCAGCCTTATGAATGAAAAATTAACTTACATAATGTCTATTTTCGGCAATATATTTACTGTTATTGATTGTGATGGATTTCAAATTGGAAGTGATTTTTACATTAAAGAATTGGGATACTATACTATCGGTGATCCACACCCGAATGATATGTTTATTTGACTTCCTGAAATTAGGGCGTTCTCAACATTCCTGAAAGTTATATGTAGCTTGTATACGCATGCCTTCGAGAAAAATTTAAATGCCTTATTTGGCACTGTGGAAAAACAATTATTAATGAAATTAAATATTTCTAGCATAAATCTCGAGAAACTAGGCCTTTGTATAAAATATGAGAATTTACTGACAATTTTTGGCCCTCAAGAAGTTGACTTTACGTGTAGTCATCATAAAAAACGGAGAACTGGATAGCACATTGTGCGAAAAATGAGGGTTATGTTTTTGGATTATGGGTACGGAAGCAGAAATAAGCTAATATGTACAATTTATTTTACTCAGAATGTTGTATCAGCCAACGGATTTTCCTGGTATGATGAAAATATCATGCTGGAATACAGCGTGTGCTGACTGTCTTCATCAAGATGAACTCCTAAAAGCGGATGATGGAAATCAAGTTCCGTCTCATTTTGTACTATGTATCCCAAACAATACAAACGGAAATAAATAAATGATTTATTTGAGAATATGAATGTCCTGTTTGTATTAAACCGCTGGATCGAAAATGCCGAACCGATTAAAAGCATCATCATTCAAGGAATTTTGTATCTGATCGACCATTGGTTAGAATATGAGTGGCGAAGTGAAATTTTCAAAACTTGTACTAATACTGAATAAAAATCACATTATGTACTCATTCTCATTACATTCTTGAAGCTAAAATGGTGGAGCAAGATGAAATATTATGCTTAACAATGGAGGAAGATGTGGTGTCACAAAAAAGGAAGCCGAGTATAAAATACATTGTTATGGGCTGCATTGGGGCTCTTATGCTAATACTCGAAACAACGAACATCACTATTTTCACTAAAACGGAAGTACCTGCCAATATACAACTAGCGCACGATTCCATAACGATCATGGAAAAAGATAGTTCATTCATTCCCAGCAGTTGCGGGATAACAACCTTCGTGAATAAAATTTTGGATCATGCCAGGGGAGTGATTAAGCCCCCACTGGAGAGAGTAACATGGCACTTTTCTCAATATCAAGACTGGTGTTCACTTTATGGGACTCGAGCGGTATTTCTAAAAGGTACGCCTGACATGAAGATGTTTAGATGTGATGGAAACCAGCTTATTGTACTCGACGATCTGTTTAAAGATGTGGATGGGGTGTTTCTCAGCTCTTTATGTGTGATTCACATCATCAAAATAAGTGTTATATTTATTACTCAAAATATTTTTGACAAGAACCCGTATCAGCATACCATTTCTTTGAATGCTTCTTATCTGGATTTTAAAAACCATCGTGACAAATCTCAAATTGCTCATTTGTCGCATCAGATGTATCCTGGTAACACCAAGTTCATGATCGATGCCTTTAACCAGAGTACTCGTGATCCGTACAGTTACTTGATGATTGATTTCACGCAGAATGCGGATGACAACTCTCGGCTCAGAACGAATATATTTCTAGGAGAGTGTACCGCTGTATTTTTACCTAAACAACGATGAAAGTAAGTCAAAAAATTCCTTCACGTCTTGATCGTAACATTCACAGACTACACGTAGCTGTGAAAAGTAATCCACGACTTCAATAAGAACTTCTAAAGAACTCCAACTTGGACTTTATTCAGTGTTTGTGTGATTGTGCATAAAATATTGCGAACTCTAACATTGTACTGAGTGAACGTGAAAAAAGAAGTCACGACCCTATAGGCATGTAATGAATAAATTAGTGAATACGAAAGCATCTCCAAAGTCGAAGAAAAACTTTCTTGTCAAACAAAAAGGAGGTTGGCTTCTGTTAATTTCTCCTGTGTTGTCGATGTTAACGGGTTTAATAACATCATGGCTGAGAAAATGATCCTCATCCCCGCTGAATCTTGGGAAGCTCAATATCGAGAAAGACAAGAAAATAAAACACCCGTTTAACATACTTTAAGAGACATTGAAAAAGCCATTCAACGTATTTTGGAAGAAGAAAACTTGGATAACTACAATAAGGTTTTACTTCTAGGACAATTACAACACAGGTATAAATTCATTTATGAGAACAGCCCCAAAGAGGTAACAAAAGTGACATTAGAGGACCCTGATTTTTTGAGTCCCATTGAAGAAAAACATTCATCAGGTATCAGCAATATAATCAACCAACTGCCAAAGACACAACCGAAGAAGGCCGGTCGTCTTCTTAATTTGATAAAAGATGGTAGATGGCCATTAAGTTGGAATTCATTGCTATTGCTATACCATTCTCCCGAATTTCTCGTGAATGCCATCTACTTTCATATCGATGAATATTTTGGGCCCCTTCATTTGAGGCATTCTTCGATTCAGTTGAACAAAAATGAGTTGATATAAAAAATAGACAAATCTACATCTAATATGGACAAAGAGAAAGAAAATATAGTAATGAAAGAAACCAGAGTGCAAACAACCATGGACAATGTGAAGGTCATGTTCAAAACGTGTGAGGAATCACACCAACTATCAGAATCTCGTTAATGATAAGAATGCCAGTCAAATGGAATATCAAAACAAATTAAACGATCTCGAAAAAGAATTACAACATCAAAAAAGCCTCATACCCGGACCCGATGGAAAACGGGACAAAGCAATTCAGGGTCTTGTTAATTTCTTATAACAAAAACTACAGGATGAACAAAAAAAGAATACCGACGATAACGATGCCATAGATAAACTTATCAATCCGGTTTGTTTACAAAAAGAAGCAAATGAATTTAATTACAATATTTTAAAGTCCTCGTATGACGAAAAGAAAGAAAATTTAGCTAAGTCAAAACATGGACTACAAAATATGAAAGCAGTTGTTAGAAAGCAAAACACGAATAGAGAATATCACGAATCCAAGATTAAATAGTTAAAAGAATTCTTGGTTGAAATATCAGAATACAACGTAACATGTAGAAGTTATCATTCAGCCCAATTCAAGCGTTCAATTCTCCGAAAAAATACAAAGAATGCTCGTGTTTCAAGAGGACTATCTTAGCAATGCGTCGGAACTTCCGATTATTAGAGTGGCCGACTTTCTTTCGGATATTCAGCATGATATTCATTCCTTATTCATGTATATCGACTGCATTGAGTACCAGCCGGTGGGGGATATACTTTCACCTTTATTGAGGCCCGTTCATCTTCAAGATTCTGATGGAATGAGCGTTACTAAAATCTACAATCAACTACAATACAAAAAAGTATCACGTGATGGTATACATAGTATCGAGTTGTGTATAAGCAATGTCTTTGGACGTAAAATTTTATTTACCAGTGGAGACGTAGTGATAGCCACAGTTCATTTTCGTCCGTGTTTCATTTTTCACAAATGAGTGTGCTTTACCATTGCAGATCAGCGACTGATCCGTGTTATAATTATCATAAACAAATTGTGTGGCAACCTGGTTTGCCCTAATCAAATTTTTTGATTGAGCAGACGAACTCCTTATGGTGGTCTGCATGACAGCATGCAGTAGGCTGTTGGGACAGACGCCATTTTGGTGCCAGCAGACCTCTCACTATTGGAGTCAATTCGTGAGAGGTCAGAAGTGACCACTGTCTCCTTCAGGTGGAGTTGCCTGGAGGTATTAAATTGTTTGGTCAGCCATTTAATTTGGGCAGTGTGTTGTAGGCAGGAGACTAGACCACATCTTGGATGGAGGCCAAGGAAGCTTCCAAGATCATCATCTTTTCTTTGTGTTTGCCTTGTTGGCCATTAGGCCTTTGGTTTATATTGTGTTGTTGGCTGGTTGAAATAACCAGCCAACATGTAAATACAACCACTGAGTAAGTGTCATTAAATATCTTTTATTTATATTTATTGTCATGTCAGTCAATTGGGGAGTACTGCGGGAGGGTGGGTTTTTCCGGGTTGTGGAACAACGCTACCATCCTTTACCGTCTTGTTTCAGCCGGTATTCTCATCGGGTTGTGGTGGAACTCTGGTTCCACCGCCAGTGCTACCATCGTCTGTCAGGAGGAGACTCTATGGGAGCCAGCATTACCCAGGTTTAACCGAGAGAGGCGGGTGCAGTCCCGTCTCCATAACCGGAGTCTGGAAGCGGGTTGGTTTTTTTCTTGCCTGGGTATTGTAACGGTCCAGTCGTGACGTTACAGTTGGATCCTTTTTGCCCGTCTTTGTGGGATAGCAATATCAGCGGTGACACGGATTTTTTACTTCGTTATATCGTTTCGTGATTCCTTTTTTGAAAAAAGGAGCATCTCAACAAGTAAACAGTTGTTAAAGTTTGGAACTAACATCGTATCCGATAGTGAAGCGGGGGAATGTTTCAAATGTGCCTTAAAAAGGCGTGGAACGGAAGCTGGGCATGAGTTTTTAAAGACTATGACAGGCGGAGCTAAGGGCCGAAAAACCACTAAAACATCTGGAAATAGAAGTCGTGGCCAGTACGAAGCATACAGTGAAAAGGAAAGCACCAAAGAAGAAAGTCGCTAAGAAAAGGAAAACTGCAGCAAAGAAAAGTTCAGGTCAAAAGAAAAGAAAAACTAGCAATTTCGTGAATCTCCTGTAAACATGAGCGGCTTTCTCCTACATCATGACCCCAGGATGAGTTGTGAGTTGGATATTTTTACAATGCCCGCGACGCAAAGGAGTAATCGGGATGACTGCAATAAGGAATACCATCCCGTGAACAGTATTGAAGACCAAAATATGATAGAGTTCAATATATTGGGAAATGCCGACGAATACATTTCACATCATACATCATACTTTTCAATCGAATATTTTAAGAGACGAAAATGAAAACTCAATTTTTAAAAATGTAAGTACTTAAACAAGTTAGATTTTTTATACGATGCTGTTCATGTATTTATGGATTATATGAATGAGCGTCAATTGTAATGATAATGATTATCCAAAAATAGATAGGAGAAAAACATGAACCAAATGCAAACTTCTTAAATCATTTTCACTAGATTGATTCGTAATTTTCTTTTTACAGACAAACTTTTGCTCGTGATTACTTCTAAAAAATAAATTCAGTTCTGAATAAAAGTAGAAGATTTGTAATAACACTTGCATAAGTATCTTTTCTGTGAGTGAAGATGCATCTTTCAACTGTAGTTGCTCTCGACATTCACCATTTATCAAAGATCACACCAATAAGCCTAAATCACACTTTTCTCGATTTATGTATCAATTCGGTGAACGAGCACGACAAAAAGTTATAATTTTTTTTCATTTCCATATCGGGTAAATTGATAAGTAATGTTCCTCACTTTGAGAAGAACATCGTTCTCCTATTAGATGACATGTTTTCAGACAACATATCATCTGTGTTGCCGGCCCACCTTGTTTTTGTGTAATCTCTGTTTGTCAATAAACAACTACCATGGGGGAAGTCAACGTTTGTTTTTGTTATACAATGTTCAAAGCCAATGAAGGCTTATACAGTGCGTAGCAAGGCAAATTTTTATACTCCTCTCAATAATATCACGTTTACTTAACTTGTTGGAATTTAAACAAATTTTATTAGAACAATTTAGTTATAACAATTTTACAGCAATTTTAATAAATTTTACTACAGATTATGATTTAGAATATTTTTGTTTTTTCATCTCCCTCTAAATTTTGTCAACCGCAAGACGAGGTCACTATTCGAGATAACAGAAAAATGACCGGTCATCCAAGTTTTCAATGTACACAAAGGGCAGGACACGGAATACAACCACTAAGACAGCTCTTACTCCGTGCTGCTGTTGTGCATTTAGTTTTAAAGAAATACTTAATCTTCTAACAATCAACATATAACTGGTTGATTATACCAACCAAGATACGGGATCCTCCCTTTTTCCTCTTTCACTTCTATTTCTGAATTTTGTATCTTTCTCACTTTGGGCAAATATGTGCAACAAAACAATATTCTATCCTCTTAACCCTATTTTTTGTAATTGGTACCACTTTCTTTCTTTTTTGTAAAATATGTGTAACAAAACAATATTCTATCCTCTTCACCCTATTTTTTGTAATTGGTACCTCTTTCCCACTTTGAGCAACTCTTTGGCCAATTAATAATAGAAATTTTTTTGTCCTACCAAAATAGCTGAAGTCGTCCTTTCTTTTTTCTGAGTGTGTATCCAGATAAGTCGATTGATTGCTTATTTTCTTTCAGTTTTCTGGTACTCCTTGGTCTTCACTTTTTCACCTCACTTTTCTGATGCTTCTTTGTTACCACATGGTTCACTTCACTGTTGTGATACTCCTTTGTCACCCCACACTTTCACCTCACTTTTCCGATACTCCTGTTTGGTTTTCTACACTCTTATTTTTTAAACACAATTTCAAAAACTCTCACTCCTCTAATGTTGATCCTGCCCCTAGCTCCAATTTCGATGTTCTGACTAAAATAAACATGGCTACCTCTTTTATTACCTATGTTTCTGGAATATGATATCCTGTTATTGTTAATTTGTGTAGTCAATGTTTCGCTATGTATTTCCTACATTAAGCCTTTTCTCCGATGTTATCGTAACAATTTTTGTAACTTGAAGTTCCGTTTTAACCCTTATCGAAACTTTCTATCTTAATTTTAACCTTTATCGAAACTTTCTATCTTTACTCTTTTTTGTTCTTAACCTGTTTTTGTCAAATTTTTATTTCTTAACCTTTTTAAACCTTTTTGTTTTTAATCGTGGTTAAATTTTAACTTTACCTAATTTGCATAATAGTATTTACCTTTGGTCATTACCTGTTTTACATGTACTTATTTGGGTTTTTATCAAATTTTTATTTAATTAATTAAAATATTGATTAAATTTAATCTTTTCTATTTCTTTCTTTAATTGTTTCTTTTTACTTCCTTTTTTGCTTAAACTTCCTTGTTTGTTTATACGAAGGCATAAAAAGTTTTGTCAAAAACAGGATGTGCTTTATGAATGAATTTTTTGTTTTCTTGCTTCCTCGTTTTGTTACTATTTTAATATTAATTAATTAATTTATTGTTTTCTCTCATCTCAATTTGAATATGTTAGGTGTATTTTATTTGTTTTTTCTACACCTAACATCCCTACCACCTAAACTTTTCATTCTATTTTTATTTTTCTCTTTGTGCATTCTTGTGAATTTTACTCTTGTTTCCCACCTCATTGCTTTTTTTGTATCTGTAATTTGTGATAACCATTTTCTTAGTTTATTTAGACGAATTTCTCATTATCATTATAAAGTAAACTCAGGTATTTGCGTTAGATAAGTTCTTCTTATCCCTTTTTGCAAAAAGGAAGTAAACTTCCTCGATCTCTCATGTCACTGACATTCGTCTCCCTGATTGTGAACGTCATCATTATTGGAACCTTTTCTTTCACCTTGTTCCATTTTTTTGTCTTTTTGTTTCTGGGTCTTTTTTACTTTTTCATTTTTGGTTTCACTTTTACCCATTCCCTTATTTTTTGTGTTGTTTCTAAATTCAACCCTCTGGTATGTAAAGTGTACCGTGTGATTCTCTAATAGATTTTGTGATGTCTTTTTAAACTCTACTTTGGCCTTTGATATCCCATTCCTCTAAGTTACCTTTTTACCTCATTATCTTGTGGTTCCTTCCTATTCTATGCTCGCTCTTCTATCACCTGGATTTTTTGGGCATTGCGGGGAATACACAACTGTATTGCATAACATTTTCCCCCATATATAAAGGCAATAAGCAGCAATATCTTATAGTGTAAAAATAATATCAATAATCAATTTAACATTTACCTAACAATTGCAATAACATTTAACATGATAATAATCAAAATGAACATTTCTTATACTTATTCTATAATTGCACTATAATCCTAATATTTCTAACATGAGTTTTTTTTTTTTGTCTTGACCATTTTGTTGACTGTTTCTTCTCCACTGATTCCGTCATTCAAGTATTAGTCTGATGTACAGTCTCTTAGCCTTTGACCAATTTCGTCGTAGTGTAAAACCGGTGAATTGTGTCACTTTATCGAGCACGTAAGACACTTAGCATACACGAAAACATATAACATGAACCGAATACACACATGAAGAACACAATTGGACCATATAACATTGAGGTAGAAAACAATGAACTCCAGTCTCCAAAAAGCTTGAAAATAATGATGAGACTTGAATGTCTTGTCCTGATGCAAATCCTGCTCTTGAAGATACCTTTTCGTCCGTACTTTGTTGAAGTATCACTTGTGGATCTTCAAAACATCTTCAAACCAAATGGTTTGAAATAATGTCTGTTGCTTGGTCAAATACGCCAAATACGACTTCTATGTAGAAATATGCTGGTTCATTTCTTAATGAAGTTATCATGTTCTCTGTTTCCGTACCGTTATTCTTGAACGTTGCTTTTATCTTTGGTCTGCATTTTGATCCTACTACCTTCTTTACCTCAAAGATATTTTGATACCCTAAGGTACGGTCTCTTCTATATCGTTTAAACACCATCTATACTGATGACATGGTTGATAACTATTCAAAGAACAAATATGCCCTGAATCTGCTGTGTGACAATCGGTTACTCCTGGCATACACAATATCTCATCATCCCACAATATTTGTTTTGAGGACATGCTACCTGATTGATCGTAAACATTTCTGTAGGAAAGGTATAGTACGAAAGTTGTTTACTCCACTCATAATCTACACTTTCAAACTTAACTTCTAAACTAGCTACTTGATTTTCCTGGCTATGACTAAACCATAAGCAAGCAGTATATTCTAAAGCCATTAATGTAAGTTGAATCGATGTGGCTAATGAACATTGTAGACCCATTCCGGTCTCTTGACATTCTGTTATACTGGATTTGATCATGTTATGTTTAGTGCAGCGACCTCTGATGCCTGATATCAACATGAGTGCTAAACCAACAATTACAATAACATAAACCACTGTTGACAATATTGTACTTGTTTGTGGTTTCACTCCTTCTTCCAATCTTTTGTATCCATCTGTAATTCTTTTGACCTTTGTTTTTACTTTGTTGCCACTAGCGACACCGATTACCATACTTATTTTTAAACACTTTTTAAAACAATAATAACTTTGAACAATAATAAACACAAACCAATACTTAAAATTGTACATATTTTTTATAACAACTTTCAAATAAATGATGAGTATACTTGTTAATATCATTAAAGTTACAATAATACCGTACAATAAGTAAGTAGGCATACAATCAAGATTATACACAAATTCTAAACACATAATACATTTAATTCTATGACAAATATTCCTTTCCTTAATATGAAATCTTCCTTCAATCATATCACCTTGCTTTAAAATAAAGATAATATGAATGGTTCCTGATTCCATTCCAAATTCTGGATCAATTACCATTTGTTTTGCTTTTCCCACCTTTGAACTTCTTTCAACACCATCTTTTCTTATTATCAGAGTGCCCTCTGAAATTTTTCCTTCCCTTAATTTTGAAATCCTCGGCCAATAATTTTCTCCCGTTTATTTTTTGTTTTGGTGATCCAGTTCTAAGGTAACATTCTCTGAAGGATATTAATTCAAACTATCCCATTCTCTTCCTTTATCATCTACATGTACCATCTGCTTTTACTATTTTGCAATGACAATCTACTTTTTCTTTTGAGCTGCTGACAGTGTGGCAACCTGGTCTGCTCAATCAAATTTTTGATTGAGCAGACAAACTCCCTATGATGATCTGCCTGACAGCATATAGTAGGCTGTTGGGTCGGACGCCATTTTGGTGCCAGCAGACCTCTCACCATTGGAGTCAATGGGTGAGAGGTCTGAAGTGACCACTGTCCCCTCCAGGTGGAGTTGCCTGGAGGTTTCATTGGCTTGGTCAGCCATTGAATCTAGGCAGTGTGTTGTAGGTTTGTGACTGTAGAACAACTTCATGCTAGAGGCCAGGGTGGCCTCCATTGTTTCTTTGTTTGGCTTGTGTTTGCTTTTTGTTGTTTTCCATGGGGGCTTGGCTGGTGGATTGCACCAGTCAAGTTGTGTGGAATATTAATTAACCATTGCCTATTGCTTTTAACAGTAAGTTGAATAAACTACCTTTTTATTTTACTTATATACTGTGTTGTGTCAGTTACTAGGAAGTATCACGGGGTGGGGAAGAATCCACGGGATTTTCACCATCCGTCTCCGTCATATTGCCGGCCGCAATTTACGTCGGCTCGCGGTGGAAAGGATTCTACTGCGATATTCTCGTTGTGGTGCCGGATCGTCCATCGTGTCCGGCGAGCGAGACTCCGGGAGTCGACATTACCCAACGTTCACCGTGCAGAGGGCTGCTACGGGTACGATCCCGTCCCTGTTTGGAGTCTGGTGTCCGGGTAAGTTTTGTTCTTGTTCTTTTGGACGGGGCAAGAGTTGCCCAAGGTATTGTGCTGGACCAGTCTGGTCGTTACAATTGGTGGAGGTGCGGGGTACTCGTACCCAGCCTCTTGCACGGTGTTAGACCGTGGACTTGACCGTTTCAATGGTCAAATCACTGTGCGACAGTAGTACGCTGCTGGGCATGGATTTGGTTTGCGGGACGGCGGCAGAAACCGTTGGTTAGCCTCGTAAACCTTATTGACCGTAATTTCACCGTGGGTTTTGGACATTGGTGCGTTGTACCGTGGTGGAACGCAGTTATACGGTTTTTGACTGCGATTACACCATGGGTTTCGGACGTTGGTCTATTGTACCATGGTGGAAAGTGGTCGAAGAGGTATTTTACGACAATTACACCATGGGGTGCAGACTTTGGTCCGTGGAACCACGGTAGAAACTGGTAAACGTCATTGTACCGTGAAGTACACCATGGGGCACGGACCGTTGTCCGTGGGACCGCGGTAGAAACTGGTAAGAAAAAGCTCTCACCGTTCTTTACCATTGGACAAGGACTTTTTCCTGTGATACTGCGGTTTTGCACGGTTCCATGTGTTTGTTACGATGTTTTACGGACTTTTGTTCGTGAATTTTCTGTTTTCGACGGTGGGATCTCGTGTTCTGGTGGTTTTGGCCGGATTTGACCGTGGAAACACGGTGAAAAATGGAGCAAAACCTGAAATTACCAACGGAAGGTCGGGACATTGGTACAGACGCGGGGTTGGAGTTACATGGCCGCACCGTCGACCGTCCACTTGGGGTGGAAGGCGGCGTACCGCGGGAAACAGTGGAACGGAGTGGTAGCGTGGACGGTGATTTCCGGGAAGATTGGGTCACGGTGCGGAAATGCCGCAGTGACATTCTCCCCGGAGAATTACCGTTGGAAGACAGTGAGTCCGACGGTGATCTCAGTGGGGATGGCGATTGACCACGGCCCGTTGTCCAGGCTTCCACCACCGCCCGTCCGGTTGGACATGGTGGTCAACTTCTTCGGGAGCTGGTGGAAATCCCACACGAGACTGCACGGGAGGGACGGGCCTTTTTGGCCACTCTCTCTGAGGAGCAACTTGTGGAGATCGCCTATGGGATCGATGTCCTTTGGTTGGAAGGACGGTTGTCCCGGTCGGTGATTGAACCGCTAGATGTTCCACGGTGTTCACTGTCGCCCGTACGGGAAACCGCACGGAGGGAGGCGCTGCAGGTGCAAGCCAGGCCGGCACCTCTGTGGGAAGAAACCCAACCGATTCCAAGTGGAGTTGGCCGGGGGATTCCTCTCGCATCCAGACGGCAACCGACGGTTCGCATGGCGATACCTTCGGTAGCTGAATCTGTGTCTGATACTTCGGAGAACTGGAGCAGGCCGCCTCGCAGGGTTAGTGCCGCTGCTTGGACGCCCGCTGCAGCGGTTTCTACGGAAGTTCAGGTGTTTGGGTTTTTCAACCCAGTCCACTCATTTGTCCATTACGACGGCAGAGAGGATATGGCGCCTTTTCTCCGTAAGTTCGAAGTGAAGGCTCGGGCTCAGAAGTATTACGGAGGAGGCGTATTATGCCTCGTTGGTGGAAACTTTTCCGGACCTCACCTGGGCTGAACTGAAAGAGGCTATGAGTAGCCGATTCAGTTCTAGCAAGCAGGCTCGTGTCTGCTTCTCGGAGTTTGAGACGATGAAGCTGGGTACACACAAGTCAGTGCAAGCGTTCTATTGGCGGTTCTTTGAACTGTCAGAATGCTCTGGGAGCTCTGTCTAAGCTTCCACTTCAAACCTGTCGGGTTCGAAGGTGGCTGCACCGTCCAAGTCGGACAAAGCAGTGGCCAAGACCGGGGGTAAGAAGGGAGGGAGGCAGGCAAGCTCTGGTTTAGGTCAGCCGGCGGCAACGCCTCGAGGTATGGACCGTGGATCAGGAGGTTCACTCCGGCGAGTTGGCCCATGTTTTGGGTGCCACCAAATGGGGCACCTGAGACAGGACTGTCCCGATGAAAAGGGACATGTCGCTGTAGTGAAGCCTGGTGCAAGCCAGAAGCTCCAGCCAACCCCAGGCTTGGCGCCATTGTGGCTGGAGGATCAAAAGTACCTGGCCACCATAATCGCTGGACCGCACATCCAGACGCCCTTCAAGCCGCTTACAATGATCAGGCATTTGGGAAACATGTGGAGGTGGAAGTTGTTCCACCGCCGATACCAGAGGCTCGGCCTCAGGGACGGCAACTCTTAGAAGTCCCGACGGCGCTTGAGAAGGTTGACGGGTTGGTGAACCTTGTTTCACCGGAGCTGTATGAGACCAGTGTTTGTATCGATAGTGTGGAAGTTTGTTCCCTGTGACTGAGGGAAAATGTCTAGCTACCACCCCACGTACGTGTCATATCGGTGGGATTGGTAGAGCATGCCGGCCCTGGCCAGTTGCTTCTCGTGGAGCCCCACCGTAAAGCCTTAGGTGGACGTGGTGTGTTGGCTGTGGCAGGAATTGCCGAAGCCAACAGGTTGGGCGAGTACGATATCTGGCTCGAGAACGTGGGAGAGGCACCCATAGCCCTGGAGACAGAAGAGGGTGTGGCCATGGCTCAAGCTGTAGAGGCTGTCCTGGTGGTAGGGCTGGAAGAGCCGTCTGAGTTGAGAGGGGGAGGCCCAACTCAGGCAACAGTTCGACCAAGGGAGTCAAAGTCAAAGTTGAGAGTGGCATCCGGATGCAGACGCCAGGTCCTCAACGTGAAGACGGCTTCTACCCTCACAGAATGTCTTAAGATTGGTCCCAATCTGAAGCCTGAGGAGGCGAGGCAACTTCGAGAGTTCCTACTAGCATGTCGGGATCATTTTGTGTTTGATTACACCGAGTTGGGTGACACCTCCTTGGTGGAACATACGATTAATACCAGTGGGCAACCTCCAGTGCGAGAAGGATTGCGTCGAACCACTCCAGCGGCCCGTGCGATTGAGAAAGAAGAGGTGGCGAAGATATTGGGTGCCGGTGTTATCCAACCTTCGCGTAGTCCCTATGCGAGCCCTGTCTTGCTTGTTCGCAAGAAGGATGGTGGCTTTCATTTTTGCGTGGGCTACCGGAGAATGAATGCCCAGACTAAGCTGGATCAGTATCCGTTGCCTCGCATCGATGATGCGCTCAATTCGTTGGCCAGTGCGAAGTTCTTCGCAACCTTGGACCTGGCTAGTGGTTACTGGCAGGTTCGGATGGCTGAGCCAGACGTTGAGAAGACAGCATTTATTTGCTCTCAAGGTCTGTTTGAGTTCCGAAAAATGCCTTTCGGACTCTGTAATGCTCCACCCACGATGCAGAGAGCACTAGACCTCTTGCTGGCAGGACATAAGTGGGTAACTTGTCTGGTGTACCTGGACGATATTATCGTCTTTGGGAACACATTCGAGCAGTTTCTTGGGAGACTGTCCACTGTCCTGGGACTGTTACGAGGGGCAGAGCTGAAACTCCAGCCAGAGAAATGTTTCTTTGGTTTTAACAAAGTGCGTTATCTCGGTCACATAGTGAGTGCCCAGGGAGTTGCTCCGGACCCGGATCTCGTAAGAGCAGTCCAGGAGTTCGATGTTCCAACGACGGTGACAGGCATCCGTAGTTTTCTCGAACTAGCCGGTTACTATTGGCCGTTCATCAAGGACTTTGCCAAGGTGGCAAGACCTTTGCATGAACTGACAAGGAAGGATGCGTCCTTCGAATGGTCGGATCCGCCGCTGGACCTCAACATTTTGATTTGAACAGAACAATTTGGAATTGTTTTGACCAGTTTGCCAGTCTTCTGACTGTTTCTAACTGCTCAAATATTTCTTTTGCGGAAGGAGCTTTGTCATCTCCCGAAAAGAATGGAATTAGGCTTGTGTGGTTCATCTGTGAAGGTTGTCCACCTCCAGATCCGCTTGATGACTCTTCAGTAGCCATTTTGATGATTATTCCCAAATACTTTTAAACAAACTCTTAAATTTTTGTTTACCACAAATCCGTGTGTTGTGCAACAATATTTTCTCGGATTTCTGCTATTTCTTACCCATTCGAAATGACAGTCTCTTGATCTAGGGCACCTTTCCCTACATCTAGTAAGCATCTCGTGAATTGGCTCTGTCTCAAATGTATACGTTTTGAAAGCTACTGCAGCTATGCTTTCTTCTCTATGACACCTGAAAAGGAATTCGGCTATTGTGTATCTACTGTTATGTGTACATGGCCGATCAACTGGGTGTCAATTACCAGCACACAAGAATGCACATCGACTTACAGAACCACGACAGCATGTTGAGTGATTCGCCTCATACTGGACCCCGATCCGGAACCGACAAGTATCGCTCAGCGTGTGGTCGAGAACCCTCAAAGCTGCACACACCGAATCGGACGTCACAGGACTTGTTCTTCACCACAGATATGCACCGCACCGCATCATCAATTATGGCCACCTCAAACGAACCTCCAGACATCCTGCCTGATCACCAGGGCTCTCACGAGAATTCGCAAGATAACCCCATCGTTGTCCATGATGGGACACCACCGCCGCAGCCGACTGAGCCTAGCCTTCTTGAGCTATCACAATAGGTGACCACGCTAGCCGAACGCGATGCTAGACGATCGGTTCACACCAAACCGACCAAAAAAACCGTGGCGGACAACGCGCACACATTGTCGTGACGATGATTCTGACATGTCTGCAACCTCCTACTATGGTTACAGAGAGCCACATGTTCTGCATCATGATCGTCACGACAGACAAAGGCGAGGGCACCCAGGCCTTCATCTGGAAATTTATGGCCCTCGGCGACCGAGTTTACCCGTACTTGGCCGATCAACTGGGTGTCGGTTACCAACAGAAACGCCAATTACCAGCGCACAAGAATGCACATTGACTTACAGAACCACGACAGCATGTTGAGTGATTTGCCTCATACTGGACCCCGATCTGGAACCGACAAGTATCGCTCAGCGTGTGGTCGAGAACCCTGAAAGCTGCACACACCGAATCGGACGTCACAGGAATTGTTCTTCACCACAGATATGCACCGCACCGCATCATCAATTATGGCCACCTCAAACGAACCTCCAGACATCCTGCCTGATCACCAGGGCTCTCACGAGAATTCGCAAAATAACCCCATCGCTGTCCATGATGGGACACCACCGCCGCAGCCGACTGAGCCTAGCCTTCTTGAGCTATCACAATAGGTGACCACGCTAGCCGAACGCGATGCTAGATGATCGGTTCACACCAAACCGACCAAAAACACCGTGGCGGACAACGCGCACACATTGTCGTGAAGATGATTCTGACATGTCTGCAACCTCCTACTATGGTTACAGAGAGCCACATGTTCCGCATCATGATCGTCACGACAGACAAAGGCGAGGGCACCCAGGCCTTTATGTGGAAATTTATGGCCCTCGGTGACCGAGTTTACCCGTACATGGACGATCAACTGTGCATAAATCAGTTGCGTCGTGCGCTACATCCAACCCTTCGAGATGCTGTACATCATGCACCCACTACGTCATTTAAGGACTTCGCCAACGCCGTCCTCAACAGAGGTATTCCTATCGTCCTTAAACAAATGGCCGTTGGAACCGAAGGCTGCATCTGGCGCACAAACGGGCAAAGAAGCATCGAAGATCGATAAAGAGCAGGTGGTAACCGCCAGCTCTAAAGACCACACACATCGTTTTAGGCACAATAAAAAGCTGAACCAAACTGCAACGACTAATCCGGGGCAACACTCCACAACGGACCCCAAACAAGACACCACTTGCATATTCGACAAGAGCAAGCTGACGTGCTATAATTGTGGGAAGTTGGGACATTTTCTCCGTGAGTGTCGCCAACCCAAGAAGAAAGTCACCATCAAGCAGTTCGGGGGAACCGATAACCGATTACGACACCGAGGAGGTGGTGCCTTAAAAGGATGTAATTACCGAGAACGGAGCTGAGTTTTCATTAGTCCGACTCGGGGGACAAATCCATCGAATCCCTCTTCTAGCTCTAGTTTTAACCGGAAAGGCACCACCGCCCGAAAAACCCAACACCGACAGTTCCGACGATCCTGAAAATGTACTTATTCACATAATCAATCGGGCACCCATACGTGCATGGACCTCAGACGAATTGATCCAGTCCCAGGACACACTTGACGTCCTCTCCACATCCATGTAGGCGGAAGGGTGCCACAAAAATCAAACGGTAGCCGTCATGGCCCCCGGCACCCAGCTACCGACGAAGGGTCACTCCTGCTGCCGAAAACTTATAAAGATGGTATATCACCAGCTGATAGACAGCTGTTCAGGAAGTCGGAGAATACAATGCTAGCAACAGACATCCGTGCATTGCCGTCACCATCAAAGGAGAATTCATACGTATGCTTGCGGACACCGGAGCTATGGGAAGCATCATCTCAGTTGAACTTGCACAGAAGCACAAGTTCAAAATTGAGTCTGTGTTAATCCCACCCAACATTCAGGGCGTGGGAGGCCTGAAGATTGCTGTGGTGGGAAGACTCACCGCAATGGTTCAGCTGGGCAACCACACCGTGCGAGGGCACCTGCTGGTGATTGCCGGCCAGCCCGAGGCTATTGTAGGTCGAGATCTAGGTCGAGCTTTACACCTCACCGTGTCCATGACTACAAACAAAGTGTACATAGAGGACGACTTCTTCGAGTCCACACTCCAACAAAAATGCATCGAAGCACACATTGGGATGGGCTCTAGGAGAGACTTCATCAGAGGCTATTGATAAACCCAACAACGCCTCTGGGGTGGTCTAAAACCTCTACTCCGGAAGTGACGTCGATCTGGGGTTGGCCACCATCGTTGGCAGGACACCCAACGTGACAAATAAAACAATAATCCATTAGTGTTTATTCCATGACCATAGAAATAACACTACAAGCATCAAATACCAACAATAGAAAAGTGGGAGGAATTTTAGGGAACAACTGAGGGCAGTTGTCAAGAGGTGGGGAGGGGGTAAAAGGAACCCCCAACGAATAACCAAACTTTAAAAATTCTCACAACTCTAATTTTTCATCATGGCCGCCAATGTTTACATATTGGCAACCACTGCAATAACTACACCAAAACCACGTGGCCCTCAAAACAACCGTCAACCACGTAGTGAATAGGAAATAACATCATAATGAGTCAAGGATGTCCAAAATAGTATAACAGAAGGGACATGAAAACTATACCATGCCCCCTATCATGGATGGATGTCAGTGACCCCTGTTGGCCAAATCAATGCACACCTTATGGACTTCAAAGGAAGACACGCAAATGAGAAATAGAAGAAACCGAAGAACGAAGAAAACGGAAAACAATACGGAGGGATCAATTAAAATATAAAAAATTTCGGAACCTGCCACCCTCAATGAAGTAATAAAGTTTCTGGGAAACTAACCCCTCTAAAAAAATCATAACAAACAATGAGGTACACCAGTGACCCTATTGACCAGCGTTAATTTGAAAAAAAGAGACGTTAAAAGAAGGAGAGAGTTAATGGGCGATTTCACCTCTCGGTGTGAAAGAAAATAACGGCTCTTCCTCCTCGAGACTCTTTTGTTTATTTAAAATAATGAACAGGGACCTGCCTAATAAGAACTGGATCAAAACACCTCTCGGTGTTTAATATTGGTGGGACAACCCCCCCACCCCCAATAAATAAAATAAAAACCAAAAAAAAAATTAGAGTAAGGTGTTCTATTCCAAAAGGGGCCGGCCCTTCGAACTCCCAAATTTAGAAACAAATATAAAAAAGAGGTGGTCAATCACTCCACTTGTTCTTTTTCTTAAAGAACAATCAATACTGCACTCTTCGTTTTCCGAATTCTTGGTCAACTTCTTTCACCAAAACTCTTCGAGTCTTCAAAAACTTCAAAGTTTTAACTCTTGAAGTTCAAGTTTTGTTTTGTGTGGGAGGAACGAGAATGTCCACCTTTTCAAGTGACGATGATTTTGAGAGCGGAACAGCGAGGACTGCCGAACCTCTCTCACCAGCCCCGACATATGCTCAACAAGTGGCAGGCACTGCCAGTGCACCAGCCACGAGAAGAGTCACCTGACGTTTCTTCTAGGTGCCGCACCTCCTCCGAGCCGGAGAATTTTTGCCGGCATGGGGAGAAGCGCCTAAAACCAAAATTCAAGCGCCCAACAAATGTCGGACGCGAAGGAAAGCCGGATGCTCCCAGCAGCATCGTTCCCTTCGATGTCACGACGTCGAAACATTACTTGGAGGAGAGGGAGGACAAGATCAACATCAATACCATGGTGTGGGGTGTCAACCAGGCCTTCTGCGATAGCATCGCGTCTGGACAACCCCTTCCGTGTGGAGCCGCTGCGAGAGGGAAACGCGGGGAGGTGGGTTGATACCCACCCCTATCGAGGATCTTCAACTGAAGATGCAGCAAGAAGCTGCCATGCGGCAGGCGGCCAAAGACAAGATCAAAAGGGAGGAAAGCCTGGCCTACCTCTGTGCGGTTTGCGCCCACCTCGACGAGCTGGGTCTCCCCTGTACAGGGCAGCTCCCAAAGGAGGAGCTTGTACAGATAGAGGCCCGTCTCTAAGGGGCCCGACAAGCTGCACCATCAGCTATACCATTGCCGTTGCTTTCCAGCTCGCCACCCACCTCAATGACCACCTTGTCGGCATCTTCCTCGGCTGCCTTGACACCCACGGATCCATTTCAACGTCCGGAATCGCCTCCATGTCTTCTATATCACCGGAACCATTATCATCATCTGTGACACCGCCAGAACCTTTTTGGTACCGGGAGTCGACACTAATATCTACCACGCCAGCCATCATACCACCACCTCCTCCACACATGCCGATAAAAACGCCACCAGCCCGACACCGCACTGCACCGCCACACTGCACCGCCACACCAGGAGGTCGCCGTGCAGCTTCCAAGGCTGTCATCCAAAGTGGTGGTTCTCGGACCCGCCGACACCAAGACTACCACTGGGGCCGCCCCAAAGAGTTTCAGCGGGCCCGTAAGGACCACTACTCTCCTCCACGCACATCGAAACGCCTCTCTGCACCTCGTGACTCGCAACCCCGATGCCAACCTGATGCAGGAAATTGCCAGGAGCGACCAAGGCTCCTTCCAACGTGGCCCCCGCCACGTGATGTCTTCCACCCAAGGGCCATGGCATCCCAACAGGACCTGCATATCTGACTGGACTGTGACCATCGCCGCGCGTGTCGGGGCCCAACAAACATGGTCCTGCGCCATTCACCTCCGCTGCCTCTTCTGGGCCACCCTCCTGGGAGGTTTTTGCATGTGCCTCCAATGCCTCCGCCTTTCGCCGATCGGGCCGCCTTTCTAAGGAAGCAGAAGGCCATCACAGACCTGCAAGACGTCATGCGGGAAGGGAAGCACTGGGTCTTTCCCCAGGCAGTGCTAAACCGGAGGAGGCCCTGAGTGATTGGCCTCAAAGCGACAGCATCAGCGGGCCCGTGATATGGCTTGTTCCGCCTTGTGCCACGCCCGGCCTATCGCGGGCGCATCGGTCAACACAGGAACTGTGGCATCAGAATCAGCCCGACCGGCCACACCACCCACAGTACCCCCCTACCGGGGCTACTTTGGGGTGGTTACCGCTGGATCGTCCGTTCTGTACGGCTACCTCCGGCGAGAGACTTCTCAACAACCGATGGGTTGCTTGGCAGCGCGAGGTATGCTCTGCCAACACCCTCTACGTGGGACACTTCGCTCTGGAGGAAGGGTTCCCTCGATTGGACCTTCCTTTATGGGAACGATATATCATGGGACTTTCCCGCCAGGCGAATGTCCTTATCACCATCGTCTTCCCCAAACGGAGGATTGTTGAGACGCTGAGTTTCGCCGAAGACTCCACCAACGAAGCCACAACCGCCCTTCGGACTAGATATGGGTGTGACAAATATATTCTGATGACTCACCACCTAGTACTTCTACAATTTCACAGTAGGGGTTTATCGGGCACCACAGAAAATTATAGGGCACAATACTCATTCCTGGAGATTAGCTTTTATCTCGTCTAACAATTGACATAAACTATTTGTTTCATTTAATAATTCCTTTACCTCTAACCAAATCTGATACTCTTCCTCACTATAAGAATCTAAATGGGTGACACACAAAACATAGATAGTTTCATCTCCTAAATTAATTAGTTCACACTCGGGCATTAATGGACACCAAGGCAAAGACAATGGAGATTGGCTCATTTGAATAAGAGTACATTTATTTTTTCTCCATACATGGGATAGTTTTTAAGCGAGAAAAGCACCAAGCACTGATGAATTTGTATGCAGTAAGCTGGTTTACAGATTTTTTATTACTTTATTGCTTTTTCGTCAGAAGTTTCACCCCCAATATTATTTGAAGGTCCCAATCCCATTCCTCACACTTGACTTCTTCAATGGGTTCCGTAGCTTGTGATCATTTTGGAAATTGTGGGTTGTGGACACCCAGAGGATCGACTACACTTTCGTATGGATGATTCTCGTTGTTGGACCGGTTCACCCAGTCAATAGTGCATTCGGTAGCTTTGATGCGTCCTTGCTCGATTCTTACTTCGGATCCCCAATCTGGCTCTAAACACGGAACATACAGGCCAACTTTTCCTTGAATTCATTCCAGTTGTATTCGACATTTGTAGGAAACAGCGTTTAGATGGAGAGCTGGTGCTATTCTGGTGAATCTAGTAATACCTGGTCGTCGTGGATACGAAGAGCGAATCATATATCATTTATGTGCATTAGAAGTTTCGTATAATTTACATTATTTGGTCTGATAACGGCATTTTTTCTGTTTTTCATTGGTAAAAAGAGAAGATCACTGTTAACACAATTCATTTTTACTTTCTTTTATTACCACTTATACAATTATGCTACTAATGATTGTTTTGACTTTCTGACTCAAAAACAAACAATCAGTCAAAAGGCATATAGAACTTATGTGTAACTGCTGACAGTTATCCAACTATTTATTAAGTGTCCCTTCCACTATGTTTTTTCCTCTTTAGAGGGATTTTGTAGGGCGCGTGCGTTCTTTTGTTGCGCTGACCAGCCCTCCTCTTGGACCCGTCCATGCCTGCGGGTAGTGCAGGTTGGAGGTCGACTCCCACGCCGCAAGTCGACGGATGAAAGGCCCCCGAACAAGACGGAGAATCCACGGCAGACTCCCGATGAATCCTACCGTGGAACCGCGCGCGAAGAACCGGCCGACATGACGACGAACATGACGGAAATGTGACGGTGGAACAATGGTGAAACCCCACCGGCAAGCCCCCACCCTCCTCGCGGTAACTTCCCCAATAATTTATGCAATAAATAACTGACACGGACACAGATAGAGTGAAAATAAAACACTCACGGAGATTATTGATGAATCTTCTGGCTAATCCAGCCAGGAGAACAGGTCATTCAGCTCCACACAACAAAACAAAGAAAGTGATAAATGGTGGCCATCTTGGCCACCTGCTGAAAGATTGACGGAGCACAAATCACATCCACACAGCATAAGGGTATACTTTCCACTGTCCAGATATAAATGGCCGCCGCCATTATATATCACCCCCAGGCTGCTCCACCTGGGGGAGGACAGTGACCCTTGCTGGCCATTTTGTCGTCTGCCTGGCAGCCAAACAGGCGCCTAGCAGACGACACAGGAGTTTTAGTTTTGCTCCACAAAAGAGCAAAACTGGGTCGTGACAGTATTTACCTTTGGTCTTTACCTGTTTTACTTATTTGGGTTTTTATCAAATTTTTATTTAATTAATTAAAATATTGATTAAATTATTAATAATAATTAAATCTTTTCTAATTCTCTCTTTAATTTTTTTCTTTTTACTTCCTTTTTTGCTTAAACTTTCTTGTTCGTTTATACGAAGGCATAAAAGTTTTCTCAAAACAGGATGTGCTTTATGAATGAATTTTTTGTTTTCTTACTTTCTCGTTCTGTTACTATTTTAATATTAATTAATTAATTTATTGTTTTCTTTCGTCGTCTCAATTTGAATATGTTAGGTGTATGGTATTTATTTTTTCTACACCTAACATCTGGAAAACTTATTGTTGCTTTTGCTTTGGTTATTCAGTTAACAAAAAGCGGATTTGGTGAATCTCTTGCTGTTTGCATTGGTGAATATCTATTTAAAAAAATAACAGCTACAACTCTTGATGACTTGTATACACTTGATAAAGTTAAGTTATCTGAAATTGAAGATGACAAAAGCTTATCTGAAGCAATCTCAGTGGTTAGATTTTACATCAATGCTCGGTTTACACTAGCAAAAAATGAATACATCAACTATTGTCGCTATTGATGTTTGTCATATTTCTTGGGATTCATCTCATGAAGTGAACTCTCAATATTCTTCATTATCTATTTGCTTGCCAAGAAAATCCAATCTACTTTCAGTGTGACCAATGGATTATTCAGTGTTTGTTAGTAATAAATATGGTTTCGACCATGGAACAGTTATTAATAATACAATGGACTATTTATTTTATGACTTTTAAGCCTGGCACACACGCGGAATTCCGCTCAGAAAATAATAACAGAATATTTAAATGAGACAATTTTCCGAAAAAAGTGAACGGAAAATTCCTTAAAAATGAGTTGAACAAAGCTCAACTTTTTCCGTTCTCAAAATATTCCGTTCACATTCCCACCAATGAGGAAGAAGCATGTGACATCACAAGCTCCCCCTTCCTCGTAAAACACAAAAAAAAACATTGCGTCGTCAAAAAGAAGAAAGAATGTTGCATTACTTGAAGGATGTCGCATTACTTGAAGGATGTCGGATGAAGGATTATTGAGGATGTCCAAAAATGGCTTTATGACAAAACACACAAGAGGTTCAAGGACATAATACTTAAAAAAAAACACTGTGGACAGCAATTGGAGGGAAACATCAATTAACAGGCAAGTACGAAATGACTAATGACAAAATGAAAAATAACATTCATCAATGTTGCAAATAGATACGATGTTGTTTAGGTTTTAGATTAGGTTAAAGAATATTTTAAGAGTACGACCTGTGCCCCCTCAGACCATTCAAAAGGTCCCAAAATAATCACATTAATTAATAATATTAACACGTGTTGTACACCAGCACGTATTACAATGTAGCACGTGCTGATGTCCAGCACGAGTAACGTAGAATTCTCCAAAAAAATCCGTTTTCTGCATAGCAGATATGCATTGCGTTACGAAAATTACCTCTGTCTAGGGGCATTTGTCACCATAGTAAACGTGTATTGCACTAAATATATTACCGTCATTCAGGGGTACATTTGACAAAAGGAAACATTTTGAGACATTTCTCTGAAAAACATTATTTTCAAACAAAAACAAACAAAAAATAGGCAAAGAATGGACATTGTTTTGAGGTGGTATGGAGGATCACAGTGACCTCACTGTTACAATTTGTAAAACTGTTAATTTATTTTTATTATATTTGGAATAATGAAGTGCATGTATCTCTACAAATGTGATCAGCTGATGTCTATCTTTGATATTAATAACCCTGATAAAAAGGGCTTTTGAATTTGAAAGTGGGGCACAGGACCCCCAACCTTTACAAAGCTATAGACCTTGTATTAAGTTAAACATTTGACTTGCACATTTAACATATTTAGCACTAGAAGCAGAAACAAAATTAAGGTAGAGCGTGACCGCTACATGAAGAAAAAAGGCAAGGTAAAAGACAGCCTCTCCAGTGGCAGTGGAAAAGTTGATGTTTACGTCTTAAACTGAGACTTATATCCAGTGTGAAAGGTAGTGTACTTTTTGATGTGTACTTATTTCATTTTCATTTTCAGCACAATATCAAATATTGTGGATGAACATGACGAAGAACTTGCCTATGACACAGAAATTCAGGATGAGTTTTCTCTCAGAGAACCTGACACATTAACGTACTACCTACCACACACATATATATGCCCACAGTAAACATATTCAAATTACCACTTGCAGGGAACCCGTCATACGTGCTGAGGATCATCTGGACAGCAGCCGATCCACTTCTCGATCAAGAAATTCATCTACACCAATTGATCCAACATTCAACAGTGCTTTAAAAGCATTTTGCGAAACAGCAAGTATAAACATGCTGGTTGGTGCAACCAGTGTTGCTACGTCGAAGCAGCCCGATGTTGTGGAACATTTTTGCTTGTGTTTGCAATCACGTCTAATAGCACTTGATGCAAATGATCGTCGAAGTGTGATGAGAGAAATCGAATTGATAATGTTAGAAAAAGAAAAACACGATATATATCAGTTGTAATTCCAATGTATTTTCACATGTTTTAAATAATAAAAATGATTAAAAATGAAACTGTTGTTATAAACATTTCAGTGTATTAAAAGAAACAAAACTAAAACTTAATACAATGAATTCTAAACAGATGTATGACATAAACATTTTTAGCAGCGATAAACAATTCTATTCTGCCATTGAACAGCACCGTTGCCACACACATAATTTGGCAATGTGTCATGCAATTCTTTGGCATTGTAGTCATGCATATTTGAGCCAACAAGAATGCTATCTGTGAGGCCAAGGTTCTCGTTATCTGTGTGCCATTGCCCTAAATGCAAAACATAATCACCGTCCTCATTATCGACAAATTGAGAAGGACAATATGTTGCACATTTTTCATTCAGAAAATTGTGTAAAACAAGAGTAGCCATAACCATTTTTGTCACAGAATCTTCTCCATACTTGAGTGGATGCCTGAAAATTCTAAACCTACTTGCAAGTATTCCAAAAGCATTTTCAACAATTCGGCAGGCTCTACTTAAGCGATAATTATAGATACGCTGTGAGTGATTAAAAACGGACTTTCTTGGGTATGGTCGTAATAATTTTTTTTAAAGGAAATGCCTCATCACCTACAAAGTAATAAGGGAATAGTATGTCAGATTTAGGCAATATAGCGTCATCAGGTAAGTTCAGCTTATTCTGATTTAGATATTTCCCAAATATGCATTTTGAAAAAATACTCGCATCATTCTCACTACCAAAGTGACCAAAATCTACTGCAATGAAATGGTATATTATTCAGAATTGGCTACTGCCATAAGAACTTTGCTGAATGTGCCTTTCTAATTAAAATTTAAACTTCCAGTTTTTTCAGGGCACTCCATTATCACATGTTTTCCATCAATAGCACTACAACAATTTGGCATCTGCCATCTATCTTCAAAACTTTTTGCAATTTTGCACCATTCTGTGCTGTTCTGTGGAAGTTTCATATAACTTTTCTTTAATTCCTGCCGAATTACCTATTAGAAGTAAATACTGAATTATTTTACATGAAACAGAATCAATGTACTGCCCTCATACTTGGCAAGTTTTTTTCACAATGATGGACACAGTAGAACACCCGATTCGAAAAGCATAACTGAGACTTCTATATGTCTCACCTGTTACAAAAATCTAAATACAATAAAATATTTATATGAATTATTTACTATTGCGCACTACGTATATATGGTGTCACACCTCTCCAATTAGTGTCTTTTTCTTGATAAGTGGTCCAACAATGAGTAATAACTCATCAAAACTTCAGGTGTCATTCGCATGAAACTGAAGAGAACAGATAAAATGCTTTGATATAGGACTATTCCTAATTATTTACTTAAAATTGAATTCATTCAGACTTAAATTGTTACTATATAATAGTTCAGACTTACTCTTTATAATAGCTTCGATCATTTAAACGCAATCCAGGCAAAAGAGCAGCATTGTAGCCATAAATATGCCTTAAATTAAGCATTGGTCTCACCCACGATCTCCTTTTCACCATGTTTTTTTTTATAAAACATTAACATAAGTAACCCCATTGAATTTAGTTGATACAATGTCAACAACAAAAGCATATTGGAATCCATTTTGACAATAAATATAATAATGCAAAAAAAATATTTTTGTTGTAAACTAAGCCTGGTGGACTGGTTATCAATAAAGAAAACAGCGGTCACAAATATTTCGAAAAGAAATCATAAGACCATAAAAATAGTCCAAATGCACATTTTGGTAGCCTCTCCTAAGTGGTGTATGTGCATTTGGACTATTTTTATGGTCTTATGATTTCTTTTCTAAATCTTTGTGTTATTCCCCAATTCCCCTACCTGTTTTAGGAAACCAGACATAGAGGGTTAACATATGTTGTTGAGGTTCGACCCCCCCATTGGTTTGGCTTTGGTTAAACCTTGGCTGGGAGGGTTGGTTTTCATATGTAGAGAGTGTAGAAAGGGTCCCAGGATGGCCTTTTTAAAATGATTGATTGACTTGTCTTACCTGGTGCTGGCTTTTTCACTGGTTTCTTCAAGAACACCTTACAACCTACAACCAATTAACTCTCAAGAATGCTTTAATGGTAATTCAATATTCAAACTCATTAAAGAAACAAAAAAATTTAAATTGAAAATACTTTAAGGAAAAATTTTAACACTTGGAAAACTAAAGAAAAATTTAACACTTGGAAAACTTAAAAGAAAAAATTTAACACTTGGAAAACTTAAAAGAAACAATTTAATACTTGGAAAAATTTTAAAGAAAAAAAAATTTAACCTGCAAGACCATTTAAAGAAATCCAATATTCATAAACAAACACATAATTCTTCACTGACCAACTGACCGACTTGAGAGTCTGCCACACTCTGACTAAAAAAAATGAAAGTCACTAACTATAATCGGATTTTTGTTCTTTCCCTATCTCTAATTGGTTAATTTGGGCTTCTTCTCTAATTGTCTTATTGGTCAATCATATGATTGACATATTATTGCATTAGCTGATTAATATGTGATTGACAGTAGTTACATTAGACAATAATTGAAGTTTACCCTTTTAACAGGGGTCAATTTTATATTACCCTTTCTTTAAATTAAGTTATCTATTTCCTGTCACTATTTGCAGGTGGTATGTATATCTTTATGTGACTTTAATATTTGTTAGATGTAGTATCATATTACCTCTTTCTAATTTTTCGAATTTAGTTCCATGTTTATCTATTAAGAAGAATATTATGTTATATTAGAATACCACCTGGTACGTCTATCAAAAAGTTTTATTGGAAGTTTTTTGTATCGGCAGGTGTTCTTAATCCAATTACATTTGTCACACTTTAATTGTTTGTTTTATGATTTTTGTTTTAAGTGCTAGGTGTTAGATTTCTAATTATTTCTTTCGAATGTTAGTTTCATATGTTAGGTGTTTGTTTTTTTCCATTTTTCTTTTTTAATAATGTGTCTTTTTTGGTTTTGTTTTTTCAACACCTAACATCCCTACCCCCTAAATATTATTTACCCCTCTGTTTAACTACGAGGATTGCGTTATTTAGTTTTACCAACTCAGTTTAATTGCAAAATCAATGTCATTATGACTATAAAAGTAAATTTCAATATGATTTTTATGCAAATTATTAAAACCATTTTTCCGATGTCATAGACTTTTAGCCTCTCTGGTGGTTTTGATCATCATAGTTGGATTCTTTCCTTTATCTTCTACTATTGTATGTTGTGTTTAGAGGGACTTCAAACAAATGTCTAATAAATGTTATGCATATGACTGTTATTGTCTTCTCCTATTTTTTATTATTTGTACGCTTAATTTAGGTTGTTACGTTGTTACGTTGTTTACCAGGTTTTATTGTTATGCTCCCATTGCTTCTCACCCTTATACATGAATAACATAAATAAACACATTGCAAATTACACAAACACATTACACTTCAATCTTGAGTTTTCAATTTATTTTTACACATTTTTATGTGTTTCTTGTGGAGGCTCAGGGTTTGTCTGGTTGTCTTTTGTTGATAGGTTTGCATGGGTGGTGAATCAGTTCAATAACTTTTAGTAACTTTTTTCAATATTCAAAAAAATTTATAAGTATTTTTTTCTTACAATATTCTTAACATCAATAGGTCCTCTCTCTCAGAACTCCAATCTCAGACTCTCTCAAGAATACGATGTTCATCGCATCTTGTTTAGCCAGAAATGAATTTTAAGTGTTTTGATTGGTTAGAATTAATTTTCTAAAATTAAAATAACCAATCGGTCAACCGGCTTTTGATCTTCTTCTACGAACATCTGCCTAATATGCATCCGGTCGTAAAATTACAATTTGGCTTTTTTATAATTTTTTTACGATCGTCGATACATACTGTTATTTCCACTAACCGTCATTTTCTATGAATTAGTATAGTTAACCTTTTAACTTTTCATCGAAAGTTTTAGTTTTCGGCAACTCATAACATTTCATTTGAATGACTAACATTCCCACTGTTCCTTTATTTGGTTTTCTAGGCCCTCTGAAATGTATTTCTATTTAAATACGATTTTGGCCCTTTTACCCCTACTCTGTTGAGAACCCTAACATCATACAACTCTTTTGCTACTTGTCGGTACCTCTTTTGGGTTATGTTTGACTTCACATATTGTTCCATTCATTTCATTATACTCATTCATAAGTTTCCTCTCTATAGTCTTCAATATACTCTATATATTATTAGTGGCCCTTTTCTCAATGTGTTGAGAACCTGTTATGTGCTTTACTTTTTCTTTAAACTTTTTATTACTTTGCTATTTTGCATATTGAAGAGAGTGCATGGAAAAAGTATCTTGTTACACTTTTTTCATCCATTTCTTCTTTTTATTTTTTCCTATAATGACGTCATAATTATTTGTAAAACAGGTGGTCTTCTACCGTGTGAGTATGAAGTATAAACCATGTTTTTCTCCTTTAAGAGTCACATTTCAAACCTTTTCATTGTTCAACTTACTTTTCTCTTACTTTACACTCCACTAGGTAATCAGGTCGTCTCAGGTTAATTAACCACATCATTTATCTATCTATTACACTTCATAGTATGTTTCCCACTCTTTTCATTTTTTAATTACATTTAATCTTGTAAAAAAGTTTTTATTTAACATGGTACACTTATTTGGGCTCACCCTTCTAAAGTGTGTGTGGGTGGGTTTTGTCTTTCTATTTCCCCCCTCTCTTGTTTTCTTTAAAACTTTTTATTACTTTTTACATAAGTGGGTGGGTTTCTTTTTCGTTTCCCCCTTCTTTGACTTTCTTCTTGCTTCGTCATTCTCTTATGGGTGGGTGGGTTTCTTTTACTTTTTTCAGCCTCTCCACTTTTTGCCTCTGTTTACTATGAGTGTGTGTGTGTGGGTGTGATTCATTCATACTTTATCCACCCCCTCTTTTACTACTACTTTCCCGCCATTTTTTACTTCCTCATTTTTTCTTCTCTTTTTCACTTCTCTTTCAGTGTTTTTCTTTCTAGCTCCGCCTCTTTCTCTTTTTAACTTTATTTTAATTTTCTCTTTTACTAATTTCTGCCCCTCTCTCAAATTATTGTTAGGTGTTGCTTTACTTATTTTTTCAACACCTAACATCCCTACCCCCTAAAATGTTACTTCTCTTTATCAATGTCAATACAAAATTCCTTTCAATCCCTTTAATTAACTTCATGTTTATTAAGTGTGTATAATCATATCTTGTATGATTTCTAAGTCAGCTCAGATTTTCTTGCTATCATCTTTGTGATATTTTATGCAAGGGAATTTCTTCCGAATCAATTTTCATTAGATCATTAAGACTTTACGTCTCACCAATATGATTCTGTCATCATTGCTGTTTTTTGTTTAGTATTCCTTTAGCCGACAGGATTATCTTCCATTATTTTGTCGACAGGATATACCCTTTTACATCATGTTTCCTAATTTCTCTTCACTTTACTTTTTGCTTCGTCAACAGGATACTACTTCATTAGCCAACCGTTACATAGGTATTAGCATAATTTCTGCTTGGTTATATGGTCGACCGGATACACAGTCGATACAATTATATAGTCGACAGGATATCTCCAATAATATATAAGTAATATAAAAATAAGCCCTGTTTTTGTTAGATAATCAGGATACTACTAATATAATACTAGTTTATAAGCAACATCATTCTACGTTCTATATATAAAGTTCACATATTTTCTTATGTTTCCTTCGACATCAATTTCATCTTTGTTTCTTTACTGTACCAATTCTATTTTCAAATTATTCTTTGTTTTCTCTTCACTCTTCATTGGACATTAATTTCTTCATTTTTCTACTGTACCAATTCTATTTTCAAATTATTCTATGTTTTCTCTTCACTCTTCATTGGACATTAATTTCTTCATTTTTCTACTGTACCAATTCTATTTTCAAATTATTCTATGTTTTCCCTTCACTCTTCATTGGACATTAATTTCTTCATTTTTCTACTGTACCAATTCTATTTTCAAATTATTCTATGTTTTCCCTTCACTCTTCACTCTCAAAAATGTTACATCCTAACCATCAAATCTAACCTAATAACACCTTAAATTTCACATCTAAAAACACAATATTTCCATTAAGTCTCTACTCACAAATAAGTTCAGAAATTCAGTCTTTCGTGCCATCACACTTGGTCATCTTCATATCTTCGTGATGCCTTTAATCATATGGATTCCTGTGGTCTTCCACGCTGTTCATCTGCTGTCTTCTCTTAATTAGTCTCAGAAGTCTTGAATTCTCTCTTCATTGATGTCTTGATTCTTTTCATCTCTGATGTCTTGAATTTTTTCCTTCTTTCTAACCTTTATGATGTTTAGAAATCATCCATGTTCATCTTTTTGTGTGATGTCATGGACTGATCTTTTCTTTGATGTCTTTCTTTAAACTGTTTTAGAAGTCTGTTTTGGTACATTTTCACAGATTTTATCACCTGGTAAAATGTCACAACTTCTACAGTATCGTTGTTGTAGATAATTCTTCTCGATGTATATTATAGATGCAATATTGAGAAAATAGTCTTCTCCCTTTCACTGTTGTTTCATAGTGAAAGATGAGTACAGTTATCTCATTCGCATCATGCTGAGCACACATGAAAACACAAAACATGATCCTAATATACTTAGTCCGATCATGAACGGAGCTTAGAACATAGATCCCAAGCTTCCCAAAAAGTTTGGAAAGATTGATGAGAACGTAAATTCGTCGCCTGGAGAATATCCTCCAACAGATGTAACACGAGCATCGAAAGTTCTTTGAAGATTCAACTGTGGTTCTTCGAAGCATCCTTCGAATTTCTCGCACAACACTCCAACTCGCGATTGTAAACATACTTTATCGGATATACATTTTTGACTAATCTGTATCTGTATATCATATATTTTGGCACTAGTAGTGAGAGTGAGAGCTCTGGTACTCATAGGTATGTCTTCAAAGGTAATTGTTACTGTTCCTGGAAAACATGTACTAATTGCTTCAATTTGCACTACTGCTAATATTGAGCAAGAATAACACCCCTGATGAGCTACTATTCTTAATATACGGGGACACACTCGAACTGTACTTAATATGACCTGGTAGTTTTCTACTATTAAATGTACTACTGCTGGGCTAGATACAATTAAAGAAGATTTCAATCGGCCTTCTTTATCGACAAACACTTTATGATTCGTTAATGCCATAGGTATTAGATTCCTTTTACTTTGCATCATTAATTCTAGATATGATTGTTGTTTCGTACAAATCATTCGTGACTCAAAGAAACTACATTCTACCATTCTTTTATCAAATAAAAAATCCTTTGATATGGCTTCACCAGCTTGTACATCCCCAATTTGGCCTCTATAGGGTCTTGAGAATTCTGCAGCTGTATCTAAATAAGCTTCTGACCCATTCCCATGTTTGATTATCAAATGCTTGGAAATAATATCAGTTGCTTGATCAAAAACTCCAACTACTTCAACATATATTTGATCGGGCACTTCTTTTGCCGACCGGATTGCATATTTTGTCTCAGTATCATTATTCTTAATAGTCAATATTATTTTAGGGTGACATTTCATACTAGAAATTTTTCTTACTTCAAATACATTTTTATAATCAGGTTTCAAATACCATCGGAAATGATGACATGGTTGTCTACTGGCTATAAAACATGAAGTTCCAGAATCACCTGGAAAACAATCTGTTACTCCTCGCCAATCTAAAGCTTCTTTAGTTAACAATTCAAATTTATAATCTGGTGACAATGATCTCCCCATCCACAATACTTATTTTGAGGACATGCAATTTGATTTAAAGTGAATAGCTCGGTTGGAAATGTATAGTATAATCTTTCCGTTCGCCATTCACAATTTACACTTTCAAATCTTATTTCAACACTTGCAACATAATTTTCTTGATGATCAGTTAGCCATAAACATGCAGTATACTCTAAATTGGTTAAAGTTTCCTGTATTGATGTGGCTAGGGAACATTTTTGTCCCTGATTCGTTTCTTGACATTCAGTAATTTGTGATTTTATCATTTTATGTTTTGTGCATTTCGCTTGTGCACTTGAAACCAAATTTAATAAAAATCCTATCAAAATTATTATAGTAATGACTGTTGGACTCAGGATACTATTTCTTGATAAAGTACCTGTTTCCAAATCATCATACTTATCTTTAGCCTTTTTGACTTTATTTTTTACGGATCGACCACTAGCGACACCAATAACCATAGATAATAGAACCATAGATAACCTTTAAACACTTTTTACCAATACGATATATAAACAATGAACACATAATAAACCAAGATAATAAATTCCATAATGATTTCAACACTGCTTTGATATATAAAACAACAATACTAGTCATTAACATCAATAATATGATTATAGCATATGTTAGATATGTTGGCATACATTGAATATTATGGACAAACTCATAACATAAAACACATTTTAATCTGTGACATATATCTTTACCTTCAATATGGAACTTTCCTTCCATCATATGACCTTCTGTGGAAATGAAGATGATATGAAGGGTACCAGATTCCATACCAAATTCAGAATTTATAATAACCTGTTTCTTTTTTCCCACATGTAAACTTCTTTCTACTCCGTCTTTTCTAATTATAACTGTGCCTTCTGCACTTACTGTTATGACGGGATCATTAAATTTGATTAAGTTTACCCCTTCCTCAATTTTGAACGTATCCATTCCCAATAAATTTCGCCCAATACGTTTTCTTTTCCTTCCATACTTTAACTCAGATGTGTTGAAGTAACATTCTCTATAAGATATTATTTCAAATCCTTCTGATTCAATACCCTTTTTGTTCACATGTATTAATCTTGTATTTGCTCGAACTATTTCGCAATGACATTCTGTCTTCTTACTTGCGCATTTTCTTGTGCTTTTGCAATATTGTTCTGTTCCTGAACAAGTACCATTTTTAGCACAACTACATGGCATTCCTCTATTTTGGCACTTATACATTTCACTATTACCATTTGTTTCTTCTGTTTGCTTAACTTGAAATTCTACAGCTGATTCGCTTTTTCCCTCTTTACTTATTAATTTTGTAACCCATTTAACCATACATTCTCTGCAACCATTTTGCGGGCACATTTTATCCTAATATGGTTCTGGACTGTTTATAACCGCTTCCTTGCAAACCTTTTCACCTCTCTTCCAATTACAAACTTCGATGTCGTAATATTCCTGTCCTGTGACTGCTATCGTCCACAACAGCAAAATTCCAATCATCTTATTGAACGCCATTTCTTCCTTTTATCTGAAATAAACAAACTTCTCATCTCCTAAAATCAAATCATTATACACTTATAACAAATAGTTAATCAATTTCCTCAACATCTTTAAACAACAATTTCAAACTCTTTAAAACAAAATCTCAATTCCTACAAACAATATTTGAATTTCATTAATCTCTTCTTCCTATATTCATTAGTAGTGGGTTTCCTACCCCCTAAGCTTCTACTATTTCTTTTAAACTTTTCTTTAGCATAATTTGTCAATCTTTACTAGCCTTTGTTGCTTTACAACAATTATTTTCCTAGCTTAGATCTTTAATGAGAACTTCTTTGATTTAATTTTATTTCTATACTCTCTTTTTTAAAATATACTTATTTTCTCAACACTTAGACCGTCTATTTTTTATCATTGCTGTTTCAATCATTCTTAATTTTCCTTTTCATAATTCCGGACAGTCCGTCGTCCAACATTAATGCTTTAAATCATTTATCTTTCTTTTACTTAATTCCGGACAGTCCGTCGTCCCACATTAATGCTTTAATTATTCTTATTTTCTTTTACTTATTTCCGGACAGTCCGTCGTCCAACACTAATGTTTTAGTCACTTATTTTTCTTTTTCTCAATTCCGGACAGTCCGTCGTCCAACATTAATGCTTTAATTATTCTTATTTATTTTTTCTATTATCCTTTTGCTTCATTATTTCAATAACTCATTCATTTTCACTTATTAGTCGTTAAATATGGATAAGCTAACTCAATGTCATGTTGTCTAACAATTCATTAACAATATCAATACTTTGTCCACTAATCTAAACTCAAACATTTTTTCTCAATTGCATCTATTATTTATCATAACTCTTTCATCATTTTCTTTTTCAATGATTACCTTAACCGAATTATTTCTTACTCATTCTTTCTATCACACTTACTAATTTAAACATCTTGTCTAACAATTGTCCTGCTACATTATCTTCTGGCTCTTCTTGACCAGTTTTTCTAGTATCTTCAATTATAGAATCCTGTTCACTCTGAATTTCTTCTGATGCACTAATTTCTTGGGATTCCGAAATACTTGGAGGAGGTCTATCTTCCTCTTGGGTAGCCCCAGAATTTCCTTTATTCAATATCTCTTGCAACTTTTTACGTAACCTTGCTAAACTCAAATCTCCTTCATCTTCAGATTCGCCTGGTTCAACTCTAGGTGGATCTGGTAGTCTAGGTAATACTTCTGTCCTAGGTGTAATTCTTCTTGTTCTTACGGGTAATGGCGTAGCAAACTGTATGGAACCTTTACTTCGTAAATTATAACCACTAGTACTGGGTACGGCTTCTGTGTTCCGAATAATTCCCTTAGGTGTCTTAGTATTTACTGTAGGTACTTTTTCACAACAATAATCAATCTTATCTGCATTGTCTTCATCATCATCATCTGAACTTGAATTACCTGATTCACTAGATCTTTTGCTTTTTCTGCTATGTTCTTTAGGTTCTTTCACCTTTTCGGTACAGTCCTCAATCTTTTCCCATGGATTTTTCCCTTTTACTACTCTTAATCTCTCTTCATGAACTATTTGTACATCTTTGTGTCTATACATGTGCTTTATCTCAAAATTAACAGGAGATGTCTGTCTAATAACTCTATAAGGACCTTTGTTCAACTTCGCTAATTTCTTCGTTTTACCTTGTGCTACTTGTGGTACATTCAAATATACTTTATCACCTACTTGTATTCCTTTATTTTTTCTATTCTTTCCTTGATACTTAATTTGATTTTCTGCTGATTTTTCTAAACTCTCTTTTGCTATATCATGTATCTTCTGCATCCTATTTGCCACTACCTTTCCATAGTCTTTAGTGTTGTACACTGGCTGAGGTTCATCTCCTATTAAATCAAATGGTAAATTCATATCCTGTCCAAACAATAAAAAATAAGGTGTCTCCTTAGTGCTTGAATGCATCGCACTACGATATGCCATCAATACTAATGGAAGTTCCTCATCCCAATTTCTTTGTGAACTATCAACATAATGTGATAACATTGTTGTTAGTGTCCTGTTGAATCTCTCAACTAAACCATCTGTTTGCGGGTGATATGCTGACGTAAAAATCTTTTTAATTCCGAATGTCTCACACAGACTTTTCATAAGTTCAGACATAAAGTTTGCACCTCTGTCTGTTATTAGAGTCTGGGGACTGCCATATCTTGAAATAATTTCTCTTACTAACAAATTTGCAATGGTTTCAGCTTTCTGATCTGAAACAGCAAACGATTCTGGGTATCTTGTTAGATAATCACAAATAACTACAATGTATTTATTTCCATTCTGTGTAGTAGGTAAAGGACCTAGTATATCCATTCCAATTCTTTCAAATGGTTTGGATGGTGCTGGGAACTTACATAATGGACTTTTCACATGTGGAATCTTTTTCTGATTACACGATACACAAGCTTCACAATATTGTTTCACATCTTTCTTTAAAGTTTCCCAATAAAATCTGTCTGCAACTTTGCTTGTTGTTTTTTCAATACCAAAATGACCTGCTGTAATATTATCATGACACATTTTCAACACATAATTTCTTTTACTCAAAGGGACTACAGTTCTTAATTTATTTTCGGATCTTTTTACTAACCAACCTTTTGTATTTAATTCTAAACCCAACTTATCAACTTTTTCTTTTACCTTTTTATCTACTGGACAACCATATAAACATTCCATGAAAGATTTCAATTCTTCGCAATTTTCTTGATCTTTAGCAACCTCATGTTCTTCCCAAGTTTCTTGTTCATTTAACACATTTAATTCTTTGCTTTCTACAGGATTTCGACTCAAAGCATCTGCATTAGTATTCTCTTTACCTTTTCTATATAAAACCTCAAAATCATATTGTTGTAACTGTAATGCCCATCTAGTTAACATAGCTTTATCATTTTTCATAGTCATCAAGTATTTTAATGGTTGATGATCTGTGATAAGAGTAAACTTTCTTCCCATCAAGTAATATCGAAAATAATTTACACCATAAACACATGCTAATGCCTCTTTCCATGTTGTAGAATAATTTTGTTCTGATTTGGTGAGCTTCCTACTCGCATAAGATATTGGGTGTAATTGACCGTCAATCTTTTGTTCGAGGATTGCCCCGATTGCTTCATTACTTGCATCCGTAGTCAAATAAAATGGTCTTTCAAAATTTGGCATTATCAAAACTGGATATGTAATCAAACATCCTTTTAATTTCTGAAAAGATTCTTCACAGTCTTTTGTCCAAAGAAATGGAGTATCTTTACTTAACAACTTTGTTAATGGACCTGCTAAACTTGCACAATTTGGAATAAATTTTCTATAAAAGTTCACTAATCCCACAAAACTTTGTATTTTCTTGACACTTGTTGGTCTCGGAAAATTTTCTACAGCTTCTACTTTCTTTCCACCTGGTTGGAATTTCCCTTGTGTAAATGTATGTCCTAGATAGTTTATTTCCTTCTGTAGGAACAAACATTTTGTTGGTTTCGCTTTTAAGTTTGCATTTCTAAGTCGCTCAAACACTAAATTTAACCTTTCATAATGTTCCTCTATAGTCTTACTGTATACAATAATATCATCCATGTAAACAAAACAAATTTTCCCTTTCAAATCACCTAATACATTATCCATAAGTCTCTGATATACACTTGGAGATGTTTTTAGTCCCATTGGACATCTGTTGAATTCATAGTGTCCAAAAGGTGTACTAAAACCTGTTTTTGCTTTATCTTCTTCTGTTATGGGAATCTGGTAAAAACCACTTGCCATGTCTAAAGTAGAAAAATAAACAGCTTCTCCTAATTGATTACTTACTCCCAAAAGCTCTGGTAATGGATATTTATCACTAACTACCTTTAAATTCAATGCTCGATAATCAACAACTAATCTTTGACTCCCATCTGGTTTTCCTATAAGCATGCACGGTGCTGAGTAAGGACTTAACGATGGTCTAATTATTCCTGCATCTAATAACTCATCAATTTTCTTTTTCATAACTTCTTCTGATTTCTGTGGCAACTTGTATGGTCGTATAAAAACTGGAACTTGATCCACCATGTGGATTTCTTGTTCAACAACAGGTGTCGGTTTCAGTTCATTAAGTGAACCTGCAAATATATCAGCGTTCTTCTCTAAACATTTTCTCAATTGATTCTGATTCTCTATCTCTGTTTTGCTTACTACTTCTGATATCCATTCTTTATCTCCCTTTTTCTGCAACATATTAATCATTTCATTTTTCTCTAAACTTCTTGTCTTAATTTTCATCCCATTATAACCAATTACATCAAGCAAGGGTTCATATGTTAATCCTAACTGCTTTATCACATCTATGCCGAAAATCATCTGATATTTCTTTGGCAAATCTTCTGCACTCACGTATAAAGGAACCTTTTCCACTTTCTTTGCTGTAATACGTACGGGTATTTCATATAATCCCTTTGTACGAAACGGTGTACCATTCGCTGTGGTAATTATAACCTTAGCTTGATCAGTGATGGGCTTTATGTCTCGTGATTTCCGTCCTTTTATCTTTTCAAATAAGGATTTGGAAATTATCGATATTCCTGCTCCTGTGTCATATAGAATCTTTATCAGATTGTTTTTCGACTGAGCTAAAAAGATAGGACATGTTGTGTCATTTAGAATGTTTAATGTGACGCGGTTTTCATACATTCTCCCCCATTGACGCGTTCTATTCTTTGAAGGAGTTTCTAGTTTTCCGCCCTAACATTTGCTTGATTTCTTCGAACCTGATTCTCTGGGTTCTGTCTTGCTCCTAATCTACAAACATTTGCAAAATGACCTTGCTTTCCACATTTAAAACATACTATGGGTTCACTTTGTCTTTGGACTTGTTTCATTCTACAATCCTTTGCATAATGATCCATTTTCCCACAATTATAACATCCTTGGCCTTTCTGCCTTTCAATCTGCACATTTCTCTGTGTATTTCCAAAATTAGGAGCTCTACCATTAGGCTGGAAAGCTTGTGGTTGATTCCAATTTGGTTGTGGGTAACTCGGATTTTTCCATTGCTGTGGAATTGTCGGTTTTGACCAACACTCATTAGCATAATGTCCTCTCTTGTGACATCTGAAACATTCAACATTTCGTTTATCCATCCTTTGATTACTTTCTTCCTCTTTCTTGGCATTCTCTTGAGCCTTTATTTTCTCTTGAAACTTCTGGTCCAATACTGCAATGTCTTTTGTTCTCTGAGCATCCAATTGCTTTAATTTCTCTTCGAATTTCTTCAGCATCTCCTTTTCTTCTGTAATTGTCTCTAGCACATTTATTCCATATTTTGCATGAACCAACTTCTCATTTTCTTCTTCCGTTAGAATGATTCTGATTGTTTCGTTCAAATCAGCAGGATTCCGTGAAAGTACAAATCTTTTTATTCTTGGATGCAATCCTTTGATGATTTGATTTTGTATCATCCCATCTCTGACTGCTATCTGGTCGGCACTGGGATTTTCCTCGGTGAAGGCTCTTCCTCTGGTCTTTACTCTGGAAATATACTCAATAGCGCTTTCTGTATTGCTCTGCTTTTCTTCTAAAAACTTCTGCATTGATACCAACTTAGGTTCGATTGGCTCGAATTTTTGTATCATCAATGCTTTTAACTCCTCAGTTGAGTTTATCTGTCTAATGCTCGGATGATCTCTGAAAAATTCCGCAGCAGGACCTCTGCACTTGGATTTTATCAGAATGATCTGGAACTCTTCTGTCCATCTTGCTAAATTAGCTACAACTTCTATTTGCTCAAAAAACTCTTTGGCGGATGGTCCTTTCTCATCCCCAGAAAAATATGGTATTAACCCTGTGTGATGTATGTTAAGATTCGTATTTGCGTTACCTTCTGCACCACTATTGGAGTTACCGACTTCTTCATCATTGGAAGCCATTTTGTCTTCTTGCATTTAATTTTCAAACAACTTTAATTTTAATCTTTAATCTTCCCCTTCTAAGTCTCTTTGTACGAAAAAATCTATTTTTTCCTGTGTTTTTGCGGGGTGACCTAAGCGGGACAAATACTCATTAAAATCTATCAATTCTCTAACTGCTTTTTCATATGAACATGCAATTCTCCCAAATGCTATCTCTGGGTAATTTCTTTTATCAAAATGCCTATAATGTGTAACACACTTCCACCTATAATCTTGTCTATGATGGTGACACTGTGTTTTGAAACAATTTTTTAGTTCAGGACACTTATAAACCTTATCTTGATCACTAAAATTCTCGCTCATTATTCTAAATTATTTTCTGACAATAAAACTTTTTTATCTAAATCGTTCAATATCTATTTCTGACTCTATGAAATATTCATCTAATTCATGCAATGATTCATTTAATGAGGTTAACAACTGTTTAACACGAAGCCAAAGTTCATATTCTTCTACTTGAAAAGCTCTATGATGTGTGAGACACACATAAATGTTCTCTATTTTTGTTAAATCAACAATATCACAACTAAACCTTAAGGGACACCATGGTAATAATTCTAAATCAACACTCATTTTATTAAGAATTCAAACAAACACGCTTTTTTCCTTTATCTTTTATACTCCCAAATGTTCATTAAATATCTTTTGATGAACTGCACATTGATACTGTTTAGGCCAAGTTTTTGGTGAAACTAGGACAAAAAAGCATTCGTCATGCAATGGACAATGATTACCAATTCTATCTGTTAATAACTGAAGTTCTTCTAAGGGACTTTTACACTTAGTCTCAAAAATTACTTTGTTTACATTAGGATTTATACCACACATGTATAGATACTCAGGAAATGCAAAATTTACGTTGTGGACTTCGCATGTTACAAATTCTTGAAAATCTTCGTGTACTATACTACAACTTTTCCCAAAAGGACATCTATTGGCATCTCGTTCCCTTTTCCTTTGTATGCTTAAATCCATACCCTTTAAATATCACTCATTAATAAACCATAATATTTTCTGTCTATAACTGGAATTCTTTATACACTTTCTTCTTCTTCTATTCTTATGAAAAAGCTATATATATATCTTGCAATAGTTCACCTAGTGTTGTCAATAATGTTCTAACTTGAAGCAAATTTTCGTATTCTTCTATCTGAAAAAATTCTTTGGTGTGTAAGGCAAGCATATGTGTTATCTATGTTTCTTCTATCAATTATTACACAATTAAGTCGTATAGAACACCATGGTAATACATTTAAGTCCATACCCCCTTTATATATGGATTACGTTAAAAAAAGTATTAATTACGGTTCCGTGTATAATGCACTGGAATTCCCTTGGAGCTTCGTTTTGTGTGATGGCTACAAAGGCACAATTCCTAGCATAAGGACACGATTCCCATCTACTTATAATTATTCTTCGAATGTCTTCCTCAGTGTCTTGATCAGTACAATCAACAACAGCTTGTATCGGGAAATAACCTTGATTAGCACACCTGTATACGTAATCTGCAGGTAAATACCAGAATTTATGGGTGAGGCATTCAATCCGTCCTATAGATCGATGAAACTTAGTAATACAATCTGGTCCTATGGGGCACTGTAACCTATTCGTTTGACAATCCTCACTCATACTAAATATCTTAACTTTCTTTCTTTTCCTCTTCCTTTATTACCTTCAACTTCAAATTACTTGTCTCTTTAATTATAATTTTCTCTGGAATTTTTTCTGTCTGATACCAGGTATCATGTACAAAACACTTAACTCGACCACTTTCTCGAAAAAATCTTACAATGCAATAAGGACCTATAGGGCACTGTGGTATGTTCCTACTAGTGTCTTCTAAGTTCATGCTTTTTTATTGATAAAATTTCCAACTTATCTTTCAAGTCACGATTATTTTGAAAATGATTAAGATGACAAACACACTTCACCAAATTATCTCTTTTCTTTATAATAAAAACACAATTTAAACCAAATGGACAAGTTATACTTACTAAAAAATTTTTTCTACACATAATCTTTACTTCTTCTCAATTCCTGCTATTGAAGAAGTTTTTGATTTCAACCAGATTTGGATGTATGATAAATTGTCCAATATATTCACAAAATTCACTATATTCTATACTTGCTTCTAAATTGTTTGATCCAGGTCTTCCTAGTGCAACAAATGGGTAATCTCTAATATCAAACAGGTAATTGTGGCTCATACACTTCCACATATATGAATTGTCTGAAAAATCTGGAGCTCTGAAACAAATATTACTATAAGGGCATACAAAATCATTGGTTGAGGATACCTCGTATTCATCTACAAAACTCATATTTCAAATCCTACAAAATCAGTGGAATATCCATCTAATATCTGCCATAAATCGTGGACGGAAACAATTAATTCTCTAGCATTCATCCAAATATTATATTCGGCACCCTCAAATGTTCTCAAATGTGTAGTACATACAAAAATAACATCAATGTCACTCAAGTCAATGATATTACACTCTGGTCTTAATGGGCACCAGGGTAATATGCAAATGTCCTGCAACATGCACTCATCCATAAACAAATTTTCTTAACCTTACATATATAATCACCTTTAAACGTGATATGGCAATCCGTCGTCTGCCAATCGTTCGTCTTGTGGCTCCGGTGGTTCTCTTTCCACGGGAGACGAAGGAGGTGTGATGAAACCACCAAGATCCGATCTCACGTTAAAGATTGGAGTTCCGTGAAGATAAAATTGTGCTACTCCACTCTCCAAAAAATCCACCGGACTAGGTGTTGAACTTGGTGTCGGATTTGATATTGAACTTGGTGTCGGGCTCACCGGAGACGGCAAGCTAAATCGTACCGACTGGTAACCCGCCAACGGTCTTAGGTTAGCCAAGAGTAAGTGATACGCTAATTCCGCCTCGTCGATGAATCTTTCTCGTCGCTCTCGGTACTCTTCTTCCGTTATAATTCTAGGGGAAACTCTGCACACTGGTTTAAAATTGTTCAGTTTACGGTCTTCTGGTGCTTCGGCCATAACCTGGAAAAGAGCATTATTACGATTCTTTCATCCCCCCAAACACTCTAATAAGGCCCATTAATCGATTACCCAATTAATCAATTAATTACTTTATGCGCAGTTATGTATGCAATTCTGTATGGGAGCGTGCGTATGTGTGTTGGGAGGAAATCTTAAAAACAAGTACAATACAAAAACAATTTGCAAAACAATTGAAACAAAACAACTCAGGCAATATGACTTAATTTAACATGCACTTAATAGGCCACTTAATATCTTTTAGGACCCCCAAAATCTTGATCAAAATTAACAATAATGTAGTCCACATATCCAAACTCACAACAATATGGGTAAACCTAAGAATCTTCCAGAAATTTTCCATTAAACCATCAATCAACCTCTACATTCTAATAACTTCTAACCCCAAAGGATTTTAACCAAAATAAGGTGCACACAAAGATAAATGAGGTCTCTAGTGGTATACTCTACTTCCTCCCAAACAAATCCTCTAAACCAGAACAAGTCAGTTAACTTTATGCAACAATACACTAACAATTTCCAGCTCATTTCTTTGTTCACCAGTAAGTATTTTTATTTAACCCCAGAATGCTTTAATTGTCCATAAAGCAATAAAGAAATAAGCAATCTCTTCGATTGCTATTTCTGTGTTTGTCCAGTCCAATTCTTGTACTAGACAAACCTCGACAATTTTGGTAAAAATGAAACAAAACAGTCTAGATACATAAAATAAAAAAGGTTTTAGTTGCAAACAATAATTCTACTACAGTAACCCAAGAAAATAATATTTTGCAGGGTTCTACAATTTTAATAAAGATTAAATACTAAACACAAAAATTCAAAACTCATTAAGATACAAATAATTTTCAAAATTTTGAAAATAATCCCATTTAAGTTGTGAAAGATCTTCTAGTATCTTTTAGCCACAAATGTTATTTGATATAATTAATTCCAAAATAAGCAATCAGTTGAATTCCTCAAATAACCCTAATTAATCCAAACCCAAATTTTTTAGTTTTTTTCTGAATTAGCCAATTCACACATTAACAAATAAGATCATCCACACTTAATGAAGCAAATCAATTAACTTTTCTCAAAATTCAATTATTTTTCTCATGTTAATCTCAATTCCAATTCACCCCTAAAAAAATTACAATTAAAATTCATAAAATATCTCAATCAGCTTTCTAAAAATCGATTCTCCCTAGAACATGCAAATTATTCTCAGTTTAACTTCATAAATTAATCCAAACTCTGTCTATCACTCAATACTCATTTCTTTAACCTCTTTGTTCATCAATTTTAAAACAAGGTAAGCATGCACAATTTATTCTGTAATCCAAAATTGTTTTTCATGTATTCACTTTTTAGATCCCAATCAACATAATCCAATAACTTCAATTAACTTTGAACATATAAGCTTCAAAACAACTCAATTGTCTCAACTGAACTTCTTTAAAATAACCCAACGGTTAACCAAAGCAACTAACAAATTATTTAAACACCAAACAAATCAATTCAAAACAAAAAAAAAATCAATCCAACCCAACTGATTTTTTAAATAATCCTGTCGACTGCACCACTTTTTGTAAGTTTCCCGTTTTCACGGCTATCACAGTGAAGTTCTGTGATTCCCCTTTCAGCCAAATAGTACCTATTGGGTTTAGGGTTCGACCCTCCCAGCCAATGAAGACTTATGTAGGAATGGGTTTTTATTTCTTTAACCAGTTGTGTGGGTGAAGTAGATGTGAAATTCTTTAGTATACATGCATTTTATGGCCTATAAAAATATATATTTATACCCAGCCTTACCTGACCTTTTGATGTGGACTGGTGATCAGACTTTCCAATTTGAAGAATTTCTTGAGGTAGACCCGATCACATTCAAGATTAAAACAAAATTGTAGGACACTTTAAACAGCACTTTTAATTCACCATTAGAACCAACTCATAAGTACTTTCACAAACTCAAAATTCACTCTTAAAACAAATTCAGAAATAATTTCAACTAACTCAAACTTCACACTTAAAACAAATTCAAAAATAAGTTCAACTAACTCAAACTTCACACTTAAAACAAATTCAAAAATAAGTTCAACTAACTCAAAATTCTTCTAAGTCCCCTTTTTTCAATATTCAAAAAAATTTATAAGTATTTTTTTCTTACAATATTCTTAACATCAATAGGTCCTCTCTCTCAGAACTCCAATCTCAGACTCTCTCAAGAATACGATGTTCATCGCATCTTGTTTAGCCAGAAATGAATTTTAAGTGTTTTGATTGGTTAGAATTAATTTTCTAAAATTAAAATAACCAATCGGTCAACCGGCTTTTGATCTTCTTCTACGAACATCTGCCTAATATGCATCCGGTCGTAAAATTACAATTTGGCTTTTTTATAATTTTTTTTACGATCGTCGATACATACTGTTATTTCCACTAACCGTCATTTTCTATGAATTAGTATAGTTAACCTTTTAACTTTTCATCGAAAGTTTTAGTTTTCGGCAACTCATAACATTTCATTTGAATGACTAACATTCCCACTGTTCCTTTATTTGGTTTTCTAGGCCCTCTGAAATGTATTTCTATTTAAATACGATTTTGGCCCTTTTACCCCTACTCTGTTGAGAACCCTAACATCATACAACTCTTTTGCTACTTGTCGGTACCTCTTTTGGGTTATGTTTGACTTCACATATTGTTCCATTCATTTCATTATACTCATTCATAAGTTTCCTCTCTATAGTCTTCAATATACTCTATATATTATTAGTGGCCCTTTTCTCAATGTGTTGAGAACCTGTTATGTGCTTTACTTTTTCTTTAAACTTTTTTTTACTTTGCTATTTTGCATATTGAAGAGAGTGCATGGAAAAAGTATCTTGTTACACTTTTTTCATCCATTTCTTCTTTTTATTTTTTCCTATAATGACGTCATAATTATTTGTAAAACAGGTCGTCTTCTACCGTGTGAGTATGAAGTATAAACCGTATGTTTTTTCTCCTTTAAGAGTCACATTTCAAACCTTTTCATTGTTCAACTTACTTTTCTCTTACTTTACACTCCACTAGGTAATCAGGTCGTCTCAGGTTAATTAACCACATCATTTATCTATCTATTACACTTCATAGTATGTTTCCCACTCTTTTCATTTTTTAATTACATTTGTAATTACATTGTAAAAAAGTTTTTATTTAACATGGTACACTTATTTGGGCTCACCCTTCTAAAGTGTGTGTGGGTGGGTTTTGTCTTTCTATTTCCCCCCCTCTTGTTTTCTTTAAAACTTTTTATTACTTTTTACATAAGTGGGTGGGTTTCTTTTTCGTTTCCCCCCTTCTTTGACTTTCTTCTTGCTTCGTCATTCTCTTATGGGTGGGTGGGTTTCTTTTACTTTTTTCAGCCTCTCCCCTTTTTGCCTCTGTTTACTATGAGTGTGTGTGTGTGGGTGTGATTCATTCATACTTTATCCACCCCCTCTTTTACTACTACTTTCCCGCCATTTTTTACTTCCTCATTTTTTCTTCTCTTTTTCACTTCTCTTTCAGTGTTTTTCTTTCTAGCTCCGCCTCTTTCTCTTTTTAACTTTATTTTAATTTTCTCTTTTACTAATTTCTGCCCCTCTCTCAAATTATTGTTAGGTGTTGCTTTACTTATTTTTTCAACACCTAACACAGATGTAAAAATCGCATTTGCTGCAACACGAATGTCAGTGTTCTTTTGAAGGTTAACTTGTGGTTCCTCGAAACTACTGTTGAATACCTCACACGATGTTCCAATTTTTTAATGAAGACCCAATTTGTCCGTAATGCATTTTTCGTTAATTTGAACTTGTATTTCAAACACTTTTGCACTTGTTGTAAGGGTGAGATATCGGGTACTCATAACCGATTAATAATCAATTTCTTTTTTCCTTCTTTCTAATGTTCCTTACCCTTGTTAGTCAATAATTATCCTAATTCTACTAGCCTGATCTAACCTTCCTAACACGTTTCTACGATAGCAACACAATGTTTTGTTGGTCAATAAGTCCTACACTGTACACACAATACACATTACAAAAGTACATAATAAATTCCAAAATTTTAACAACTGTTTGAACATATAAGATTACAATACTGGTTAATAACATTAATATGATAATAATTGCATAAATTAAATAAGTTGGCATACTTTTTAGGTTGTATAAAAATTCATAACATTAAATATGTTATTCTTTGGCACATATTGTTTATCTTCAACATGGAATTTGTTATTTATCATATTATCTTTTTTAGATATGAAGATAATATGAAGTGTGCCAGATTCCATTTCAAATTCAGGATTTATAACTACCTGTTTTTCCTACATGTGAACTTCTTTCTGTCTTTTCTGATTATTATAGTGCTTCTGCACTAACCGTTATGACGGGATCATTAAATTTTATGCAGTTCACCCCATCCTCAATTTTGAGTGTGTCCATTCCCGATAATTTCGCCCATGACGTTTGTTTCTTTTTGGGTGATTCAGATACTTTGAAGTAACAATTCTCTTTAATGTTATTTCAAATTCTGATTGTACCTCATTATTCATTTAGAGTATGTAATATTCTCTTTTTATTTCAGCTTTTCTGCTTGCCAAAATGTTCTCTATTTTTTAAATCAAACTTATTTTATCCTTTCATCTCATTCATTGAAATGAAGTTCTGGGGTTTTTTCTTTTAAAACCCCATCTTGTTTTCCATTTTATCCTCAACTTCAGTTTTTCTTGGATATCTCACATACTGACTTATCAATGGTATTTGGGAATGGATTTTTGCTCCATTATGATCCCTGTTTGGCTTAGACTAAGAGCACATTGTGGGCATGGACTCTTGTTCCATGAATGATTTCTTTATCATTTTGACTCATCCATGGTTTGTAAGAACGAATTTTTTGTTTCATTTTTCAATTACCACCATATAGCCTCACCATTGACATTTCAATTGTGTTGATTCCCTGGATTCCATAGGGCTTCCTACCCCCTGGACTGTTTCATCATTTTCTTTTTCACTAAGCTTCATTTTTAACTTCTATTATTTCAACTTTAATTCACTTATTTCTTATTTTCACAATAAGTTATTTCTTTAATTACATGGACAATCCATTCTCCAACATTAATGCTTTAATCACTATTTCATTTAAATTACCCCGACCAGTCCGTCATCCAACATTAATGCTTTAATCACTATTTTATCTTTTAAATCATTCCAGTCAGTCAGTCATCCAACAGTAATGTTTTCAACCAATATTTCATTTTATCCATTTTCTGTTTTACTTTGTTTCCCCTTAACCTCATCATTTTCACAAGGATCTTTTTTTATGACATTTATACACTTACTTGTCTAACTGTTGAATTTGGGTCTCTTGGGCCTTGATTTAACTTACCCCATATTTCCCATGTACTAATTTCTCATTTTCTTCTTCAGCTAAAATAATTCTAATTGTTTCTTGTAAATTAGCTGGGTTTCTTGATAATACAAATCTTTTAATTCGAGGATTCAACCCTTTTATAATTTGATTTTGGACCATATTATCTCTCATGGTTATCTGATCTGGAGTAGGATTTTCTTCTGTAAAAGCTCTACCTCGGGGTGTTACCCTTAAAATGTACTCTATTGCACTCTCAATGCTACTTTGCTTTTCTTCTAAAAACTTCTGCATGGACACTAATTTGGGTTCTATTGGCTCAAAACGCTGAATCATTATAGCTTTTAGCTCATCTAGCCTTGTTAGTTGTCTTACCTCTGGGTGATCTCTAAGGAATTCTGCATTTTGATTTAATTAGAATGAGCTGAAATTCCTGTGTACAATTAGCTAGTCTAGCAATTCCTTCAATCTGCTCAAACAATTCTTTGGCAGATGGACCTTTTTCATCTCCTGAAAAATATGGGATTAAGCTACTGTGTACAGGCTGATTCACATTTGGGTTGTGCCCCACCCCTGAAGTGGTAGCTTCGTTGTCTCTTTGATGCTCCATGTTGTCTGCTTTGTTTTCTGTAGTGTTCCCTTCCAAACCCCACAAAGTTTTAAAAGACCCACAACCAAATATGTGTATAGTGCACTTTTCTGGGACTTTTTGTATGGGAGCGTGCGTGTATGTGTGGGAGCGAGCAGAAATTAGCACAAAATTGCGTGCATGCACTTAACCTACTTAAAAAATACTTAATCGGTCATAAACTTAAAATTAAAAATGGGCAAGTTCCAATAAAAAAAAAATTTGTTTTCTTCAATAATTAACCTACTGGAAAAAAGACATAAATTTATTAAATAATGTTTTATTTCAATGAATAACTTGAAAATAATATGTCTCAGTGCTTGAAATGCTTTTGAAAAATTTGTAAAGTTAAGACAAGTTTTTCTGCAACAAGTTAAATGGGAATAAGGTTCTGCAATTATGTAATTATGGAGAATCTAGAATTTGTTCACTGCAACCAAAGAAGTTATTTCTAATGCAATTGAAAGAAAAGCAATTGAAAGAACTGTGAACAATTAGGGAATTTAACAAAAGAACATTTTCTTTTTCTTTTAAATAATTATCCCCTCCTGCTTATGGCTTCCAAGGGTAATAAAAAAAAGAAAGGACCTAACCAACCAAACAACTTTAATCAGGAGAACAAAACAATCCTGTCGACTGTGCCACTTTGTTATTCCCCAATTGCCCTACCTGGTTTAGGAAACCAGACATAGAAGGTTAACATATGTTGTTGAGGTTCGACCCCCCCCCCCCATTGGTTTGGCGTTGGTTAAACCTTGGCTGGGAGGGTTGTTTTCATATGTAGAGAGTGTAGAGAGGGTCCCAGGATGGCCTTTTTAAAATGATTGATTGACTTATCTTACCTGGTGCTGGCTTTTTCACTGGTTTCTTCAAGAAAACCTTACAATCTACAACCAATTAACTCGCAAGAATGCTTTAATGATAATTCAATATGCAAACTCATTAAAGAAACAAAAAAATTTAAATTGAAAATACTTTAAAAAAAAAATTTTAACACTTGGAAAACTAAAAAAAAATTTAACACTTGGAAAACTTAAAAGAAAAAATGTAACACTTGGAAAACTTAAAAGAAAAAATTTAACACTTGGAAAAATTTTAAAGAAAAAAAAATTTAACCTGCAAGACCATTTAAAGAAATCCAATATTCATAAACAAACGCATCATTCTTCACTGACCGACTCGAGAGTCTGCCCACACTCTGACTAAACAAATGAAAGTCACTAACTATAATCGGATTTTTGTTCTTTTCCTATCTTTAATTGGTTAATTTGAACTTCTTCTGTAATTGTCTTATTGGTCAATCATATGATTGACATATTATTGCATTAGCTGATTAATATGTGATTGACAGTAGTTACATTAGATGATAATTGAAGTTAACCCTTTTAACAGGGGTCAATTTTATATTACCCTTTCTCTAAATTAAGGTATCTATTTCCTGTCACTATTTGCAGGTGGTGTGTATTTCTTTATGTGACTTTAATATTTGTTAGATGTAGTATCATATTACCTCTTTCTAATTTTTCGAATTTAGTTCCTCGTTTATCTATTAAGAAGAATATTATGTTATATTAGAATACCACCTGGTACGTCCATCAATAAGTTTTATTGGAAGTTTTTTGTATCGGCAGGTGTTCTTACTTCAATTACATTTGTCACACTTTAATTGTTTGTTTTATGATTTTTGTTTTAAGTTCTAGGTGTCAGATTTCTAATTATTTCTTTCGAATGTTAGTTTCATATGTTAGGTGTTTGTTTTTTTCCATTTTTCTTTTTTAATAATGTGTCTTTTTTGGTTTTGTTTTTTCAACACCTAACATTTGTGACTGCTGTTTTCTTTATTGATAACCAGTCCACCAGGCTTAGTTTACAACAAAAATATTTTTTTGCATTATTATTACAAGCCAACTATTTTTTCTATTATATTATTATGTACTTTAAATATTATGTGCACCCACCATTTCATGACTGTTGGTTGTGATCCACTATATGTGGTTCCCCAATACCCATGTTGGAGTTTGAAGAATACTGATGATCCACTTGGCAGTGGTGAAACATGTTTAGGTAGCCTCTCCTAAGTGGTGTATGTGCATTTGGACTATTTTTATGGTCTTATGATTTCTTTTCAAAATCTTTGTGACTGCTGTTTTCTTTATTGATAACCAGTCCACCAGGCTTAGTTTACAACAAAAATATTTTTTTGGCATTATTATTACAAGCCAACTATTATTTCTATTATATTAATAAATATAATGTTTCTTTTCTTGTTCAACAGAGGGTGCACACCTTTCCTCTTTACTTTTCTGTTTTTTCTGTGTGAACAACAAAGATACAGAAAAAGAAAATGACTTTTTCCTTTTTCTTTTTCCTTGGTGGAATTCCGTGTGTGTGTTCCAGGCGTTATGACCTTTGGAATTCAGTTATTGTTGCCTATGCATATGTTATTGAACTTTCCAAATCATTGTTTGGACAATCTTATACTTTAAATATTGGAAATTACATTTCTGAAAAATCATTTGCAAAAGAACATTGGCAGTCTATTTATAATATTAGTTTTGAAGACAATTTGCTTTACAAAGATTATATGGAAGTTCTTAATGTGACCTTCTTATATTTCAAAATTCAATTTTTATTTTTAAGTCATGTAGACATTGACCTGATGGAGAACATGTTTTAACATGTACACTTATTTCAATATAAACATATTCAAGGTCTTAATTTTTTATATTGATTGAAAGCATATAAAAGCTGCTCATATCTTCAAATTTAGTAATTGAACTTTAGTGTTATATTTGATTTCTTCCAATTTGCACATAAAAAGTAAGTTTCAGACTTAAGATTTTTTTCTTTTAACTACAATTGTGAAATATAATTTATTTCTAGAATGGATGTACTGAATAACATAAAAACTGTTATTGATTGTGATGGGTTTCAAATTGGTGAACAGTTTTTCATTAAAGAGTTTGGTTATTTTGAACTTCATGATAATCATTCAAATAAACTTTTTGTTCACACACCAGAACACATTACTTTGTCGGTCATAAATTATAGAACAATTGACTATGTCTCCAAATACATTCATGGTCTTCCATTTATAAATTACACAATTGATGTTAAAGTTTCACATATGTATCAATTGATATATAATTTATATATTAATGGAATCAGAAAAAATCCCAATTGTAGATTTGCTTATAAAGGTGGAATAATTGAAAAGAAAATTTTGAATAAAATGCAAATAAATCTCTTGGTTTGAATATGAAGTATGAGGAACTTATAGAATGTTATGGATTAAAGCCACTAGAATATTTGTGTTCACATCACACAGAAAACAGAGATAACATTATACATTGTGCAAAAAATGAATGTTATGCCTTTGGACTATGGGTTCTAAAAATTTCAAAACTAGCTCCAGACTGTCCTGAATGTGTAGAGAAAGTAGAGAATCTATTCCTTCCCTAGTTGACACAAATGGGAAGCTTGTCTCAGATCCAGTAGGGAAAGCTACCTTATTAAAATAAGGTAGCTTTCCCTACTGGATCTGAGACAAGCTTCTCATGCTGCCCTATGTGTCTACTAGAGAAGGAACAATACAAGAAGGTGTTCACAGTTGATGATGGCATACCACATGAGGGTTTTCTTTCAACATCTCTTTGTATGGATCAAATTGTAATAACTGCAGATGGGATAGTCAAGCAACTTCTAAAATTAGACTCAAATAAAACCTGTGGTCCAGATGAGATGTATGCTATCATTTTAAAAAATCTTGTACAAGAGTTGGGTCCATACCTTCAGTTAATTTTTCAAAAGAGTTTAGATGTAGGTATTGTACCAGATATGTGGAAATTAGCTAATGTTAGTCCAATTTTTAAATCAGGAGACAAGTCTCAGGTAACTAATTACAGACCCATGTCTTTAACCTCAATAGTTTGCAAGGTCCTTGAACATATTATATATTCCTCCTCAATGAATTTTCTTATGGAAAACAATCTTTTGTGTGATAACCAGCAGGGGTTTCTTAGGGGGTGTTCATGTGAAACCCAGCTTATTCTTTTAGTTGATAACCTTCAAAAAATTTTAGAAAAAGGCAATCAGATAGATTTGGTTTTTCTTGATCTCTGCAAGGCATTTGACACAGTTTCTCACTCAAAACTAATGACAAAAATGAGTGGGTATGGATTGGGTGAACAGGTGTATAAATGGGTGCATTCTTTTTTGAGTGATATAAACAAAGGGTTGTTGCAGGTGGGTCAGAATCTGACTGGATAGGGGTTACATCAGGGGTTCCTCAGGGTAGTGTGTTGGGTCTGCTTCTGTTTCTTTTATATATCAATGACCTCAGCAGTCAAGTTAGCAGCAATTGCCGGCTATTTGAAGATGATACACTAATTTATCATGAGGTTACCTCTGACAATGATTGCCATATTATTGATAGTGACTTTAAAGCAATAGAGACATGGTGTTCTAAATGGCAACTTCAACTTAATAAGGAAAAATGTTGTGTAATGAGGATAGTTAGGGGAAGGAATCCAATATTATTTCCATATAAAATAGGGGCCATTCCACTTAATAACATAGATTCTTATAAATATTTGGGGGTAAGGATTACAGCTAAACTTTCTTTCAAGCTGCATGTCGAACAGATTATTTCCAAGTCTATGCAGATGCTAAGGTTTAGTCAACGCATTCTAAGGTGTCCCAGGGAGGTAAAATGTCTAGCATATCAATCGTTTGTATATCCCCATCTAGAATACTGCAGCTCTGTGTGGAATTCCCACACTGCAGACTTAGCTCACTCCATAGAAATGGGTCAACACAGGGTTGCTAGGTTTGTTTGTGGTAAATATGGATATGCTGACATTGTAACTAAAATGCTTTCAGAGCTTGGTTGGGATAGTTTACTTGCAAGATGTTCAGATTTTAGTGTTAATATCTTCAATTGAATGCTAGAAGGCTCTTGCCCTAAACCTACTTCAAGTAAACTTTACAGGGCATTATATTTGGGTAGGGGTGACCACTCTAACAAAGTTGGAGAGATTTTTGCACGAACAGATTCTTATTACTGGTCATTTGTTCCTAGGGCGATTTGACAATGAAACTCGCTTGCCAGCGATTTTGTGCAGGGAAAAAGTATTTTATGGGAGTCATAATTTTGTTTTGTTTTGACGATGCATATATTTGCAGCATTAAAAAATATTGAAATTGTTGTTGGGTTTATATCAATGGGGTTTTATATTTTCTGGTTTTGACAATGCATTTTCTATGCTGCACTTGGACTCTTGTCCTTCTGCCATAGGCCTTTATGGCTGCTTCCAGAGTAATTTTTCAAATTCAAATTCAAATTCAAAAAATTCAAATTCAAATGCAAGCAGCAAGAAGAATTGTGTGCCATGAATGTTTGTCATGGACAAATTTATCCATATTCATGTATGATGTTTCCTGATGCTTCCAAGAAAATAAAACTTGGTCACTTATTTGATAATATTGATAAACTATGTTCTTAAGAAATGGACTGATTGTAAAAATCTAACTAAAGCCAATCTTTTGGGTGGTATAAACTATATTCTTACTATTTGGTGTAAATATGATTGGCAAGAATCAATTGAAGGTGAATAAAACATTTTAAAATCATTTGTAGTGTATTTTTATCAAGATAGTTGAAGAGAATGTAATGTCATCTTTAACACTGGGGGAAGGTGTGATCATTAATCATAAGAAAAAGTTAAAAAAAGTACATCATAATGAGTTGTGTTGTTACTTATGTTTTTGCTCGAGTTAGTAAACATTGTTTGGAGGGTACCAGAGTCGACAGCTAACATAAGTGAAGTTGATATATCATGTTCTTTAAATATAATGGAAAGCGATTCAATTTCTTTTCCATTTAAAGCACCATTTCGAATGATTGTGTCAGGACCAAATCAGAGACTTATCAAACATTCGGAACAAATTATTGATCGAAAACCGAGATCCATAACATGGTTTTATGATCAGCACAAGATTGGTTTTCAATTTACTGAGGACATATCATCTTTGTCAAAGGAATCCCTGATATGAAAAGCTTTAAATGTGATAGAAACCACCTTATTATACTTGTGATGATTTTTGGCATGTAGACAAGATTGTCTCAGAAAAGGGAAAAGGACATAATCATCAACTTTTAGTGAAGTGGAAAGGTTACTCTGACAAACACAACACCTGGATTAAAGCAAGTGATTTGAAGAATATTAAAAATGATTAACTCTGAAGATGTTTATGTAACTTTACCTAGCAACAGCAGTTAGAAATATTATCCAGAAAATACATTAAGAAACTATACTGTAAATCTTGCAAAGCCTCTAGCTTTAATTGGCGATTATGAAGTTGCAGTAGCAGAAATTCATTTTTCGAGGACATGGTTCAACATCAATGAGGATAGTGATGGAACATTTCTAATTAAAGATCTTCAAAATAAGTACACTACAACTATATCTGTTTCAAATGGAAATTACAGATCACTAGAACAACTTGCTAATGCAATAAATGCATGTGTTGATGGTCATTTTAATGAATATCCTTACGACTACCATTTCTTGAATCTTCAAGAGATACTGCAATTCATAATCTTAATATTTCAAATGAAAAAATAAAAAATGAAGAAAGTGCTATTGCTCAAGCTCAGAAACAAACAAAAAAAGCAGATCTACTTAATATAACTAAATCACTTATATCAGACCAGACTGAAGCAATCAATTTAAATAAAGAAGAAAAGAGGTTGTACCATATAGAAGCACATCATACTTTAGAAAATATTCGCAAACAGATTCTTAATATTGAACAATATCCAGACTATGCAACACCTGGAAGTATGAATGAAATTGAGCGTACACGATTAAAAAAAGATGAACTAAAAACTTATCATAAATGCCACGCAAAAGTGAAGGAATATGATAATATTTCATCATCAACTTTAGCCAGAAGTTTAAATGAATCTAAAGAAATTACACAGAAAGAAAGCATTCAAAACAAAAAACATAAAAAAGAATCAGTAATATTAAATCTTAATGATCTAAAAAATCATCATGTCAATCTGATCAAGAAGAAAAATGATGCAGAAAATGCAATGAATCCAAGATTAAGCAACAAAGAAAGCCATTGGTTCAAATACAAAAAAACTTCATCAAGTGTAGATCTTATAGTTCCATCTGATTCATCTTTTAAATTTACTGAAAAGTTGCAATGCATGCTAGGATTTAATGTAGATTATCATGTAAATAATAGTAACAATGGTCTTGTTTTTCAATCTGATTTTCCTTCTGATATTCAAAGAGATATTCAATTCCTATTTGTACACATTGATTGCATAGAATATTAACCTTTAGGTTATGACCAGTTCATTTACAAGATTCTGATAAAATGAGAGTGACAAATTTTTTTCACCAACTTCAATATAAAAAAGTGTCACGTGATAATATTCATAGTATAGAAGTGTGTATAAATGATGTTTTTGGATGTAAAATATTATTTACTAGTGGAGATGTTGTAAGAGCCACAGTTCATTTTTGACCCTGTTCTATTTTTTAAAAATAACAATGAGAGTACCATATCATTGTGGATCTCCAAGTGATCCCTGCTATGACTATCATACACAAACTGCTTCTTCATTACCTGTATTTGCGGGTGCAAGGTATCAACGAGGACATGGATTTTTTCATCCTTATTTCGTTTTGCATTACCCTTTCTAAAGAAAGGGGCATTCTCAGCAAGTAAACAACTGTTGAAATCAGGTTCAAACATGATATTAGATATGAAGTCTGGATAATCTTTTAAGTCTTTGTTAAAAAGACATGGTACTGAAGTGGGTCAAGGTATTCTAAATACTATGACAGGTGGAACAAAGCATAAGAGAACCATTAAAAAGTCACAGAAAAAGAAAACTCCCCGCAGTGCTAAGAAGACACCAAGAAGGAAAGCATCTTTAAACCATCGTAGAAGCATAGTCAAAAAATTATTGACAAGAAAAACACTAAGGAAACATCAAAGCTTAAAAACATCTGAGAGAAATCTAAATAGTTTCGAGAATATTTTTCAGAAATGAGTGGATTTTCTAGTACATCCTGATTCAAAACAAGCACTAAAATCTGAGTTGGACCTTCTGACTGTACCTAGCACTCAAACCAGCAATCATGATGATTGTATTAAGAAATATCATCCAGTCAATAGCATCGAAGATCAAAATACAATAGAATTCATCATTTTAGGAAATGCTGATGAATATATTGATCCATCTGATATTTTTCTAAATGTGAAAGCAAGAATTTTGAAAGCAGATGGAAAAACATTAGATACTACTTGTGAAGTTACCCCAGTCAATGGATTTTTTCATTCACGTTTTAGTGAAATTACAGTGAGTCTTGGCCACGCGATTATTAGTTCAACAGATCATGATTACGGGTATAAAGTTTATTTATCGACACTTCTTAACAATGATGACCTAGAAAATAACCCATACATATCACTTAAAAAGTTCTATAAAGATAATAAGTCTGTATTTAAAGACCGTGATCCTACACAAGCTGAAAAAACTGATGGGTTATTCAAACGTTATAAAAGATGTCCTTAATTGTACTCGATTTACATGTTTGGTCGTCTTCATTCAGACATTTTTCACCAGAAGAGACTTTTGCCTAATATGTTTGGTCTTTCCATCAAACTAATATGCCAGAAAGATTATTTTTGTCTCCTAAAACCTGAAAGTGACAAAAATGATTACAAAGTGGATATTTGATCTGCTATACTTTATGTGCGCAAAGTTCTACCTAGCCCTGCAACTGTGCAAACACATATAGCTAAATCTCTGGAAACTAACTACAAATATTCTATCAATCGCATTAAGTGTTCTGCACTCAGTGAACCAAGTGGTGGTCATGACATCAACATTAACATTTGTAATGGTGTATTACCAAGTTTTGTAATGTTTGGTATTGTGGACAGTGTTGCAAAAGCAGGAAATATCAACAAGAGTCCATTTCATTTTCTGCACAAGGATATAAGCTTTCTTGAGCTGCAAGTGGATGGCTCCCAATAATCTGGCATTCAATTAAAAGCTGATTTGACAAGTAAAGAATATGGACGTCTGTATCAACAACTGTTTCTTGCAACTGGCAAATATTATGGCAGAAAAGGTTTAGATATTTCATTTGAAGAATTTGATGATGGTTATTCAATGTATGCTTTTTACCTAACAAGTGATCAAAGTGCTTTTGAAGGAACATACTTTAGTCTCTCTAAAAATGGATTGTTATGTCTAATAATGAAGTTTAAAAAACCATTAAACACCACAGTGAATGTTATTGTGTATGCAGTGTATCAGTCTATTATTGAAGTAGATCATCAACGTAATATCATCGTAGATTTTTAAAGAGAATGAACACTAGACATCTTGAACATCTACTATTTCGTCACCCTGCAACTCGTTCAGTATTCGGTGGTGTACTTGCTCGTGATCACCTACCACTGAGAGCAAACCATAAACTCTACATTGTAAATTTAGACTCTAGTACTGAACCAGGATCACACTGTGGTTGCAATATACTATACTAGCAAGGGTACAGCAGAGTACTTTTACAGCTATGGAATTCCACCGTTTATGGAAGAGATAATACATTTTATAAAAAAAACAATTCCATCGATTCAATTTATAATGTGAAAAGGTTGCAACATTCACGAACTGCAGTTTGTGGACAGTACTGTGTCTTTTATTCTATACTAAGATGTAGTATCAATGAAAAATGTTGTTTCTTCTTTTAATTATTGTAATTTTATATCCATTGATAAGTTTATACACAAATTTGTTAATTCTTGTCTTAAAAAATATTTACCGCTTTATGTTAAATAACAGTATATCTATTTAAAGACTTGTTATTAAGAACTATTATGATTATTATTTTCTAATGTTCATTTATTTACTAATATTTAAATGTAATCACAAAATTTTGAATAAATTTTTATTGAAATTCAGTTTTCTATTGATTGAAATCTTTGATCACCTCTAGAACTTAAATTGAGTGGACCCTTTAAAATTAACATTTACATACACTTTTTCAAATACTATTTTTGCAATTCTATTTCCCATTTTAACATGATAAGCATTCATTCCCAAATTCTGAAGTAAAACACCAAAGTTTCCTTTATAACTAGAATCAAGTACTCTTCCGTAAACATGAATGCCACATTATTGTGCAAGTTCCATAATAGGAATAATTCTCACACAGCATCCATTGGGTACTGAAAGTGTGATGTCAGTCTTACACAAATCTTCTTTCCCTGATTAACAAGATAGTCATGAGCAGAGTAAACAAACATTGTAGGCAACATCATTGGGACTCATCTTATTTGGCATTATAGTGGTGTCACTTTATGCCAAGTTAGGTACCAGAGCAGGAGAAATGGCAGTATATAGAATAGCTAGGGCTCAGGAGAGGAAAGGCAGGAATATTAAAAGGTGGTGAGTGTCAAGGATAATGGGGGCAAAGTATTGTGGGGTAGGGAGCCAGTATGGAACAGGTGGGGGGAATATTTTAGTAAGCTTATGAATGAGGGGGTAGAGCATGAGCCTTTCACTGGAAGAAATAATGATGAAGAAGTGGAGCAGGTTAGGGTTGAGGAAATTGTTCAGGCATTGCAAAAAATGAAGCTAGGGAAGGCTTTAGGGCCAGATGGCATACCAGTAGAGGTGTGGAAGGTCTTGGGGAATGTTGCCATTTCCTGGCTCACAACGTTATTCAATAGATTTGCTATGGGGATAGAATGCCAGGTGCATGGCGGGACAGCTGGTTAGTGCCTATTTTCAAAGGGAAGGGTGATGTTCAGGAATGTGGGAACTATAGAGGTATTAAATTGATGAGTCATATGATGAAGCTTTGTGATGCAGTTGCATGACTTCAAATATTTAGGATCTGTGCTGCAAGATGATGGGAGCTTAGACTTAGACATCACAAACCAGATAAAAGCAGGTTGGCATAGGTGGAGGCAGGCTAGTGGGGTTTTATGTGACAGGAAGTTATCTATAAAATTGAAGGGAAAGTTTTATAGGACCAGCTATGTTGTATGGGTCAGAATGTTGGGCAATCAAGAAGGTGCATGAGGATAGAACGCAGGTAGCTGACATGAGAATGCTAAGGTTTATGAGTGGGGTGACCAGAAGGGATAGGATCAGAAATTATTTTATTAGGGGTAGTGTAGGGGTAACATATATAGTAGAAAAGATGCAGGAAAATAGGCTGCGGTGGTTTGGGCATGTCCTCAGGAGCGGAGAAGATGGGCTGCTGAGGCAGGCAATGAACTTAGACCTGAGAATAAAATGGGGTAGAGGAAGACCCAAGCAAACCTGAGACGTGGTAGTAAAATGGGATATGGTGGCATGTGGGGTCACTGGGGGCTTGGTGCAAAATCGGAACAAGTGGAGAGTTAGAACCAATAAGGCCGACCCTGCTGCTTGCGGGATAAGGTACAGGAAATGATGATGATGATGATGATGATGATGATGACTAGTGCAGTTTTTTTCTGTAATTTATATTTTTTGTCTTCAGTTTTTCTATATTGTTTTATGGTTCCATTTTTTGATTTTTTTTTTCTCGATTTTTTTTTAGTTTTTTCAATATTTTTTTTTTATATTTCTATTTTTTTCGGTTTTTCGATTTTATCGGTTTTCTTGATTGCTTTGATATTTCAATATATCGTTCGATTTTCCAAAATATCGCCAGCCCTATATGATAGCACATTCCTCCTCTCACCACCCCACACAACACGTAAACCAGAAAGGTCTAGAAATGTTTTTGAGATAAATAAAGTAAAATACATATTTTTATTGAAAAAGTTTCAAAAACATCACATGTAAGCTGTTAGTCAGTTTTCTACTCTGTTGAATTTTAATTTTGGCTGAATAAATTAATTATACCATTTTATAATTGGTAATTGAGTCAAAAGTCTTTCGACTTTTCAAGCAGTCACTTCACAAGTAAATCTCATGATATTCACCAAAATTCTTGCAGTTTAATGTTTCCCAGACATATTTAACATGTTTATAGTTTTTTTTTCAGAAATGACCTCTTCGTTTAGTGAATTGTTGAAGCATGTTTTATCTGGAATTCGAGTTTCATCAAATTTTGAATAAGCATTTAAACACTCATATGGGAAATGACCCTTCTGCGTCATTAAGTTTATTTTATCAGGGTGTTTAAAATACCAAGAAATACAGTGGAATTTATTTTTTGGTAAATTATTAGCTAATGTTGATAATGGAGCAGATAGAAATTCATAACTGTCAAGAAAAACTAAATCATCAACAATAAAACTTGTGTATGGCTCAATATTTAAAGGAATTAATTTAATCAGTTTTTCAGTCTTAATTTTTCCTAAAATTTTTATAATAAAAAATGTTCATCATATAAACACAAGCAGTGAGCAAAGCATGGTAAGTAAGACCTATCTTTTAGTGTTGAATTACAGCTGAAACAAGATGCATCCCTGTAATGATTTCCTGGAAGATGATGATCATGATCTCTTACTTTACCTGTTAACAGTGTATTTAATTAAACATTACATACATAGCAATGTGTTGCATTTTGAAAATGAATTTCATCATCTTCAGACATATGTAATTTTTCTATTTTTGATGACTAACAATTCATTTGATTTTTTTTTTGTAATGTGGAAACTAAATCATATGCTGGGTCCTGTGATCTTTTGCACTCATGATCTACAACATTTCATGGATAATCTATGATAACATAAGAATAGGAACATGCTTCGTGCATGTGAACTGGTTTTATATATGTGCTACTCGGATCTTGGTTTGGTCCATTTATTTTATGTAATATACTTTCAAAATCAAAATACACCACATAGGGACACCTTAAAGTTTTATGTAAATCATTAAACGTTAATATACAATTGTTTTCTTTTGGTAGTGTAATTTTGGCTGGCTTGTGTGTTTCACACATAACTTTATGCTGGTTCAACACGTTTATTTTTAAAGCCTTGACAGCAATGTAAACAGAAGTGATTTTTGTTCAAACCATTAGTCACTCAGTAGTCTACTGATGTTACGGATGACAAAATAGTGGTTATTATACAACAAAAGGTTAATTTCTTTTTTTGAATCAAATTTGCTGATTTGTAGAGGTACAACAAACTTATCATATCCAAAAACATTGACTTTAATATTATTAGCAATTTCAAACTTCGGAATTTGATTAAGTGAAACTGGGTACTTAAGCATCAATGTATTTAAGGTGTTTTCAAAAGGAATGTAATGATTTACTCTGTTAGCATTACCAGCACGTGTAACTGGATTTAACTGTGCTATTACACACTATAGAAAGCATTTGTTTTTAGTTTTTATGTTTAAAATTGCATTTTTATTTTTCAGTTTAAGCGGAAGCAATTCTGAACACCCTCCACGTTGCGGAACATATTTTCCAATTTTTAACTCCATTTCATTTATCGAATTTATAACCCACCCTGGACCTTTACTGCAAAAGAATGATGTATTTGATTCATATGACACTTCAGGTTCAGTGTCTAATTGAACAACCCTGCTTTTAATAAAATTGATAGAAACACAATTGAAAGCATAGTCTCATTTTATTACACCATTTATTTATTTTTTGAAAAAGCTGATCACCAATTAATTGAAAATATTCTCTAAAATCAATTATATCAGTATTATTAACATGCTTAAAAGTTGCTAACAATCCATTGAATCCTGTTTTATGTAAAACCATACTATTTTCATGCATATAGATACGATTAACATTGCGTACATGACAAAAAAGTATCAAAGAAATTATCACTTGATCCGCATAAAAAAGTTCAACTAGCTTATTCGGAATATCCTGAAACGCTGAAAGTAAATGCGGAAATAATGTCAACGGTACACAGGCTCCTTTTGTAAACTTGTTATCCGCTGCAAACTTTCTGATGTCTAATTACCAGCATTCCGAATGCATATACTCCAGTTGTCTCGAATCTTAATGGTATTCTTTGTGATGAAATTCACATCACTTAAGTTGACGTCTTCAGGTTCTTGGTTTAAGGTTTCCTGGAACCATAATGCAATTAATTCGCCCGATGGTTTCTTTGATGGCCCGAGGCTCATTTTCACTAGTTTTCCGCTTCAATACTGGTGTCTTTTTTGCTGTTGCTCGCTTTGGTTTTTCTTTTGCATTCTTAATCATTCCTGGATAACATTTAACAATGTTTCTATGGAATAAGGATTAATTTCATTCACTTCTCTACCTTATAGTAAACTAGGGATGGGTGATTCATTGATTATTATTAATTGATGAATCAAATTTTTGTCTGCAGTTATTTGATTCCTTTTTGATTTTGACACTTATATGCAGTGGTTGTATTAATTTATCATATTGGGATTTTTAGATTTTTTTGTGACACTACTTGAGTTAGTATTTTAGTACAACTACATTATATTACTATAAAATCAGTGTTACTGAGCACTGAGCTGAGCACCATGAGCAGAGTCTGAGTTCAACACAGCATGAGTATGAAATTGGCTATTTACATAAACATATCCTCTAGTGGTAAAAGCAAATGACATCTTATGAAGATTGAAGTCCTCATAAGAGGACATTTGCTTTTCACCACTAGAGGTGTAGTTTAGGTATATGCATATGGTCAGTTTATAATTTTATAGAATGCGTTAAGTTACAAAGTCAAAGTAATACATAGAACACTTTTACAAACTACAAAGAAGTTGAAAAACTGATAAATATAGCCCCAGTCTTAGAATGAGAAAAAGCAAATAATCAACTTTTGTTTACATTGTTGAAGGATAAATGTGTCAAATATAATGTGTGGGAATGTTTTAATTAGATTTTAATGTACAACTAACTTAAAGAACTATTATCAATAACATTGTTCTCAATTTCAACTTCAATTGCATATTTGTAATAGCACAAGCACCATTGTTTTTCTAATTTATAATCATTAAACATAATATAAATAAAAAAATTAATACTATAATACAGTGTATTTACTTCTAAGTTAGGCTACTGTGCAGTCTACTTTCTACCTAATTATATCAGATATTCATTCTTCACTAGAATTGCAAATTTTAAAAAAAAGTCAGTTCAAATAATTGATCAATCAATTTTTGTGACAATTTAGTGGATGAATCATTTATGTTAAAAATTGACCCAGCTGGAAATTTTCTGCAGAATTTCTGAAAAAAAAAACACAGTTTTTCTGCAAAAAACTGCAGACATAAACTACAGTTGTTTGCAGTTTTTCTGTGGAATATTGGCACCTTTGTTCTGTTGAAAAACTGCAAACACACTACAGTTATTAAGCTGTAAAGTTTATGCAGATTACCTGTAGAAATGAAATGTAGTTTTTCTGCAAAAAATGTCAGGTATGAACCTAGTTGCAGTAAGGTTTTTTCCTGCAAGGTGTTGCTATATATAGATCTACAAAAAAGTACAAAATATTATAGTTTTTCAGATATGTGATCATTTCTGCAATGTAAATTCTTATTTTGCAATAATAAAAATGAACTGCATAGAAAGAATGCAAACAATTTAATTTCAAATAACATCATGTACATTACAAAAGTGTTATAAAAATTAATATTTGAAACAGATCAATTAAATGACAATTGTTAAATAATTAATTAGTATACAATATGAACGAAAACATTTTTAATTATATGTGCTATTTTTTGTTACACATTGGTAAAGTTTCACAAGAAATTTACAACCATTTATTATATTTATAGTTATCATAGATTTCAGATATATTGAATATCAATTAATTAGCACACTTAATTGCCCATCTTGCACATTAATAATTTGCTTTCTGAATTAAGCTTATTCCTAATAGACAATCTAATTAGTCGTTTAGCAACATTAAATTTTGTAACATGAGATTTGATGTCTTCACTTATTTTTGAATCCAAGACTTCTTTAGTGCTACCACATTTGATACCTTTTAGTACACTTTTCCCCAATTTTTCTCTTCCAAATATGACAACCAATAAATCATTCACATATTTGCTATAATCTGTCAGATGACATAGTGCAAGTTTGCATTCAGGAACTTTAACATTTTTTCCTATAAGTATGTGATGCAAGGGGCTTCCACTATTGCTGAAACTGGAGTCATCATGTTTGATTGCATTCAATTTTGATTTTAGAGCCTCTTTTTTGTCTTTCTGTTTTTTTACATTTTTTCTGTTTCATTTTGTAAAGTTTCAATTTGTTCGGTATGTAAATTTAGTTCCGTTTTTTGGCGCTTTATTTTGCATTCATAATCAACACAATTGGCAGTTTTTTTGGGTATTCGATGATGTATTGTCAGCAAGAAGGGCCACCATATTCTGATTTTGTGTTGTTTTCTTTGGGTTTGTATGACCAGCCAGTGTGCCACTATGTTGGATATTTTCTCTGTAATTATTGTCCAACTGTTAAAATAATTGATTTTAGTTTACAATTTAGTGAACCATTCATGTTTTAATTAATTTACTTACTTAATTTAGTCATTATGTGTTTTCTTTGCATAGTTAGGCCACTGCAATGTTTAAGAATGATAGGTAGATTTTCTTGTAATATGTTTCCTTTTGTTAAATCTTCAATATTTTTTTCAAGCCTTTTGCAGTTTTCTGCAATTTAAATTATATGTTTATATTAATAATAATAGTAACATATAATTAATATTTTCATATGTAAAAGTAAATATAAAAAATAGTAAAAATAAAAAGGTTAAATATGTAAATATTTAATTCTAAGAAGCACTAGAACATTAGAATTTTATTATTATATTAGCAACAAAGTTATTTGTTTAAAAAATAAAAAATATAATTCATGAAGATAAAAAAATTTCTTAAAATAAAAAAAATTGAGGCGTAATTAACATGATTTCACTCTATTATAAAAAATACACACGCTTCAGTAAGTACACCCTTTTGAAACAATTAAATGTTTTAATAAGTCAATTGCTTTAAAGTATGAAAATGTTACAGGTTTAAGATTTTGCTCAAGTAAATTTTTTTGTTGAAGATATTAATTTTTAAGGGTATAAAATCATACTGTTTAAAAGATATAATTTTGCCACTAATATAGGATATACACTATGTAGTGTCTATAATATAATATTTAGAATTGTAAATAGAAAATATGAAGTGCAAAAAAAAAACTAAAGGTGCAGTTTTAGGTGTTTTTTATTTTCACTTATTTCATTTTTTTGTTAATGTAAATTGTAAATTGAACACTTATTGCTTACAAAAAATACAGTATTACAAAAAAAATGAAATACATATTTTTAAAATTTATAAAAACATTAAAAAACAAAAAACACTGAAATTTAGTACAATAATTATTATAATTATAATATTTATTAAATTAGATTATAATAATTAATGTCTAAAATATGAAAATACAAATTATGTAAAAATAGTCAAAAATTGACCAAAAACTGTAAAAAGGATGGCTTTTATAAACAAAGGGAAAAACCAGTATTAAAACATGGCTTACCTCCAAATTAAATTATGTTGGCTGGGTAATAAGTGTTTTCCCACTTGATTTCTACAATTTCATCTACACTCAATTTGTCGAAACAGTCAGAAAGAGCATTAATTTTTAAGACAGCATCATAATCTAGTTCATTAAGTGAAATTGTGCTATATTTGTTTTCTTCATAGAAATGAACAATTGCAAAATATGCTCTCAAACTTTGTTTAGGTGCAGTTATTTTGAACTCAAGTTGCTTTTGTTTAGCAGTTGTTTTAGATTATGATCATCACTTAGATAATTCTGGTCACATTTATATTGACTCATACAATGAATTTCCAGACCAGACATGACTAAAGGATTTCTACAATTGTGAAACTACATTTTCTAACTATCCCATGGTCATAATTGCCCCCACCAGAGTGAATCAACACATGTCTTCCTATCAAAGTGTGAGAAAATAAAGAGTGGATGGGATTGAAGCAATTTATTGAGATTCAAGATATACAAGTATAAAATATAAACTACACAGTAAAACTTCTGCAAGGTACTTGCAAAAAATTATTTTTGAAACAAAACAGAATTATATATTTTTATATAATAATACTTTTAATTACTGGCAATGCTATCTGTCCAAAATATATTTTCTGTTTTAAGTGGCAGTGTTGATTATAAATTATTAATATATTAGTAAATGCTAAACGAAAGATGTATATTTATGGCTTCATTATATAAAAAATGGGTACTTTTGAATGAAATTTTGTTAGATAAATAATATGGGCATATAGTCATTATTTTAAAAGTATAAAAATAATTTAAGCAAATAGTTTGCATCTCTATTCGTAACAGACTTGTAAAAATGATTGACAAACCGTTTAAAAGTGTACGTGGTTCATATAAACAGTACTTCTCTGCAACAGATTCACAACATGTGCCTAAAAGAACTAAAATTCGCCACAGATTTGATCAACAAACACAATTAGTTATAAAATATTCTTGTAAATATAAATTACAATTAACTAGATCTATATTAAGTGCATAATCTATTATGAATGACCATGTATTTCAGCAACTTTTGATTTTTTTATACTTTATTATAATATTTACAAATTATCATATATCACATTTGTTTATATAGTCAGCAATCAATCTCCGAGTCATTTTCAATTCAATGAAATTCTGATTAGTGAAGATACTGGATTTTCAGCACAAAATGAACTTTCCCCTGAACCTGATTAACTACCTAAATTATGTCAACCAACTGAAAATGAATTTGAAGTTTCTTCTACAGAGGAATTAAAGTTATCAGATAATCCTGAACATTCTCATCCCCAAGGTCAATTTGCTCAGAAAGAATGTTCAGGTGAGGAAGACTCATCAGATGCAACAGTTGATATGGTGATTGTAATCTGAGTAATTCACCTACATCAACAGTTTATGATGTATGTTGGTTATTTTCTCTCTTTAACTGACAAATATATTTTCTAAATACGATTACATTGAAATATTTTAGACATCCAGTGATGATCAAAGTGATGATAACATCAGTGAATCGACTGCATGGCACTCTCAAGAAGAAAATGAAGATCATCCAATTTATGAGAATTTGAATATTTCTAAAAGCATTGCACTTTTTTTTTGTTCAACCAGTGTTTCAAGTCAGTAAGAAAAGATTCTATTTGTCAGCAACATTTTTACTGTGGTTGGTGAAAAAAATACATAGGACTGACACAAATCGATTAATTTATTTCATATGAAAAAGTATTCAATGAAAAAGAAATTACAAATCAATGTTCATTTTTTATGTATATGCCACTTGAGCAACAACTTCGGCAAATGTTCAAAAATGGAAACTTTTTAGAAAAAATTAAACCATGTAATACTAGTAAACGTCTTGAAAAAAATGGGTTATATGAAGATATCACTTATGGAGATAAATACTGAAATTTGGTGGAAAATCAAAATGCTTCAGCAACTTGTATTTCTTTATTGTTTAACTCCGATCGACTTCCAGTGTATAAAAGATCTGGCTACAAGATTTGGCCAATACAATGTGCAATTGTTGAAATACCCCCATGTAATGGGGTGTATGTCATGTAATATACTCATAGCAGGCTTGTGGTTTGGCAATGAGAATCCTGTAATGAATGAATGTTTTCTTGTTACTTTTGTTGATGAGTGTAAAAAATTGGAACAAGAAGGATTCCATTTTATTAATAAAACTTCAGGGAAAAAAATGCTAGTAAAAGTAATAAATTTATTTTGTACTGCAGATGCTCCTGCTCGTGCCCTAATTCAAAATTTTATTCAATTCAATGGTGAATTTGGGTGTTCCATTTGTTTGCATAAGGGTGTTCCATTTGTTTGCATAAGGGTGAAAGAATACCAAGTGGTAAAGGACTGTCACTGTACCATTACCCCCTAGAAGAAATTCAAAAACAACTCTAGAAAATGCAATTGATGCTGTTCAACTAGGAAAGTCAGTAAATGGTATTAAAGGCCCTTCCACCTTAATGACGTTCTTGTCATTTAACATCCTTGACAGCTTTAGTCCAGACATCATGCATTGTGTTTTACTTGGTGTCTGCAGACGTTTGGTTAATCTTTGGTTTGATAAACCTGGAATGGAATATTATCTTGGACTAAAAAAAATGAAATTAATCAAAGGCTAAAGGCTGTTAAAGTAACAAATGAGGTGAATAGTGTGAGCTTTTGACATCAACCGTTATTTTTTACCAACCTTTAGAATTCTGTACCTCGATTCTTCTCTGAACAGTACGGTGCCCGCACGGAGAAGATTCGAGCTGCAGAGAGAGTTGGATGGAAACAGATTGTGGTCACTCCTCTGCATGGGGGGTGAAATCGATGCAGGAGAGTGGCGGCCATCTTTCTCTTCCGGTTGATGCTGATGTACATCTTCTCCTTTCGGTACACCGACAAGAGAAGATGTTGTAGCTGCTGAGAATCGTATAACTCCTGCCCTATGGAGTCTCCAGCCTCTGAAGAGAAGTTGGTTACATTTACAGAAAGACAACGCTGTTTCTTATTATAACTCTTTATTCATCACTTGTAAGAAAGACAGAATACAAGGATGAATATATTAATACTAACGGTGCATCCTCAGGCCCATGATTCGGATAAAGATCACGTAATACAGGCAAAGGACAAGAACTGGCGAACAAAGAGGGACATGGCCCTTTTATACCTTAGACCTGTGTACACCTGCGAGGTGTAACCAGGTCCAAGTAACCATGGTCCTTTATGTATCAATCCGCCACTTAGGTATGAGTCAGAAAGAGGGAGAGGGATGAGCAAGAGTTGTTTATCCCCCGGGCTATGGTTTTGGCAGGATCACGATTTACAGGGTGTTACATACCCTCCAACTTTGCTTGGAGTACGTCCTCGTACTCCAGCCAAGGGTGGAAGGTTTTCAAGTTACGCAGCGGGGAGACATGGGTGGATGAGGACTCACCGTGTACAGAGGTAGTTACGGAAAGGCACTGGCACCGAAGTGTCAGCGCCCCTTAAAAATTCAAATTCTGAAATCATAAGAAAGACAAATATGATTAATACTCGTTGAGTTGCGAGTCCCTATTGAAATTTAAAAAGAAGTACTTATTTATACAAAGGAGTTACAACGTATTTTATTTTTTATAATTTTATCGATAATGCCACCCGGATGGGTGGCAACCACACGAGTACATGTGGCGTGCAGCTATCCCTGCGGCGAAAGGTGGGGAGGATCCTGAGTCCATGAACCGTAGGGGTGGTAATCCCACTGGAACTGGCCTCATCGGTAGCTGGATGCGGCAGACAGCCATTGACCCTGGTTGTCGGGGAGATCCCGGTGGAAGATATTAAAGATGTCCCGATCCCCGATGATCTGGCGGGAGGACCGCTTGTTGTAGAGCGTAGCCCAAGCGGCGATCCGGTAATGGAGATCCGGTTCCAGGATGTAGCGGCGACTGGTGTGGAACATCTGTCCGGCTGGCGTTTCAAAGACGGAGTTGACGAAAGCCCCCAAAAGGGCCTCCGTGGTTCCATCGATGACATCTCCGGCGAAACTGATAGTCTCAACAATTCGTCTTCTTGGGAAGACGATGGTGATGAGGACACTTGTCAGGCGAGAGAGTCCCACGACGTATCGCTCCCGGAGAGGGAGGTTCAGACGAGGGAACCCTTCCTCCAAAAAAAGTGGCCTACGTAGAGGGTGTTGGCCGAGCGCACTTCGCGCTGCCATGTGACCCACCGATTGTTGAGTAACCTCTCGCCAGAGGCGGTAACCGCCCCAGAGTAGCCCCGGCAGCGGGTACAGTGGGCGGTGCGGCTGGTCGGGCTGGTGTTGGAGCCGCAGGTTCCAGGGGAACCGATGCGCCTGCGATAGGCCTGGCATGGCGCAAGGCGGACCGGGCCATATTGCGGGCCTGCTGACGGAGTCGCTTCGATGCTGACTTTCTACTCAACGACACCAGTGGCTTGGCACTTCCTGGTGGACGGCCCAGTGCTTCCATGGGGTCACCTCCCTCTTGCATGACGCCCTGCGGAAGGTCTGTGATGGCCTTCTGCTTCTTTAAGAAGGCGGCATGCTCGGCGGAAGGCGGAGGCATCAAAGGCGTGGGCGTAGGTCTTCCTGAAGGGCGGCCTGGAGGTGGTGGAGGAGAGCGATGCGGGACCCGATTAGGGGGCCCCGAGTTTCATAGCGACGGTCACAGTCCAGTTGGACTTGGAGATCCTGTAGATCTTGCCTGGCCCTTTGGTCGAAGTTTTCACGTGGCGGAAGGCCACGTCCAGAGGAACCGTATTGTCCCTGCTGACTTCTTCTGTCGGGTTGGCGTCGGGGCAAAAGTTGGGAACCACGAGGCGAAGGGCGACGTGGTTGCGGCCGTTGAAGAGTCTCGAGAAGAGTGGTGGCCCCTATAGGCCTGTTGAAGCTCCTTGGGGCGAGCCCCAGTGGAAACCTGAACACCAACAGGTCGGGGAACCACCACTATGGAAGATAATGTCGGAGTTGGTGCGGCGACCTCCTTGCGTGGAGGCATGGCACATCGGGAAGTTGGTGGTGACGGTAATGGTGTATGAGGAGGAGGTGGCGGAGTGATAGACGGCACCGGTGAGTGGTGTCAGAATGGCTCCGGTGGCATTACAGATGGGGAAGGAGACGTAGAGGCTAGTAGACAGGGTTGCTGGAGAGTTCAAGGGTGGCGGTGATGGCGTGGCCGATGACAAAGCTTGTGTGGCCTTTTGGAGTCGGGCCTCGATTCGCAGGAGCTCCTTCTTTGGGAGTTGCGCCATACAAGGCAGACCCAGCTCGGCGAGGTAGATGCAAACCGCGCGGAGGTACGCCAGGTTGGCCTCCCCTTCCTTCTTGTCTTTTGCTTCCTGGCAGAGAACAGCCTCCCTTTGTAGCTCCAACTGGAGGTCTTCGAGAGGGGAAGGCACAGATCCGCCTCCCCCACGCTTCCCTCTAGCTGCAGCTCCAACCATTGCAAAAAAACACTTAATATGACATCTTTGATTAAAACTGCTTCTATTGATTTCTTTCTTCAACGTCTATGTTCGAGTTACACACCTACAAAACATCATTTAACTTTGCAAAATGTTGCTGTTTTTGGAGTTGGAAAGTTAAAAGGTTTGACAAATTCAGAGATAAAAGCCATAAACAAACTGTACCCAAATATACTAATTCCTGCACAGTGTACATTTTTCAATCGCTGTGTTTATAACCACATTCTTGTCACAACATTTGACTATTGTTTTTCATTTAAAAAAATGACTGTTATGTTTGTGTTTTCAAGAAATGCTATGAAGTAAAATATTAGTTCTTAATGAGGAAATTATTGTTTTTGGTTAACAGTTCAAAATAAAAATTTAAAAAAAAATGATTCTGATGTTGGTTCATTGTGTAAAACATACTACAAATGAGAAATAAATGTAATGAGATTGTGGCATTTTCCCCAAAGAGTATTGATAGTTCTAAATACATTAAACTTAATGTGAAAGATCAAAATTATTTTTGTCCACTTCCAAATGTGTATGTGTGTGATTAATTTCAGTTTTAATTAATAAATTTTCTGAAATACTCATCATGATAATTGACATTAAATATGCCTCATAATATTGGTGAATTGATTACACAGTACATAGTACATGAATGTTAATCTTCATCATAGTGTTTATAGTTACAATTTATACAAATTTTATATATATATATATAATGTACACACATATGCATATATATGTATACAATATATATATATTACATACATATATGAAAAATGATCGATGATCGATGAAATGTTCATAGTAAATCTGCATATTTTTTAGTTTCTTAACTGAAGTTTTGAACTTCAAAAAATTTGCAGTTTTTTACAGGTGAAAAAATTATTGACAATTGGATGCAAAATATCTACAAAAAACTGCAGTTTTCTTGTAGATTCTTGGATTCTTGGATATTCTGTGCAAAATTTGTAGATTATCAGAAATTCTACAGATTTTCTGCAGAATCCTTTAAAAATTCTACAGATCATTTCCAGCTGGGGATTTTCAAAAATTCTATATTTTTAATTTTTGACTATTCATGATCCATCAATGAATAATTCATGTTACATAGTGTACATTGCATAAGATTATTATTTATGAACCAAATAACTTTCATAACAAACAATCATATATATATATGAAATGTTTTTTTTAAAACTGTGTTTCAAACTATCGATTGAGTCCGTCAATGTTAATGTTTCTAGTTATGCAAGTTAAATTATTTATTTTAGAAGTAACATAAGTGTAAATGTATATAACGTGAATATATTTAGTGTGCAATTGCATAGTGAAGATATTTTGTTTCAGTTCTTATTCTAAAGGAAATGGTTCATACATGTATACATATTTACCTTATTGGTTTAGTGCTACATCCAATTCTATTTTAGTTCTACCATGAATTAACAAGTTAGTATACCGTTAATAAATACTACATTTAACACCTACAACAGAAATTTTTTATCATGATTTCATATGTATACTCTGGTAAATCTAGTGCTTTGTTGTCATTAACATTGAATTTACTGCTGACAAATGAAAAGCTTCCATCAACCTCATTGGCATTAAACTTGACAAAGTGTAAGACAGATGACACCAACTTGTCGGTTTCAATGTTTCCTTATATCCATCTACTCACACACGTCTGTCAGTACTGAAGACCTACTTGTTTTATTTTGTCATTGTAATAAGACAAAAAATATTTTTAAAGACCATCTTATGAAAACAATTTTAAGATTCAATGTCTATTTCACTTTCTAATATAGGTCATAAAGTATTTTGAAATTACCATTTCATGTTTGAACATGCATTCAGAACAAAATGATGCTTTATTAATGCTGATGTACCTTATAACATCTTGAAACATCGTGTTCTGAATGCATGTTCAAGCATTAAATGACAATTTCAAAATATTTTATGGCCATTATTAGAAAATGAAATAGATATCGAATCTTAAAATTATTTTCGTGACAAGGGCCTTCAAAATAATTTTTCTTTTACAGCAATAAAATGAAACAAATAGCTCTCCAACACCAGCAGATACATGTTTTTGTAGATATAGATACCAAAACATTGAAAATGACAAGTCGGTGACATCTTCATCTTCCAGTTTGTCGAGTTCAATGCCGAACAAAGTTATATGTGCAAAACTTAATTTAATAACAGTAAATCCAATGTCATTGCTGAGCCATCACAAGTTTTACCAGTGTGAAAGCAGACTTAAAATGTGTCTTCTATGTATGTATATTAAAAAATAATTACGCATTATTTAAAAACAATTTGAAACTGCTTGAATATGAATATTGAATTTTCTATGTGTCATTGTCTAGACATCTCATATATTTAGTGATCATCGTGTTTTGAAACATGTAAGTTGACTAAGTGAATTTAAAAAAATTCCATCTTTATAAAATATGTCAATTGTAAAATATATTTAAGCCTTCTGTACAAATATTACAAATATACTCTAGTAGTTTAAAAATTAAATTTTGAAACAAAAAATAATTATCTAAAAATAATCGCAAAGTCTAAACATAACTTGAATTTTGTGGTCACCATGTGTTTTGAAATCTGAGTCAACTCAGAAGTGATTTTTAAATTTTCAATCTATGTGAAATGAAATTAATTGTAAAATGTATTTTAAGTAATGTCTGTAGAAATATTGTAATGATACAATGCTTGATAATAATTAAAGTTCAAAGATAAAACACAAACAATATTAAATCATTCTACTGACCCACTTTTCACATTTCATACATTCAGTGATCATTAAGTGTTTTCAAACATCTAAGTTGGCAAAGAAGTGATTTCCAAAAGTTTCCATTTAAATAAGTATGAAAGTACATGTGTAATTTATTGCTATTCATCATGTACATATTTTTTCATAACAAAAAGTATAAAAGAATAAAAATCAAAATGCTGAGTCTATTATCATTACAATTGGCGCTCATTCATGCAATCCATAAATACATGGAAAGCAATGTATAAAAAATCTAGCTTGTTTAAGTACTTACAATTTTCAAAATTGTTTTCATGTTCATCTCACAATGACTTTTTATATACTACTGGCATTTCACAAATCTTTCATTTTTGATAAACCTGGAATGGGGTATTATCTTTGATGGAGAAAAACGATATCAACCAACAGTTGATGGCTGCAAAAGTAACCAAGGAAATAACTAGAACCCCAAGATGTAGTGATGAAAAGTCATATTGGAAAGCTAGTGAATGGAGGACATTTTTGCTTATATCGCCAATAATTCTATTGAATTTACCTTTTTCATACGTCATATTATCAACACTGGCTTTTGTTTGTTCACGGCATAAACATTTTGCTACAAAGGTTACTTGTAGAAGTATCTTGTAGAAGTATTAAAATGGCAGACATTTGTCTCTGTAAATTTGTTTTTATGGTAAAAGATAACTATGTATTAGAAGAACAAACATACAATTGTCATTTACTAGTGCATTTCCCACAGACTGTGTCAAATTGGGGGCCTTATTGGCTCACTTATGTTTTATGTTTCAAGACAATCTTGGACAACTTAAAAAATGCAACACGGAACTAAATGTGTTCATAAGGAAATTGTTACTCCATATACAACATTGCATTATTGCATTGCAAAAAAACACTCAATATGAATGAAATCTGTCATTAATAATGTGTTTCTAAACTGTTTTCATTATCTTGTGGTTACCATCTAAAAATGTTATAGCAATAAAAAATGGTTCTGTATTTGGCTCAGGAAAATTGAAATGTTTAACTGATTCCGAGAAAAATGCTATCCACAAACTGTTTCCAAATATTTCTATCCCAAGTCAGTGTTGGTTTTACCAATGCATGTTGCATAATCGTATCCTCTTTACAAGTGTTGATTACCGTTTTTCATTAAAAATGATTGCTATGTTGATGCGTCGAAGTTAGCAAAATATTTGTTCTTGGTGAAGAAATTGTTCTTATAGGATATCAAATAATAACAGAAAACTTTGAAAAAGTTGATGCTGAAGTTGGTTTATTGTGTGGAAATATATTACAAAAGAGAGCCAAATGTAATGAAATGGTAGCATTTTCTCCAAATTGTATTAAAAAAATACATAAAAGTTATTGTTTCTGAACAAGAATATTTTTGTCTCCTAACAACGTGATTGATCGAATAAATATAAATGATTTAATAAGCCTTAAACTAATCATTAATTTTACACTGCTATGATCTTTCGAAACTATGCAATAAGCAAAAATTATTCACTGTGAAGATTTTCTACTCATTTTGGAAACCATGTAAATTAGTTAGGCATCCTATGAAATTATTACTATGAAGCAATTTAAATTTTTTAAGTGCAACTTACACACTCGATCTGCATATTTAACTTGCATTCGGTGGTGTAATATGCTACTTTTCAACAAATTATTAGGCATATGATGAAATGACTTCCAATTTTATCAGTAATTAATTTCATGATAGATGCAACATATATAACTAATTTTTTATAGTATATATTGACATTTAATTTTCACTTTGCCTAAAAGTCTAGTTGTTTTGCATATCGCCTATGAAATTCGTGGTTCGATCATTTTAATTAATTATTAAAAAAACTAGTGCATCTGTTATAATTAACATTGCTTGATTTTACACATTAATTTAACATAGAATTAACTAGAATGTTACGAAACAATTTCATTGCAAATTATTATTCATTTAAAAATTGCATGTGCAATTAAATGCTGGACAATCATATTGAGACGTTTTGGGCCCGCTGCTCTTTTTATTAATTTAGCGCCGTTTATTTTGCGGCTCCAACTTTGTTTACACCTTGTATTTTGTTGTAGCTTCTGGGCCACTCGGTACGTTAGGTACCGATTGACCCAGATTCTATTTTTGTACTTGACCTTATCGTTCTCCCCTCATTATTTAATATCAAGTACTATTTCGCTCATATTGTTATATCTACGAAATAAATCCTCATTTTATATTTAACTAAACCAGTGGTGCTTTTTAATTATTCTGTGTTTAATTATTTCACAACCGTGCCTTTCATCATTTTGTTGCAGCTCTTCACCATTTGGATACTTCAAGTCTTCAACAGGTGCAGACCTGCAACGTCAAGTTCGTGAGTATTATATTCACACTATTTTCAAGGGTCAATTTACAGATGCAAGTCCAAGAAGTACAGAGATAAAAGATCCTCAATACTGTGAGTCTTTGCAAGAGACTAGTAAAGACATTAAATAGATGTTATATTGGTCTAGTTCTCCCGGACCGATAGAATTGGTGACTTAGCAAGAGAGACGTCGACGTGAACGACTCGCCCAAGAACAAGCAGAAGCTCGAGAATGCCGCCTTGCCTGAGATGCCCTAAGGAAGGAAAAAGACAAGATGTTTGGACTAAGTTAACTGGGACAGTCACGCCTCACGAACTTAAGATCCGAAATAAAGATGAGCAGACGGCACCCAACGTTTCTGTGAACTTCGGAGGTTGCGAGTCAGAAATGACTGCTGACAGTGGTGCTGTGACGACCCGGTTCTGCTCCTTTTTGGAGCAGAACTAAATTCCCATGTCGTCTGCTAGGCACTTGTAAATTGGTTGCCAGGCAGACGACAAAATGGCCAGCAAGGGTCCCTGTCCTCCCCCAGGTGGAGCAGCCTGGGGGTGATATATATGGCGGCGGCCATTATATCTGGACAGTGGAAAGTGAACCCTTGATGCTGTGTGCAGGTGATTGTGTGCTCCATCATTTCATCAGGTGGCCAAGATGGCCACCATTCATCTTTTCCTTTGTGTGTGAGGAGGTGAATGCCCTCTCTACCTCCTGGCTGAATTAGCCAGGAGAATCTTCTTCTATTGCATCTCTTTAATAAGTGAGTGTTTTATCGTTTATTCTTGTAGAATAAATTACATTTATTATTTTCACTCTATCTACTGTGTCCGTGTCTTTTATTATTACCTTCCATAATAATACTGGGGAAGTTACCGCGTGGAGGGTGGGGGTTCCGGTGGGGAGTTTCACCGTCACCGCCACCGTCCTGTCCGGCATGTTCTACGTCTTGTCGGCCGGTGCTTCGCGCGCGGTTTATCCACGGTAAGATTGATCGGGGATTTACCGTGGATTCCACGTCTTGTTCGGCGGCCACTCGTCCGTCGACTTGCGGCGTGGACCTCAACCTCCGACCGGCGCTACCTGTGGCACGGACGGGTGCAAGAGGAGGGCTGGCCAGCGCTTCGACCCGTCCCAAGGAGGTCAGGCGACGATAAGTTAGCAAGATTTACCGTGGGCATTGTAACGGCCCAGTCGGGTTGTTACAATTGTTGGAGGCGCCGGGTAGCGCTACCACCAGCCTCTCTTGTGTGGTCGGTAAGACCGGAGTCGTGTGGGAGCCGGTAGGGCGTGGACGTTTGTCCACGGAACTATGGCCGAATGCGGCTTAGGGCGTAGTAGTCCGGTGAAGGACCGTGGGACACGGACGGTTGTCCGTGTTACCGTGGTGGTCACCGGGGAAAGCCCTAGGTTATCCGTAAGTAGGACGGTGGGCACGGTGGTTGACCGTGCAGGACCGTCCGAACGCGGGATAACGGTTATTTTTACCGTTAGTATACCGGTAGCACGGTGGTTTACCGTGCAGGGCCGGTAGAACTCGGTAAAAAGGTAACTTTACCGTAGCTTGTCCGGTAGACAGGTAGTACACCATAGGGCACGGACTTTTGTTCGTGGAACTACGGCAGAAACCCGTCTACGGCCAGGTTTACCGGTGACATACCGTGGGACACGGACTTTTGTCCGTGATACCGTGGTAAAACCGGGTGACGGTCAAGTTTTACCGTAAGTAGACGGTGGATTACGGACGTCTGTCCGTGAATCACCGTTCGAACACGGTAAGAAGACAGTTTCACCGTTGGTGGACCTTAGATTACGGACTGTTGTTCGTGTATCTCCGTTCTAGGACGGTGAAAGAGCTTTTTACCGCAAATAGACGGTGAATAACGGACGTTTGTCCGTATATCACCGGTCGAAACGGTAAGAAGGAGCTCCACCGTAAATCTGACCGTGGGACACGAACTTTTGTCCGTGACACTGCGGTAGTTTACGGTTCTACCGTTAATTGTCTGTGTTTTGCGGACTTTCGTCCGTAAATTCATCGTATTTTACGGTAGAGTTCCTTCCGACAAGTGGTGGCCAGTTTTGCCCGTGTTCGCACGGACGAAATCGGCCAAGACCCTGTTTTCCCAATGTCTGGTCGGGGAAGCAGTTTGTTGGAAGGGTTGGAGTTGCATTCCCGCACCGTCGGCCATGGTAGGCGGCCGGAGGGGCAGCACCCTGTTGGGGGTGCTGTTGGCGGGAATGTACCCAGTGACTCCACGGAGGAAGGTGTCGTAGAGATTGACCCTACGGACCAACCTCCGGCTGGAGACTGTGATGGTGCGGTCGCACCGTCATGGCACAGTCTCCGGTGGAGTACCGGCAGACGGTGGTGATGAAGGGTTACCGACCCCAACTGGGACAGGCGGTCGGCCTTTGGCCGGCCTGTTAACCTCCACCGCCTCCCGTCCGGCTGGACGTGGAGGTAATCCCTTACCGGGAGAGGTAATAGGGACCCCGGAGCCATCCTCGGTGAACACGACGTCATGGTTGGCGTCGATGACTGAGGAGCAGCTCCGTGAGGTTGCCAGGGGGATTGATGAACTGCGGTGGCAGGGTCATTTTTCCCCAGTGGGTCAGAGGCTCCACAGGGAGCACCCTCATTTCACACCGTCGCCCGTGCACCGGGGAGGTGCATGGAGGGAGGCGCCGCCGGCTCCGGCCGGGCGGATGCCTCCAGGAGGAGGAACTCGGACCGCTCCTGCGGGAGGTGGTCGGGGAGTTCCTCCGCCCGTTCAGCGACCGCGGGTCCACTTGGTGGATCCCATGGATGCTGAACCTGATGCTGAGACTTCGGGAAACCGGAGCAGGGCACCACGGCGGGTAAGTACTGCGCTGTGGATGCCTGCACTGGCTGTCCCGTCGGAGATCCAGGCGTTTGGGTTTTTTAACCCGGCTCACTCGTTCATCCGGTATGATGGACGAGAGGACATTACGCCTTTTCTCCGGCAGTTCGAAGCCAAAGCTAGGGCTCAGCGCTGGACGGATGAGGCCAGGTGCAGTTTCTTTACGTACCTGCTCGATGGTCCGGCTGAGGAACATTATGCCTGTTTGGTGGAGTTCAAGCCGAACCTAACCTGGCCGGAGTTGAGGCAGGCGATGCTTCACCGCTTCGGAACCAAAAATGAGGCTCAGGCCTGTTTTGACCGTTTCGAGGCCATGAAGCAAGGGCCTGCGGAATCACTCCAGGCGTTCTACTGGCGCTTTATTGAGCTGGCGGAACGAGTTTCTCCTGGTGAGGATTGTAACGTCCCGCCGGACCGTCACAATACCCCAGTAAGCAAAACCCCAGAAACGGCATTAAACTTACCGCACAACCGGCTCCTCACGACCATACCCATAGCCGTCTCCCACACGGTGCTCCTGGGTTGTGCCGGCTCCACGGAGCCACCCACGACGGACACGACGAAAAACCACGCCGCCACGCCGAGAATATCGCGGTAGAACTCCGGTTCTACCGCGAGCCGACACGAAGACCGGCCGAAACAAGTCGGAAACAGGACGGTGGTGACTCCCCAACCGGTAATCCCACCCTCCCACGCGGTACTTCCCCAAAGAAAAGACACGACACAGTAGTAAGATGAATAAAAGTGTATTTATTGCACTTACGGCAATGTAAAAGATGATATGATGGCAGTAGTAATATTTACACAACTTGGCTGGTACTCTTTACCAGCCAAGCCCCCATAAATATATACAAAGGCCAACAGGCCAAAGGCACAAAAGAAGAAGGTCCAGATGCTGGACAGTGGAGGTCTCCCTGACCTCCACCCACAGGTCTAGTCCCCTGTACAGCCTACAACCAACTGCCCCGATCCTGTGGTTGACTAGGCCACAGGAAACCTCCAGGCAACTCCACCTGGAGGGGACAGAGGTCACTTCTGACCTCTCACCCATAGACTTCATGGTGAGAGGTCTGCTGGCACCAAAATGGCGTCCGTCCCAACAGCCTACTGTAGCTGTCAGGCAGACCACCATAGGGAAATTCGTCTGCTCCACCAAAATTAAAATTAGAGCAGACCAGGTTGCCACAGGATGAGTCTTGTCGACTCCTCCGATATAAGAAGAAACTGCAGCCGGAGATTCTCAGACCTCTCTGGGGATCGAAAGCTGAGACGGTCAGGGACTTTACCACCGAGGCAATGTTGGTCGAGGCCGACATGCTTACGGCGGGAGCGTTACCTGCCCGTACCTTGACGGTACCAGGGACCCAGGCTGCGGCCAAGGTCTCTGGTGCTGTGGCAAAGCCCAAGAGCTCTGCTATGTCTACTTCTACCTCTTCGGGTGCGAAGGCAGCGGCACCGTCCAAATCGGATGGAGCTACTGCCAAGACCGGAGGGCAGAAGGGAAGAAAGACGAAGTGGCGGAGCCAGGGTGGAAATAAGTCCACAGCAGCCCTGTCAGGTTCCAGCCAAACGGCTGGAGGTGGAGGTCCTACTCGTTGGCAACCTGGTCCATGCTTTCGGTGTAACCAGATGGGTCAGCTTAGGAAGGACTGTCCGAAGGCTGTTTCCCAAGGACAGGTTGCTCGAGTACCACCGGGCGAAAGCCCAGTGGTGCAGTACCTGCCGGGTTTAGCACCCGTGGTACTGCAGGGCCGAGAGTATCTGTCCACCGTAATTGATGGACAGATGTTCTATCTGCCTGTCGCTAGAAACGAGGGCCCACCCTCGTTAAACCGGCGCCGGTCCCTGCAGAACTGAGCTGCAGTCGACCGGTAATGCTTGAAAACTCAGGTGTCCGGCAAAGCCGGCGAAGTAAAGAAGGAGCGTACCTTCGGGCAGTTTCCAGATATGTGGGTATCCTGCATGAAGCAGGGGTGCCTCTGGCTAGGTCTGCGGACCCAGAAATTACCCAGTGGGTATTTCAGGAGCCAAGCCCCACACCGGAAGCTGCGCTTGCCCGGCTGGAGAGCTGGGTGGCACCTTTCTTCCCTGATGAGTGGGAGGAAGGTCCCAATGGTACGGGCATTACGAGGGCTTCGAGCATTGGTGCGCCCATGCTGTCGCCCAGGCCTGGTGGGTCTCCCGGTGTTGAGACTGGAAGCCAGGCCCCTGAGCATCCGGTACGACCGTCCCCTGGGAACGGGAGAACGGATGAGGCTCAGAGAAGTAATGTCGGGCAACGACGGTTGCCCATTCCAGAATTACAGAGCCGTGCCTACTGGCACGGGAGATAACCGGTTGCAGGAGGTTAGCCTTCCCTCATTCCTGACGGGCATGAGCGGGTACTCCATCAAGATAGATGGAGTCATGTACGTGGACATGTCAATCCACGGACGGTCCATCCATACCCATCTTCTCCTCATTGAGGGTGAAGGGGAAGCCGTAATAGGTGTTGACCTGGCTTCCCGGTTTGGGTTAATTTTTTACGTCGTGAGCCGGAAAGTATATTTCCGGGAAGACATCTGGAATGCACATCCAGATGCTCTTCATGCCGCACTGGCCGTTCACGCTTTGCAGGGTACTTCGGTACACCTTCCGAACTCGGTGGTGGAGGCATTGGCGAGGCTTCACGATTCTGTGGAGCCTCTGCTACTCCCTCCTTTCGGGTTCCCGGAAGGTATGCCTGCAGAGCCTGAAAAGGTGGATGGGTGGGTTGACATTGTGTCACCCGCGCTCGCCGAGACCAGTTCTCCAGTTAGGAGCGGGGAAGTTTGTTCCCTGCGACTATTGGAGAACGTATGGTTATCAGCTCATGAGCGGAAGGTGGTTTCCGTGAGCTTGATAGAGCATGCTGGCCCTGGACAGCTGCTTCTCGTTGAGCCCCATCGTAAAGCCTTAGGTGGCCGTGGTCTGTTGGCAGTGGCAGGAATTGCCGAAGCCACAGAGGAAGGCTCTTACGACATTTGGCTTGAGAACGTCGCCGACGTACCCATTGCCCTGGAGACAGGGGAGGGTGTGGCAACAGCTCAAGCTGTGGAGGCAGCTCTAGTGGTGGGACTGGATGATCAATCTAAGTTGATAGGGGGAGACCCCACTCATGGAGTTGGTCGACCAGGGGGGCTTCCGCCTAAGTTGAGAGGGGCAACCAAGAAAGGTCGCCGGGTCCTCAATGCGGAAGTTAGACGCACTCTCGAAGAGTGCCTTAAAATCGAACCTAGTCTGAAGCCTGAGGAGGCGGCACAGCTTCGGGAGTTCCTGCTGGAACGCCGTGATCATTTTGCGTTCGATTATACAGAGCTGGGGGAAACCCCGCTCGTCGAACACAATTGATACCGGTGGGTTACCTCCGGTGCGTGAAGGATTGCGAAGAACCGCTCTCGTGCAGTCGAGAGAAAAGAGGTAGCGAAGATGTTGGATGCAGGGGTAATCCAACCTTCGCATAGTCCTTACGCGAGCCCTATCTTGCTTGTTCGCAAGAAGGATCGTGGCTTTCGTTTTTGTGTGGACTATCGGAGACTGAATGCCCAGACTAAGGCGGATCAGTACCCGTTACCTCGCATCGATGATGCCCTCGATTCACTTGCTGGAGCGAAGTATTTCGCAACCCTAGACCTTGCTAGTGGTTACTGGCAGGTCAGGATGGCGGAGCAAGACATTGAGAAGATAGCAATCATTTGCTCTCAAGGTCTATTTGAGTTCCGAAAAATGCCTTTCGGACTCTGCAATGCTCCTGCCACTATGCAAAGAGCGTTAGACCTCTTGTTGGCGGGACACAAGTGGGAGAGCTGCTTGGTGTACCTAGACGATATTATTGTCTTTGGGAGCACCTTTGAGCAGTTTCTCGAACGATTGAGTACTGTCCTGAGACTGTTACGAGGGGCGGATCTGAAACTCCAGCCGAAGAAATGTTTCTTCGGTTTTGACAAAGTCAAGTATCTCGGTCACATACTGAGTGCCGAGGGAGTTGCTCCGGACCCGGGTCTCGTTAGAGCAGTCGAAGAGTTCGATGTCTCTACAACGGTGACCGCCGTCCGAAGTTTTCTTGGACTGGCCGGCTACTACCGTAGGTTCATCAAGGACTTTGCCAAGATCGCAAGACCACTGCATGATCTGACCAGGAAGGATGCGTCTTTTGACTGGTCGGAGCAGTGTGGTCTAGCGTTCGAACGGTTAAAGTCATTTTTAACCGAAGCACCGGTGCTCACCATGTATGATCCACGTGGTGAGGTGTTAATTCACACCGATGCTAGTGGTTACGGTCTAGGTGTCGTAGTATACCAGAAGTTACCTGAGGACAAGGCTCCTCGGGTTCTGGCCTACGCTAACCGTCTCATGAAGGGACCGGAAACACGGTATAGTGTCACCGAGCAGGAATGCTTGGCGATCATGTTTGCCGTGTGTAAATTCCGACCTTACATCTTTAACCGGGACTTTGTGATCGTAACAGATCACCATGCGCTCTGTCATTTGCAGACTGCCAAAAACCTGCAAGGCAGGTTGGGGCGTTGGCAAATGCAGTTGCAGGAGTACCGGTATAAGATTCAGTTCAAGAAGGGGAAACTTCACGAGGATGCTGACTGTTTGAGTCGGTATCCGGTGAATGAAGTTGTTGATCCTTGTTTGCCTGAACACGTTGAAGCCGACATGGGTGAGGTCATTTACCGGATCCGGTCTGAGGTGGATTGGGTAATGGAGCAGGCCAACGACAGTTGGTGCTCCAAGGTGAAGCGTGAGCTCTCCACCGACCCCGATTCGAACTTAAGGTTCAAGTTCGTGGTGGCAGACAAGTTGTATGCCATCAAATCCATTCAGGATCATACGAGAACTGTGTTGGTTGTGCCGAGGTCGTGTCAAGCCTTCTGCTTGCGGAAGTTGCACGATAGCTCCGAAGCTGGTCACTTCGGAGTATACAAGACCTACCAACGGTTGCGTACTCGTTTCTACTGGTTAGGTATGAAACGTGACATGGTGGAGTATGTTAAGTCATGCTTAGTGTGTCAGAGACAGTTCACAAGAGCTCAAGGATTCTTGCAACCCATAGTTCCTGAGTACCCGGTTCATTCCTGGGGAATGAACTTCGTTGGGCCTTTTCCCGTGTCTGTGGGTGGAGTCACCTATGTATTGATTATGGTGGATTACTTCACCCGGTACGGCGTGGCAAAGGCAGTACGAAGGGCTACGGCCGCTTGTGTTGTCAAGTTTCTGAAAGATGAGATCTTGTCGGTGTATGGCACACCGACTACTCTCATCTCTGATAGTGGGTCCCAGTTCTGTAGCAAGATTTTGCGAAAGTTCCGGGAGTGCTATAATATAGCGCAGCACTTCACGACGGCGTACCATCCGCAAGCTAATGGGCTTACGGAGCGTATGAACAAGACCGTGATGGAAACCATCAAGCGTTACCTTGATCCCCTCAAGGACCAACGCGATTAGTGGGAGAAATTGCGACCCGCCGTGTGGGCCTACAACACTGCGGTGCAGGAGAGCACAGAAGTGTCTCCGTACCAATTGTTGTTTGGTCGTGAGCCTAGGTTGGGGATTGACAATCTCCTTCCTAACGGTCCGGTCCGCGACTTGCCTGACCAGCAAGCCGTAGAGGAGCGTGCTCGTCAAAATTTGGCGGCCGCTCAAGCCAGACAGAAGAGCCGGTATGACGCCGGCCGGGTTTAGCCACCCCTATACCAGCCTGGTAATAAGGTCTGGATAAGGGATATGGCTGGGAAGCTCGGTCAAGCCAAGAAGTGGAATTTTGCTTACATGGCTGAACTGGGTACGGTGGTCCGGCAGGTTTCCGACCTGGTCTACGAGATAGAATTCGTAGATGGGTATGGTCGGAAGGTGCGGGACCGGTTTTATGTTGATAACTTGAAGCCGTACGTTCCCACATGTGGGGTTTGTGAGGAAGATGGCCTAGGTGGCTCTGAAACCTCATCGAACTCTGAAGGGTCCAGTGATGCTGAGTCTGGGTCAGCTGGAAGTGAGAGGAGGGATGATGTCTCTCCAGGACCTTCTGGCCAGCCTAGCTTGGTGGTGGAGTCAACTGACTCTGAGGCAGAGGAAGCACCTCGGCCCCGGTATTACCTCCATCCTAGGAAACCCAGGGCTTTTGAGGTTCTGCAAGCTTCCTCTGAAGCTCCAATAGGCACCAGGGTGGTGCAGGGACTTTGGAAGTCCCTGTCTTGGTGGGAGAGAGCAGGTCATTCCCTGATATGGGATGAGGACCTGAACCGAGGAAATAAGGATTGGGAGCGCAGTGACCCCTGGACTAGGCGTCGCCTGTCTGTCCCGGACAGATGGCAGTTGTCCAGGGGGAGCTGGGTGGAGAAATCCACAATTCCCAACTGCAAACTCAAAGAGGAGTCTGCAGAAGTTATTTCCCCTAAAGATCTCTCTCCTGAGTCTTTCCATGGAGATTCAGGCCATGTATCTGCTCCTATAGTGGCAGACGACGGTAGAATCTCTATGGTAACAGCAATGGAGGCAGCTAATTATGTTTTAGCCGCCAAGCCGCCGCTGTTAGCCGTCTCTCCGGTGAAATTAGCAGCTGAGCGCCATCTTGTTTTTAAATTAAAACTTAGACGGTCGTTTGCCGCTAATTTGCATAGAAAACGTGTTTCTTACCGGAGAAAAAGCAAAAACTTAGGACTATTGGATGCTACGAAAAACAAAGTAAGTCCCCAAAGGGGAATTTCCTTTTCCTGCCCTTTGGCAGTATTCTTTTATTGCTTTTGGGTGTGTCAAGCGGTCATTGACCGCTTGAACACGTGGTTTTGGTGGAGGTGTCACCGTGACAATATTGACGGTGATGCTACCGCTGATGGGGCCGTGAAGAACACGGTGTTTTACCGCCCGAACACCGTGGAACTTGGTGGAGACCAAGTTCTACGGAGTTTGGACGGTGAAAAGGTGTTTTTGCACGGTTCTGTCCGTGAAACCACCGTGGAGAACGGTTTCGACCGTAAACCACGGTGTTCTAACGGACGGAAAGTGGTTTTTCACGGTAGTGGTCCGTGTAAACCACTCCCCAAGCAACCTGAATTGTCGGTGCCAGGTTTGGACGGTCCAAACAACTGTTTGGCCGATTCCGACCGTGCGAATCCCGTGAAGGACTTTTTTCCGTGAGGCACGGGATATGCACGGTGGAAACGGGATTTCCTACGGTGATGTACCGTGGAAATCACCGCCCAAGGTACCGAACGTAGAATTACGGATTTTGGACCGACCAAAAACGTTTTTGGCCGGTTCCGACCGTGCGACTACCGTTGGGGATGGCTTTGGCCGTGTACCACGGTGCCTGCCCGGCCGGAAGACATTTTTTTGCGGTTTTGCACCGTGGAATATGTTTCCTACCATAATAGGTCAAATTCTTACCGTATTTTTTGAACTTTTTCAGGTAGCCACGGCGGAGAAGGAAGAAACTGGCGGGGTGGCAGCGGTTCCTCCTCCCTCAGCTCTTTGCATCCGGGTGATGCGGAGCTGTTGAAGTCGGATGCCGCTTGCTCCTCGGATTCTTTGGGTCGGGCCATAGCCGACTTGGCCGACGGCGGACCTTTGGGTCTGCTATTGGTTGAGGACGCCGTGGTGACCCAGCCGTCCCCTCGGACCCCTTTATATTATGGGTCTGTTTGGGGACGGTTGACACCGCCTCCCACCGTGGAGGTGACCGAGGGCGACCATTAAGTTGGGAGCCATGGAGATCCTGGCGGTTGGTGAGCCGGTGCGGGCCAGCACGCCTGTCGAAGAGGTGGCCACCGGTTTGGCGGCTACCTCCTTGGCGAAGTGTGATCCTCCGGCGGACCAAAGCCGGCTAGAATTGGCTAGCCTGGCTGAGGGAAGCAGGGATGCCTTTTTGGGAGGAACCCTGGTCATTGACACGGAGGCGGAGATGGACACCATGGAAGATGATGTGGTGCCCTTCTCCAGGCGGTGGAGAGGCCAACGGATCCTCTCTTCAGAGGACTCTTCGGAGTCTGAAGGGAGAGGATCAGCCTCCCTGGGTAAACGGTCTGTGACTGGATCCCAGGAGGGTACTCCAGCCCGGAAGGGCAGTCCAATTCCGGTCGACCCTGTTGGGGAGACGGAAGCGGCCTGTCTGGAAAGGCAGGACGAAGCCGCAAAGTACCAGACGGCATCAGGTGGTTTCCTGGCGTCCGACGGGAAACGCTACTTCGTTGGGGAGTACCCTACCCAGCAGTTCCGTAAGGACGGTTCAAAAACCAAGAAAAAGTCCGGAGCTGCTAGGTACACCGCCAGGATGAAAGCCCTGGCGAAGAGGGAGGCACAGTTGGAGAGGACGAAGGCTGCCTTGGCGAAGTTTACGCCGGCGGTGGGTCTTCTCCCTGTGTCGCCAGCTCATCCTGAGGGAGCTGCTGGTGCTGCCTGGCCTGTTGGTCAGCCTCCGGTTTCGGGACCAACCGAAGCGGAGGCTGGCTGTTCAAGCTGGCAGTCTGCAACTCCCAAGAGGGACCGAAGAGCGGAAAAGAAGGCCAATCAGCCTTCTCCTCCCGCTCCAAGGAAGAGCACTCACGCCAGTGGTGGTTGTGGTCAGGGACAGAAACGTCCCCGCCCCTTCACCCCACCTTTAGCCAGTAATCCGGTGGGAAAGAAGGCTAAGACCTCTCGTGGAGGTCCGGCCGGCTTCCCCAAAGGAAAGTGGAGCCAGGAGGACCGCTTGCGGTACCACCAGGCACAAGCGGCCAGATGTGCTGCCCTTGTCCTGCGGGACAAGAACCCTGCACGCCGACGAGAGTTTGAGCTCCAGGCCTCTCAGTTTCCGCCCCTGCGGGAAGCTGATGCCAGGAATCCACTCAGTACAGGAGAACCTCCCGTCGGAGTTGGTGCCACTCCTATTGCGAGTGCCACCACGGCTGCTGGCCAACAGCATATCGCCCAAAGGGGGCGGTACAAGCTGCCAAGGCACCTCACCAAGGTGCGGCAGTTGAACCTGTTGGTGGCAAGGGTCAGCCGACCCTTGCCCCGGAGAAGAGAAATCTTCCCCGGGATGGAAAGGGACGCTTCGTGGCGACACGAGCATCCTCGACCGTCGTTTCTTCTACGGGAGCTAGTTCAAAGACTAGTACAGCTTCGGCTGGAAAGTCTGCGACTAGTAAGTCCGGTCAATCGAAGGGGGCTAACCACCCTCCTAAGACTCACCGGCCCAGTAAGTCTGTGAGCTTCGGTGCGTCCAGCTCCCAGCCCGGTCAACCTTCTTCTCATGAGAAGAAAAAGAAAAAGAAGAAAAAGAAGGGCAAGAAGGCCCATCATGAGAAGAAGGGAGGTCCGAAAGCTTCCACCCGTGGGTCCCAGGGGACTGGTGATGGTGGAAGTATCGGGACGGAGGAGGAGGAGTCCTGACACGGTGCGACCGTGTCGGCCGGGAGCCAACCGCACCATACCCGTCAGAGTAAGACGGCACGGATGGATGATAGGTCAATGCGAGACGTTGTTCTCGGTATACCTTCATCCTCCCCGAAGGTGGTGGCGGTACCGAACTTGTTAGTTCGGTCGGTGGGAACTCTCCACCGGGTCAGCTCACCGTTACCTAGCGGTGGGGGCAGCCCGGCAGGGAAAAATGACGTTCCCGCCAAACGTGGTCCCGTGCCTTCCGTAGGAAGGACACCCTTCTCTCCGGGTCCCGATGACGGGGTCTTTGCGGCCCTAGGACCGGAAGAAAGAGCCAAGTCTCCTGAGCCCGAGGGCGAGGGTCGACGCTTTTGTGCGGAGCCTCCGTATTCAGAAGGAGAGGTCTTTCTGAATAACCGGAATAACCACGGATACTATCGTCTGGTGGAGCCACTCCCAGTTCCATGGATGCCGTCGTTGCCATCATTTGCCATGCGATATGTGCTGGCATTTGGCAGTACGGACTATCCGGTGTTGCTGGTCGTCAACCCGGTAAGGAGATGCTTTGCTGTTCTAGATGCAGTGGGGACAGGAGCTGGACTAGTATGTGTAGCCCAGCTCGCGGCCCCATACGTCCAGCATCTCCTTGGCTGCGACTTGGAAGGAATGGTGGGGGAATTTGTCACCCACCCTCTACGAGGTAGCGTGTCCGATCCCGCGGCCGCCCTCGTAGACCTTCTGACAAGTCGGACTCTTCGTCAGAGTCCGCAGCTTGACACTCTTGCCGTTGAAGCGTTTCGACAGCAAGAGGCGTCAAGACTCAAGGGGACTGATTTTGATCTCGGTCTCGGGTGGAGAAACACCCGGATGTGTTCGTGGTGGATACGTCGGTGGATGTCGGAGTGGATGGTGGCTCTGATGAATCCACCACCGAAGAAATCAGTCTGAAACTGAGTGGGGGTCATGGGCGCAATCCTTGCTGGCTCGGCCGACCTGATCCCGGGGCGGATCAGGGAAGTTGAGAGGATTGTGACGACCCGGTTCTGCTTCTTTTTGGAGCAGAACTAAATTTCCATGTCGTCTGCTAGGCACTTGTAAATTGGTTGCCAGGCAGACGACAAAATGGCCAGCAAGGGTTCCTGTCCTCCCCAGGTGGAGCAGCCTGGGGGTGATATATATGGTGGCGCCATTATATCTGGACAGTGGAAAGTGAACCCTTGATGCTGTGTGCAGGTGATTGTGTGCTCCATAATTTCATCAGGTGGCCAAGATGGCCACCATTCATTTTTCCCTGTGTGTGAGGAGGTGAATGCCCTCTCTTCCTCCTGGCTGAATTAGCCAGGAGAATCTTCTTCTATTGCATCTCTTTAATAAGTGAGTGTTTTATCGTTTATTCTTGTAGAATAAATTACATTTATTATTTTCACACTCTATCTACTGTGTCCGTGTCTTTTATTATTACCTTTCATAATAATACTGGGGAAGTTACCGCGTGGAGGGTGGGGGTTCCGGTGGGGAGTTTCACCGTCACTGCCACCGTCCTGTCCGGCATGTTCTACGTCTTGTCGGCCGGTGCTTCGCGCGCGGTTTATCCACGGTAAGATCCATCGGGGATTTACCGTGGATTCCACGTCTTGTTCGGCGGCCACTCGTCCGTCGACTTGCGGCATGGACCTCAACCTCAGACCGGCGCTACCCATGGCACGGACGGGTGCAAGAGGAGAGCTGGCCAGTGCTTCGACCCGTCCCAAGGAGGTCAGGCGACGGTAAGTTAGCAAGATTTACCGTGGGCATTGTAACGGCCCAGTCGGGTTGTTACAGTGCCTAAACGTCCATTATCAGTGAGTCATCGATAAAAGACATGAAACTCTTGGATCCACTGCCATTTCCGCAAATCTGACTGGTGCTGGAAGAAATCTATTAAAACATCATGGAACAAGTCATTGTACCGATTCATTTCGCCAACAACCTTTTCAGAAGAAAATTGATTGTCATCGAAGGACGACATGAGGCTTTGCTGGGATACGACCTTAGTAAAACCTCAAACTTTGCCTTGGCATAAACCAAAAGGAAGTCTACATTGGAGAGGAACTGGTACCAGACACTCTTCATGAGCAGTAACAAGCAGAAGATTTTATCCAAAATCTTAAGAATCAAGATGAAGAGGTGCTAGAGAAACTCCTGAAGAAGGGGCCAGCAAAACTACACCTGGTCCAGAATCTATGGTTGGATCTGAAGAAAGTTGCTCTCGTTGAGGTCAATGCTCCTGAATGGTTACAACAAGGTAGCCTTCAGTTCATCGACTCGTGCGAAAGCACGATCCAACAGGGAGGAATTAATGTTTCTCTTAGAATCATTGAAGAAAACAAACAATCCATTTTCAAACTCTTAATTGTCAATTCTACTGGATATGTCATTCACCTCTTAGCCAGAGAAACGACCGAAGATGTCACTACAGCACTCAATGTACCTATGGGGCTTTCGATCTACAAAATGGAAGCAGATTTTGACAGTATTATTTCGATCCGAACCATCTACAAAGAAGGCAACTGGATGAAACCACTGCAAGGTGCGATATCTACGTCGTCCAAAAGGACGGGCGGCCTTCCGACTGTTTTCAACTGTTCAAATATTTCTTTTGCAGGACCTTTGTCATCTTCTGAAAAACATGGAATCAGGCTTGTATCATTCATTTGTGAGGTTGCCAACCCTTCGGTCGCCATTTTGAAACCTTGTTCTAGTCTTTTAAACAATATTTAATTTTGTGTCAACTAGAAATTTGTGTCGTACACCTGTATATTTCCCTACTCTCACCGTTTCGTACTGTTACAAAATAACAATCCTTTGATCTCGGACAATTTTTCTTCCGTCTATTCAATATTTCTTGGATCGAATCTGCCTCTATAGGACTAGTATCAAATGTCACTGCTGCTATACTATCCTCTCTGACACTTGTGTAAGAATTTAATTACTAAATATTCTTTTCTGTGTGTTTTACATATAACCTTACACTTTATCTAAGTAAGATAGATCACAGGTAACTATGGGACACGTTTGATCCCCAGTGCTCATTTCGTAGCAAACAATATATCAAAACACAAATCATTAACAGTTGTGGAAATACCTGCACTATCTCAACTTGGTTTTCCCTGGATCTCTATATACTTCACCTAGACTTTTCCAAGATCTGTGTCGTCTAAGCCATGACGCAGTAATATCTACTCCACACCAAATCTAGCAAATTGTATTACCAATGGATATGCGACTTCTTGTAGAAACTCTCATGATACTAGATTTTTTCTTTCTCTATTATCAAATGTTTTACATAATCTTCTGGCTTTTTGACCTCATCTTCAGTATTCTTTTCAACCTTGCTGCTTGTATTCTTCTTCTTGCATGGACACCTGGTTTCACAAATTCCTATTTTATAATATGTACCACGTACTCTGCATTTAACTGTTCCTGCTGTCTTGAAAACTCTTTTTATACAATGCGGACCTATAGGACACCCTGAGTGTCAATTCTATCAATAAATCAAGGAATTTGAAGACGGAAATTATATAGTTCCTGAAACTATATAATTTCCATCTGTACTTCTTCAAATTCCTTGATTTATTGATAGAATTCCTTTGGTTGGTAAATATTATGATGAATATACACACTTTATCTTACTTGTCCCTTTCTGTATAATATAAATGCCACTAGTACTTAAAGGACAACCTGAGAGACACCTGTCTTCACTATTCATACCTTCCTGTTGATGACTTAAATTAATTTGATTAAAGAAATTTGTTATTTCAAACCAAGGAGGAGGTAAAATAAATCTATCTAGAAATGCATGCTATTCATTATATTCTAAGCACGCTTGTACATTTGATGACCCTGGCCTTCCCAAGGTGATATTTGAAAAACTTCAAATGCTAAATTCAAAATTGTGGCATAAACACTTCCACTTGTTCAAGTCACAAGGGACACAACAGCATATACTCGTATATGGACATAAACACCTGAGGCGACTTGCGTTGGAACCAAATACGTGTCTTCACTCATCTCATTTCTAGTTTAATTCTATTTTCTAGTGCTATATTTACAAATCCCAGTCTCTCAGAGTTTCGAAAATAAGTGTTATTACTAGTGATTCCTGGACTATTTATTAGGTTAGGACTAGCTTCTTGTAAATTTTCTCCTTGTCGTTTTAATTGGATATTATCTACCTTTTGCTTTTTCCCTTTTTCCAGATTCATTATACAATTTTTTAATCTCTAACCGCATCCAAATAATCTAACAACTGAATCACCGTTCGAACTTCTATTAGTAATTCCTTTATTTTCTGCCAATCCTTAAACACTTCTGGGGTGAAATCCGAAGATGGGTTGTGGCAAATGTATTCTGATGACTCACCACTTAATTCTTCTACTATTTCACAATATGGGTTTATAGGCCTCCACGGAAAATCATAGGGGACAATACTCATTCCTGGAGACTAGCTTTTACTTTGTCCAACAACTGACATAAACTATTTGTTTCATTTAATAGTTTTTTCTCCTCTAACCAAATCTGATATTCTTCCTCACTATAGGTATCCCACCAAGGCAAAGACACCGGAAACTGGCTCATTTGAACAAATTCTTTGAATTTCTTTTTTACAAAATTACATATATCAAGCCAAAAAGCAAAAGCTAAATTCTGATTCGCACAAGCAACGAAGTAAAGACCCATTCTCAATTGGTGGGTTTTCTCAATTTGTTCGAGGACCTTTTCCCTCAAAACTAACTGCAAGTCCCAGTCCCACTCGGAGCATTTCAGTTCTTTTATGGGTACCATTGCATGTGATTCGTCGGGTTCTTGAGCTTGTAGCATGCGAGAAACAGTGAGACCATATGGATGTATTACCTGACTCGTACGGATGTTCTCCACTGTGGCACTTTGACAACCAGACCAACCTGCTTGTTCTGTATCCGAAGTAGAGTCCCAGTCCAATTCAGTTTTTGGGATACAGGGGCGAATGCTTTTTCTCAACTGCTCCAATTGAATCTGCCTTTTGTAATTTATCGCATTAGCATGAAAATTTGTCTTCACCTTCAATCCTGATAACTCTCCTGGTTTGTTCAGATAGCTGGATCGTGTCATGGACCACTTAAGTGCATTTTGAAGCTGATATAACATTGGTTGCCTGTTGTGATTTTGCATTTTGTTTTTTCATTTTGATTGTAGTTATCATGCAAAATAAAATAATCTTATTATTTTAAGACAAATCACTCCTTCTAAGCGCCACTTTATTGTTCCTTTCGACTACCTGTGTTTCTTTTTGTGGGGTGCATGCATGTTGTTTGTGGGATTACACTTTTATTGTAAATTACCAACCCAAAGGGGGTTCCTAAGCCCAAAATATTCAACTTAATCTATTGTGCACTTAATTTGGCCTTTTAATACGCCAGGAATTTCTACCTTGTGTAACAACCCGGCTAGGCCCGTTAAAATACCCTGGGTTCGTTTTCTCCAAACTCACCCAGCCAGACTTTGTCCGTGATGGGATTGCAGCAATAGCTGCCCTCTTGCACACGTGTCGCAGGTGGCGCCGGCCAACCCGAGTCTGCCACACCATATATCGCCGGATGGTTGTCCGACAAAACCACAACGAGAACCCACGGTGACCGCCCGATGGTTCCACTGTGAAACCTGCACAAAATACCGGCCGACAGGACGGAACAGGACGTTGGTGATGACAGTGACTTCCCTTCACCGGATTCCCACCCTCTCCATGGTATTTCTCCAATAAAGACATAACACCAGTGTAGACAAAATAATAAATAAATGTATTTATTAAAACACTTACTATTTAATATACATGATTCTGTTGGACATCCTTGTCCAGCAGAAACACAAAAACCAAGAACACACGGAAAGATGAACATGTGGCAGGCCACCTTGTCCTGCATCAGCAAGACGTTAGATGATCCATGGTCTACACTACACTGTCCAGTATATAATGGTGGCTGCCATTATATACCCCCAAGGTTGCCCCACCTGGGGAAGGACAGTGACCCTACCGGGAGTTCATGTCATCTGCCAGGCTGTCTGGGTGTTAGCCCTGTCCTGAGGAACTACTCGTGTACGGGCAGGTAATCTACCGGCCATCAGCAAATCGGCTTCAACAAGCCGTGTCCTACGGGCATATGCTTCAACCGTTTTGGCCTGACACCCGACAAATTGATCGGTGATGGCCGTCAGCAGCTTCCATTTAAAACGAATGAGCCAACAGCTCTCGTTTTTTCCCAGAGAAACACGTTCTGACAGTTCAAAGAACTGCTAATAGAACCCTTGCAAAGACTCGTGCATACCTGCTTTATCTTCTCAAATTCAGAGAAGCAGACATGAGCCTGATTGCCTGAACTGAATCGGCTACTCATTGCCTTTTTCAGTTCCGCCCAGGTGAGGTCCGGAAGAGTTTCCACCAACTGGGCATAATATTCTTCCGCCGGACCATCTAGCAGGTACATAAAGTAACTGCACCTGGACTCATCCATCCAGCGCTGGGCCCGAGCTTTTGCCTCGAACATATGGAGAAAAGGTGCCAAATCATCTCTGCTATCATAATTGACAAACGAGTGTACTGGGTTAAAGAAACCAAATGCCTGAACCTCCGCAGGAACTGCTGGAGCGGGCATTCAAGCAGCAGTGCTAACCCTGCGAGGCTGCCTGCCCCGGTTCCCCGAAGTGTCAGACATGGACTCGGCTTCCAAGGGTATCGCAATGCGAACCCTCAGGTCCTGTCCGGATGCGGGAGGAATTCCCCGGCCAAATCTGCTAGGAAGCGGCCAGGTTTCTTATGGTGGAGGTACCAGCCGGGCTTGCACCAGTGGTGCCTCCCTCCATGCGGTTTCCCACATGGGCGACAGTGAAAACCGTGGATCAACCCGCGGTTTGATTACCGACCGGGACAGCCGTCCTTCCAACCGAAGGACATCTATCTCGTAAGCAATCTCCATGAGTTGCTGCTCAGAGAGCGTAACCAAAAAGGCCCATGCCTCCCAGGCAGTCTTGTGCGGGACTTCCACTATCTTCCTAAGGAGTTGACTGGCCCGTCCGACCAGATGGGCGGCGGTGGAAACATGGACACTCGGCCGAGAGCGCCAACCCCACTGAGATCACCATCTATTTACCACTTTCTACCATGGTACCATGGACAAAAGTTTGCATCCCATGGTGTACTTGCAGTAAAAACCTTGTACACCACTTAGCACCACGGTACAATGGACCGAAATTCATACCGCATGGTGAATAAGCGGTAAAAACCTTGTACACCACCAAGTACCGCAGTACAATGGACTGAAGTTCGTACGCCATGGTAAATAAGCGGTCAAATAAGGTCAACAGTGTTTTCTGCCGCAGTTCCACGGACCAAAGTTCGCGCCCAGCAGCGTACTCACACTGTTTGATTATTTGACCGAATAAATGGTCAAATCTACGGTGTTTAATCGTACGAGAGGTGGGGTACGTGTACCTGGCTCCTCCACCAGTTTTAACGTCCTGACTGGACCATCACAATACCAAGAAACCAAAAACCAAACTTACCAGCTTCCAGGCTCCAATACAGTGACCTGACCGCACCCGTAGGCAGGCATGGTTAAAAGCCTGGGATAGTACCGGCACAAAGCCTCCCTCGATGGACACGACGAAATACCATGCCGCCACATCGAGAATATCGTGGTGAAACTCCGGTTTCACCGCGAGCCGACACGAGTACAGACCGAAACACACCGGAAACAGGACAGTGGTGTTCCCCACTGAAGCCCACCCTCCCTCATTCCCCAATAAATGACCGACACGGACACAAGGTAATTAAATAAAAACGTGTTTAATTACACTTACTCAGGCAGTAATATATATATACATAACTTGGCTGGTCACTTCGACCAGCCAGGAGCACTATACAATTTAAAGGCCTAATGGCCAACAAGGCAAAAAGAAACGATGAACAGGAGGCCGGCCTGGATTCCACCATTGGTGTTTTCAGGTCTCTTGCCTCCAACACACTGCCCAGATTAAATGGCTGACCAAACCATTTAATACCTCCAGGCAACTCCACCTGGAGGGGACAGTGGTCACTTCTGACCTCTCACCCATTGAACCCGATGCTGGCACCAAAATGGCGACCGTCCCAACAGCCTACTGCAAGCTGTCAGGCAGACCACCATAGGGAGTTCGTCTGCCCAATCAAAAAATTTGATTAGAGCAAACCAGGTTGCCACAGTATTCGGCGAGGAGGACTTCCGACGGTCGGCGCCACCCAGGGACACGGGCGGTGCAAGAGGGCAGCTATTGCTGCAATCCCGGCCCCCACAGGATAAGATGGTAAGATGGAGCAGTTTTACCGGGGCATTGTAACGGGCCCAGTTGGGTTGTTACACAAATGAAAGAAATGAAATTTAGAAATCCTGCCCCATCTTCCAATTTCAGGGTATCCAAAAGGCTTAAACCGAACGTGCTATCAGCTGAGAAGAGCTTGTGTGCCCACCACCGTTTCTGCTTTATTTGCCCCTCTTTATGAATCACTGTGTAGGCCAATATTGCAAGGGCCGCTTCCGCTGGTGATATTTACATGGTGAAAGCCGGAAGGATGAAGAGAAACTGACTAGGTGTGGTCACGGAACAATGTTGCGGGTCTGAATTGCGTCAGTTGCGATTCTGCCCTGCAACATTGAATTAGAGCAGCCCCGCAACAATGTATCGCAACAAACAATCCGATATGTACTAGCCTTAACCCCTTTATTGTGAATTTGTGACTCGCGCAACCAAAACTATTGCCCAAATGATGTTTGCATGTCAGCACCTAGCTTTACAGATATAAAAACAAAGATTGAAATAAAACTTACTTAATTATACATACCACTTTAATTTTGTAGTTTTCAATTTCATCCAGTTTATTCCAATTCAAGAGCTGATATAAACATGAAAAATAACATTCCATTCTACTATAATAACGCCATCATTAGAATTAAATAAAATACATGTGATTTTTATTCAAGTTGAATTACTGCTAAAATAAATAAACGTCCATACATAATAAATAGAAATATGCAATGAAGAACAAAAAGTGCACAATACTTAAAATTGTTAAGAATAAATAAAAGTTCTTAACCTAAAACACAACAATAAAATTTAATATAACTACATCAAATACTGTATTTCTTATAATAGTTTTCGGGCAGTAGGATTAGACGTTTTTTTTGGTGAAATATTCTAAAAGATGAAATAGGCCCGGCCTTAGGCTGATTCAGCCGATTGGATTCAAGCGGCCTCTCGCTCTCGGAAGAAGTGGGAAAAAAATTAAAACGAAGAAGAAAAAATTACTAATAGTTTTAGTTTTTTTAATTTTTAATTATTTCAAAGGGCCCTGCCATTATGCTGCAATAAGGCCCTGCCATTTGTTAATGCGAGCCCTTATGGTGAGAATTAGGCTTGCCACCTGTGGAGGACGGTCCTCCATTCGGAAGGTCTGTCCTCCGGCCAGGAATATCCTCCAAGAACTGTCCTCCGGCCAAGACCATTCTCCAAGAACGTATTTAAGTTTTTATACAATTTATTGTGTGGAGGACATGTTTGCTTTTGGTGGAGGACGGTCCATTATTACTTAAATCTTTATTTCGTCCCACTGGCGCAGTAGGCTAATACTATGCTCCGTACTCTTTTTTTTTTGTAAAATTTGGGTACAAACATCAAGCAAACGTTTTTTTTTTATAAATAATGTTATGAAAAGATTCAATTGTTTTCAAAATTAGATTGTTAAAATTGGATTGTTAAAAGTTTTTTTTTTCTCATGACAATTTTTTATAAAATGAACGCTTTATTGCAGTTTGCCGACGCCTTGGTGGCGCAATGGGTTGGGGGGTCCCAGGTTCGAATCCTGGTATAGGCATGGCTGTTTGTGTGTTTCTTCATCTTCATCTTCATATGCAGAAGGCAAGGGGCAACCACTGCATTTCACTTTTCCCGAGTATGCAGCAACTTACACTTGCTGTGGAACCAGTAAGTGGACTGCATGACTTATCATCATTGCAGTTTGAAAATAACACGTTTATAGGTTTTTTCCGTTGAGATTTCATGAAAAACTATTTTCGCCTTTTTCAAACAATCATAAAACGTTTTATTTTTAAAGATATCGTCAGGAAAAAACTGTTAACATTCCGGGAGGACAAAAACAAAATAAATATCTATAAAAGCCACCTTAAAGAAATAATATTAATAAACGCAATTTAGTATTTACATGTTCATGTTAAGTTTTAAAAATGACATAGTTTCAAATGTCATTTAGTGTGACAGTCAATAAAATGTTGCAGTTTTTGCTTAAAATTTTACATTATATCTAGTGTAACAAATTTAAATTAATTTTAGCATGTTCTTCTCTAATCTCGTGTTTTACCCAGTATATAGTCTTTTGCATTAAGACACTTGCCCTACGGACACATGCCCTAAAGTTACATTTGCCATACAAAGACGTCCTACAAGGATGTTTGCCCTACAAGGACGTTTGACCTAAAGGGACATTTGCCCTACAAGGACGTTTGTCCTAAAGGGGATATTTGCCCTACAAGGACGTTTGCCCTAAAGGGACATTTGACCTAAAACCATTTGCCCATAAAACACCAAATGACAAACTTACACTAGTTACTGATTAGGGCAAATGGTCTTTTTTTTGGGCAATTGGTCTTAGGGCAAATGTCCCTTTAGGGCAAATGGTTTTAGGGCAAGTATCTTTATGGCAATTGGCTTTAGGGCAAGTGTCTAGCGCAAATGTCCCACACCCGTTTTATCCCTCCTATTGCCTTTGTGTTACAGCTACATTTATGATCCTCCAGGTCATATTGACCCGAAGTTAAATAATGGATAAAAACTTGGATAAATCTGTTTTATCTTACTTGATTATATAAAGTAAATATAATTGAAAACGTCAAAATTAAAGTTTGTGGGTTAGCACAAAGTAAAACAACAGACTTGCTTGCAAAGATATAGAGGGTGTTCCGTTCTAACCTCTCACATTTTTATCATATCGCTGGGCAGAAAGTATGAATGGTAGGAAAATGAAACAACAGAAGATGTAACGAACAACTCAGACAATTTATTTGACACACACACTATAAGGCCCGCCACACACTATTTAGAGGAAAGAGAAATAGTAAAGAGGCGCAGAGGTGAAGGAAAATGGAAACAATCGTTTTGAATAATGGCACGCACAATTGCACCTTAGACAAGAGATTCTCGTTTGTCTCTCCTGTCTTCGTGAACGCCTTCGTTCTGATTGCTTTTCGACTGATTGTTCTTCTGTCTCGTTTACCTCTGTTCTGACAATAAATGGAAACTACTGAATGGAAACAGTATCTCTGCTAATGATGAGGGAAATGTGTGCCTGCTTGGTAGGACAGAGACAACTGTATAGTGTGCGGAGGGGGGGGGACATGCCCACCGATGCTTCTGTCTCTTCGTCTCTGAGCCTCTTTCCTATTTCTCATTTATTTGTATAGTGTGCAGTGGGTCTAATAGACCTCTACATGTGCCCCATTGGTAGCTCAAATAATATCCAGCCTATATCAGAAATACTCCGACGAACTCTTCCAGAGATTTCTTGTCAAAATATAGTCAAGATTTACCCAAAGATTAATAAAATGACTTTTAAAATTAAAAATTATATATATATTAAGCCAGGTCTGTGTGTGTGGAGATAACACTGTACAAAAACTTTGAAGCACGTCGGAATTTATATAAATTTAAATGAATAAATGAACCACTTTCGTTTCTCAAGGTCAACTATATGTTGCACCCTTTCCATCCAAGAACCCCATGATATTAAATTGGAGAGGGGAAAAGGTTGGAAAGTGTAGAAGGGGGGAGAGAGAGAGAAACGTGGAGGGGGAAAAAGTGGGAGGGGTGACTGAAATTGAAATGAAAGGAGTAAACAAAGGGAAAAACGACGCGCATGTGCACAATTGCCTGTGAATTTTGCTCCCGTCATTTATGACAGATTACCCCACTAGTAATAAAATTAAAAATGAAGTAACTTTTTATAAGTCACCTAACAACGCCATTTTAAATCTCAAGAAACGAAAGTGTACCCTTCAAGTTAGTGGCAAAGGTTGTCGCCCCACATTTATATAATTCCTAATTTCATATACATGTATTCCTTATTCATATTCAACTGAATAGAACCTTCGAATCAACTCGAGAGCGACGTGGGCAAGTGAGAACATTCAGAAATTAAAGACATAGTACTTTGATATGAATAGGGAATACTTGCATTTGAATAGGGAATTAAAAGTAATGTGAGGTGATAACACCAGAATTCGAGTAGAGGAGTATACTTTGGGGGGTTTTGTTGCCAATGCCTGTTGTTTGGTGGCGCATGTATCTGATAAAAGTTCATTTATATGAAGTCAACTGATTTTTAATTTTTTAATTTATATTAATGACATATTTTGAATTTAAAAAATCGTTTTGGCAGTCATTGGGTAACTCTTGATAATATTTTGCCAAGAAATTTCTGGAGGTAATGGTCTCTAAAACACTTGCAGTCGCCAGAAACTTCTGGAATCGTGCGACCTTAGACTATTACTTTACTGGACTTGGCAACTCCCGAAATTTTGTGTTCGACTGATATGTGGCGTCGCTTTAGAAACTTCGCCTAGTCTAGCGGAACTATGGTATATGAAATTTAGCGAAAATGTCAACTTTTGGACGAGTTCATGTTGTATTTATAGCGGGTGTATTTCAAGGGGACAGACTTTGAAAAAAAATCATGTACTAGATTCACTAAGATTTCCAAAGATTCATCCAGATTCACAGCAGGAAAAGCATGGAAAAGCATTTTACTCTTTATCCGTGTGTTACTGGATTTCCAGAATAGAATTAAAATGTGAAAATCCGCGTGAAAGTCTCGTTTTTGCAAAGGGCTTCACTTTTTCCTAAGACCATGCATTGAATGCATTCATCGCTTTAACATGGAGAAGATAGGGAGTTGCCAGTCCAGTAAAGTAATAGTCGAAGGTGCGACCATGCCTTAATTGTTGTTCCATCAGGTGCATTTCCTCCATACACTCGTCGGTAATTTCCTTGCACTGAAATTGTTGATTTGCTCGCAGGTCGCTGTTGTGGAGTTGTCATTTTGCTTCATGTGACCGTGGCGCTACGCTGCGTAGTGAGCGAGAGGTCAAAATCAAATTCTTGAGATAAAAATTGTTTCAGTTTTTTTTTCTTCTTCTGGTGCTAATTACAATCCATCATTTTTCATAATTTGTTCGCATTTATCGATTGAAATAGGAGAGGTTTGAACGGAACACCCTGTATTTTTTCAATGCAAAACAAATACGGATCATACAGACCTAGAGGGTTATAAATGTAACAACTTGGATTATCTATTTATTATTAATAATGTAGCTGAATTTTTCATTGGGAAATCTGAAATAATCACGAAGTAAAGGCTCGTTTTCACGGCCATAGTTCTATCGTGAGAGTAGCTGTCATGAAAGTTGCGATAGTTCACTGTCTCACGATAGCAACTGTCTACACGTCTTGAAGTAACGTGATAGTTCTGTCATGACAGTGTGACGTCTACTTCATAGAAATCATTGAGTCAACAACAGTGTTGCCTCTCTCTCCCTCCAGAAGCCAAATTTTTCTACAAAGTGGATATTTCCCTACAAGCGGTTACTCGACAATTATTACTATCGCGACAGTACAATCAACTATCTAGTCAAACGAGATAGTGTGATATGGCTATCGCAACAGTGCAATAGTGACTATCATGTGGTATTCACGATGATAGTTCACGCGATAGTAGCTGTCATGACAGCAACTATCGTGACAAGTATCATCGTGAAAACGGGGCTTATGATGCAGTCCACACGATAGTCACTATCGCACTGTTGCGATAGCACTATCACAATATCTCTTTGATTGTTGATAGTACTATTGCGACAGTGATAGTAACTATCATGATTGCTTTCACCCATGCATACAAAACTGTCGCAATAGTAATTAGTTGTTGAGTGACCACTTGTAGGGAAATGTTCATTTTGTAGGGAAGTTTGGCTTCTAGAGGGAGAGAGACGACACGGTTGTTGACTCAACCACATTTATTAACTGGTGGTGTGTCTTGTAGTGTCAAACATCATTCACTGTCATTACGATGTCTATCACGATACTTCAAGACATGTAGACAGTTGCTATCGTGAGACAGTGAACTATCGCAATTTTCATGACAGCTACTCTCACGAAAGAACTATCGCCGTGAAAACGAGGCTTTAGGAAAAGTCAAGAAATGTCAAGTTGGGTCAGTTAGCTCCGAAAGCAAATAGGGGGTTAAGCTACCCGTTCACGATCGAATCAGCACTGAGAGTTCTTTTTTTTTTAAAAAAAAATCACAAACTGATCAGATCTGATGAAAAAGTTGCATATTTTATTATGTATTGACTACATTAGCAGATCTGGACTGACGGATCTGATCTCTGAAACCCAAAGATGGAAGAATAAGTGGTAGATATGATCTGCCACTTTCGATCCCACAATTACTAAACTGCATGAAAACACAATTCTAGTCGTGTAGCTTTAATTTTTTTTCCATGCCACCAGAACTTCCCAGCTTCCCAGAACCCTATGCTGCTTTTTACTGAAAAATATCCAATCCTACTCTCCTCCCAACTCTTATATTTTCATAGTTTATTTTGTAATTTTCATCAAATATTTACGACAACCTTTCACCAACCCCCTTGATAAATTTGACGAAGATTGGTGAAATGTATATATATATATATATATATATATATATATATATATATATATATATATATATATATATATATATATATATATATATATATATATAAAGTATTAATAATGCACACAAACACATTTTCAACTTTGTTAGATATTATGGTACAGAACAAGGCAACAGATAAAACGATATGGTGTTCATTTTTGTTCATTCTTTTTTCTTATGTTCTTTCATGTGGTTCTTCTGCGTCTATGGGGAGTCCTTCAATGGACTTTTTCAAAAAAAAATTTAATCTCGACATGTCGACTTTTTCCAGAATTTCGACTTTAATCTTGACATGTCGACTTTTTCCAGAGTTTCGACTTTTATCTCGACATGTCGACTTTTTCCAGAGTTTTCGACTTTAATCTCGACATGTCGACTTTTTCCAAAGTTTTCGACTTTAAGCTCGACATGTCGACTTTTTCCAGAGTTTTCGACTTTAATCTCGACATGTCGACTTTTTCTAGAGTTTTCGACTTTAATCTCGACATTAATTTCGACTTTAATTATGCCATGGTGTGCACACTATACTCTAATAATTAAAATACAAGAGGGCGCTCGCAATAATTTAATTATTAGAGTATGGTGCACGCAACATGGCATAATTAACATGGCCGAATAAAAAAAATTAAAAGTCGCGACATGTCGAGATTTTAAAAGAAAAATCTCGAATGTGGCCTTTACAGGGCTCCGTATGCATCTGAATTCATCATATAATGATAAATATGCAAACTCCTCAATAAGTATAGCACATTCAAAAGCTATTTTAACAAGAATTCTAACTAAAAAAAAGAAACATATATTTTAACAAAAGTAAATTGAACATTTGAGATGTAATTCCTAAACAATGTTTTTTTTTTAAATAAATTCAAAGTTTATTTAAAAGTAGAGCAGTATAATGGAATTAATTGTATATTCTTCGTGTGTAACTTTGAAAATAATGTAATTTATGTCAATATTTCAAACGAAAAAAATGTTTTTTTTTTTGATAAGTTGGATCTGAAGTTATCGTTTTATAGACCCTGTTTCCACTAGATGAAAATGATTAGATTGTGAAAAATTATACCGGGGTAAGTTCAGTGGCGCAAAAACGAGGAGGATGGGGGGAAGTTAATCTCCGGGCAATCTAGAGGCACCACCAAATACAAGTAAACAAGCTTTTAACCTTCTGAAATTTGAAGTCCTGAGTAGAAGAAATTGTGTTTCACTTTACCCCAAGTTTATTAAAATAATGTTACGATAACCATACACTTAAGTATGGACTTAAAGAGACCATTTATTACCTCTAGAAATTTCTTGTCAAAATAATGTCAAGAATTATTCAACGATCACCAAAACGATTTTTAAAATTTAAAAGAAATGATTAATATAATTTAAAAAATTAAAAATCAGTTGACTTCATGTAACTGAACTTTATCAGATAGATGCGCGGCCAAACAACAGAGATTGGCAACAAAACCCCCTCGAAAGTCTACTCCTCTATTCAAAAATAGGGGGAGGAGACTTTCGTTTTTGGAAATTTAAAATGGCGTCGTTTGGTGACTCATGAATAGTAACTTCATTTTTAATTTTTTTATGGTTTTAATGACATTTTAAAATTTAAAAATCGTTTTGACAGTCGTTGGCGTAAGTCTTGACAATATTTTGAAAAGAAATTTCTGGAGGTAATGGTCTCTTTAACCCCACATGTGGACAGGCAATTAGAAATCGGGACGAACAGAAGTTGGCTCCGCCCTTTTTATGACGACCAGGCAACTTCTAATTTAGTTGGTTATTGTGACACCACCCACACATGTGCCAGCTGCACACGTGTGAGTGGGGCCGCTCACTTCAATACTCCTTTCCCCAGGTGGCACCCTGTGGTGTCCAAAACTGACCTGTCTTGAAAGATATCAAATTCGTTGCGAATTCAGTCGGAATTCTCACGAATTTTGACAGTTTAAACGATTTTAGAAAACAAGACTTTCTAAAAATAGAAACTTCTGAAGAGAAAAATTAGCAGTTAATTCCAGAGTAGGTTTTCTGGAATTATTCAAAATTCTTACAAAAAATTTGATGCCAAACAAGGATATATTTGGGAACCAGGACTCACCATTGGTCAGTCGGACTTATGGGTGAGCCCTAGCCAAGTGTGGCCCCCTCCCAATGGCTGAAGAGATAAAAGGACATGCTTCGGACAGGCTCGGGGACTGATTTTGTTGCTTTTAAGGTGAGAAGATGGAATTAACATTCCAAGCTCGTCTCTAAATTTCCGAAGCAATCTTTGGACTTAGAGACCGGATATTCTGAGCCCAGAATATTCTTAGAAATCAGTTCACTTTATTCTTATACTGCTCTAATGTAATATCACATTTGTTCATATAAAATAAATCAAGTTTGATCGCCAAAGAATTTTTGTCTTTTGCTTTCTGCGCGAACACCTCTGGGAGGTGTGTAGAGTCATTGCTGCCTCTTTAAAAAGTGGGAACTCAGGAAAGCCATCCTACACGGAACCCCAAGGATCGAGAAACAGAAACAAACGGGGCTTAGACAATGCCAGGGAGTCCAATTCCAAGAGGCAGAAGCAGAGGCACGACTAGGGGCCTCGCATCCAGGTCTAGAAGCAGACCCAGATCACCCGGTAGGTCACCAAGCCCATCTAGGGATCCAACAGAGTTCCTAGACCTGGCTGGACCCCGTCCAGCCATGTTAAATTATATAGTCTGACGTCACACGCTCCGCCCTTTTCAATGTCGAACCACAAAACAAACCAATTAGAAGTTGCCGGTCGTCATAAAAAGGGCGGAGCCAACTTCTGTTTGTCCAGATTTCTAATTGCCTGTCTACATGTAGAAGATAAGTGCGGGCTATCGCTATCGAGAAAAGTTAATTATTTAGAATATAACATATCAAAAGTTTGAATAAGAAACACCATGTGATTTAATTAAGAGCCTAGACACACCAGTGTGCACGTGCTGAACGACTGTATAGATGCAATGTTAAGAGAAAGTTGATGTTTCCAAAAACAGATTATTGATTCTAGCCTAGCGTAGCCTGCTTTGAAGTTGAATTTTTAACAATATACATATACTCTTCCAGGCCAGGTAGTAAGATCGTTTTTTTTGGCAATCTCTAAAAGGATTTTTGCTTTTGTACAATTTTGAATTATGCTAATTTGCTAGACCAATGTGTTAAACACCATTGACTTCAAAAAGGTCCATTTTTCTAGCCACCTTTTTGCTTATTTAGAAACAACTTTCAGCCTTTAAAAAAAAGAAGTTAGCTGCGACAGCTATTTAGTCAACTTCTGAACCGCATAAATGACCGTGTCTCATGGCACGTGAAACTCTGGAGTGTGACGAGTGTCTACGCTCTTAAAGACATTTCATGAAGCAGAGTCAAAACTAAAAAAAATCCTAGTTGCATTTTTAGGGCATTCCAAAGTTTAATTTTTCTTTCAATTTATGGGTCGCATTTACCCCCATGCTATCTTAATTAAATGGCATTACAAAAACCTGCAATGAAAGAACCCTTGCTGAAGAAAAGTTGTCCAATAGAAAAACTCACCAAAATGAAAACGAAATCTAACCATGGCAACCAGGAATCACCCTTACAAATAAATCTAAAAGAAATTCAACAAAATGAAATGTTGACACTATTCAACTTTTATTTTTAATCTACTTTTTTGGGCAATGACTGGTTTTTGACTTTTTGAAAGTTCGTAACGCATTTTCATCCTGATTATTAAGTTTAAAGTAGAAACAGAACCTTAAAAATGGATTCACAACATTCGCATCAGTTTTTGATAATAAAAAATGTCTATGCAATTTTTAAAAATTTTCAAAAGATAAAAAAAAATCAACCAGAATTGTGGATCTTATTTTTGTTCTGAAATTTATTATTGAAGCAGTGGCTGGAACAACGTTGTAACTGACAAAAAATTGTTTTTTTTTTTTGTGGAAATTTTTTTAAAGTGACTTGTTTTCTTCGACCCATAGATTAGCACGTTCTGTAACTTAGAAACACAAACAAAAAACAGCTGTGAAATGGGGATGACTTCATAGTTTTTGTTCTGGAACAACAATTGGTTATTTTAAAATTTTAAAAATTGTCAGTTATAACGTTGTGTTCCAACCACTGATTCAATTTTTTTAAACAGCCACACAACATAAAACTTTACATGTAGCCAGCCCAAGCTTAAATCTCAAAGCTCAAAGCAGACATGTAATATTAAATTCCACTATAGACTATCTTTTTAAATAAACTTTGAATTTTAGTTTAAAAAAATGCTTTCTAATATTAAGCAAACAATGCCTAAACTTTGCTTTAAAAAAATCTTTTGAATTGCATTTTTAATAAATTCTGCAGATCCTCATTGAATCTCTCTCAATCCGTTGTTTTTTTGTGTCCAAATATGTTTAAACTGATAGAAGCTCGGTACGCGAAGTTTGGGTTTAAAGTTACAACCCTAAAATATAGTCATATTTATCAATAATTGTCTTAAATTATTTCTTATTTTTGTCTTTAAAGAAAATAGGAGCCCTGAGATTGTAATAAAACGTAAGAGTAGTCATTGATTCCAGATGTCAAATGTTGCGAACGCATTCAATTTGTTGTTGTTGTTGTTGTAAATCACAGTGGAGTGATTTTCGCTGGATCTTCAGTGGGTAGCTCCTTAAGGCTACGATGAGTTGTTTTCACCACTTTAGTCCGACTGTTTTGACCACCATAAACTGCAAGGGTTTGTCGCTTGAGATATTCGCGAATGCGAGTGGCTGAACGCGAAACTGAGCGATGACGAGGTCGTCGCCCATTTGTTCCCAATAGGAGGATGATAATTGCAGCGTAGAACACAATTACAACCTAAAAGGACCGAAATAAAAAAAAATATTAAAAGTTAAACGCTTGAGTCAGACCTGGCGCAATAGTTTTATTTTAAGGCTGCGATCCTCATCAAGCTGACAAAAGTGCAACATGAGTTCGAGACAAAATAACAACATAAACGCCTGAAAAAGCACATTTTGAAAACAAAACAAACCTGAAACAACTGTTCAGCAGTACTCCAGACAAAACCACAACACAAAGAAATTGAGTGTGTTTTGTTTTTGTTTCTACGTAACATATGCAACTGTTTTGTTGTTTTAAAACTAAATGTCCACAAGGGACTGGCTCACTACAGCTACCTGGGTCACTACAGCTACCAGGCTCACCACAGCTACCAAAAAATATATAGACCTTTTTTTCATCAAAAGGGTTACTACAGCTACCAAGAGTCATTACAGCTACCAAAAAATATAATCCTTTTTTATCAATACGTTTAGTTTAGGTTAGATTCGGTTCGATTAGGTTCCATTAGGTTGGGTCAGGTTTCATTAGGTTATTTTAGGTTAGGTTCGGTAAGGTTCGGTTCGGTTCGGGAAGGTTTAGTTAGGTTTGGTTTTATTAGGTAAGGTTCGGTTAGGTTAGGGAGAAAGGGTTATATTTTTTTGGTAGTTGTAGTGACGAGAAAGTGATGAAGAAAAGGTCTATATATTTTTGGTAGCTGTAGTGACCCAAGTAGCTGTTCTCTCACAAGTAGCTGTTGTGATCCTTGGTAGCTGTAGTGACCTCCAACCGTTCACACTAAACAGACAGAAAATACAAAATGTTGCATAGTACCTAGACAAAACACAAACTTCTTGATGTTTCCCGGCTTGCGGCGGGACATAGAATAGTTTGTGAAATTGCATGCAAACAAAGCAAAAAAACAAAAACATGTAAGTTGCAGAAATGTTTTAGAATTGTCTTCATTTTGTCTTGAAACACTTTAGTTTCTGCTTTGTTTCTGTTTTGTCAGCTTAATGTAGTTTGGCCTTTAGATTTATAAAAGAAAAGTTCATTTAAGCTTTTTAATTAAGAGCAAAAATAAAAATAAATTCAAAGTTTGTTCGAAACTAAAATATTATTTGAAGATATTAAAACATTAACAATTTATTTTTAAATTATTAACTTTAAGTTTTTTTTTTTGCAAACACCTTTTTTTATGAAAGTGTTAATATAGCCATAAAAGTCTTATTTTTTTTATAAATATTGCGATACAATACTTTTAATGTCATCAACTCATCACCTTGGTCTACCTATACTAGTTTCTAAGATACTTTTTTATTGTACATGTAGCTATTTCAAAAAAATTAATATCAATGGCATAAATCTAAACTGCATTTACAGATGTTTATAAAACCTGTTGAGCTATTTTAACTTAAAAGAGACCATTACCTCCAGAAATTTCTTATCAAAGTATTGTCAAGAATTAATCAATGATTACCAGTAGTATTGTAAAACTCATTTCTGAGGACAATTTCTCTATGGGATTTAACATTGAAAGACATTTCTGTGCCACCTCTATGGGAAACTCAATGTATTTTTTGTTTGCCCACATGCACATGTGTTTTTGCAAATAATCTCCAAGGTAAATGTCACATTAAAAACCTAGATCTATTCTTGATAAGAGATAATGTGGCGACATCCACTAGCAAACAAACACATGATCAATATTGTTCTATCATGACCATTTTTTATTTGAAATTAGATATTAGTCATTAATATTAATTGAAAATTTAGAAAACGATTTTCTATGAATTCATGTGCTACCTTGTTTTAAACACTACATAATAAATCTAATTATGAATCTGTCAACCATGATAGCTATTGATGTTTACAATATGTCTAAAGAATCATCAGATCATCTAATGTCAGAATTATCCCCAACAGTTTTTCGACTAGCTCAGATTGCTAGACAGAAGGATGCTTCAGCATTCGATGGTGTAGCAGAAAAAATGAAAATGTTTGATGATAATTTAGAATTTGAATTGCAACATCTGTTGGACTTAATTTACATTGGCTCTGTTTCATGGGGAACAATCATTGTTGTATATGCATTGATCATTTCATTTGCAAGATTAGGATTTAATGCATCTTCAGCAAAGTACATTGGAGATTATATATTTGAGACATCATCATCATGGATTGAAGCAAATGGAGGGTGGAATGCTATTCATGACATTAATATAAAAAACAGATCATACAGTAACACCCTTATATTGATATTACCATTCTTGATAATTAGTATCATAGTTTGCTTTTTTTCAAGAATTTGAAAACAAAACACATGCAATTGCTCTATGACATCACTGCACCAATTAATTGATTTTATGATCATCATCACGAACAAGTTTAGACATGAAACACAGTAACCTAAAAGCACCCACAATAAGTATTAGTCAAAACACTTTCTGAGACAACTCTGCACACGCAGTCACATCATACTACTACTTGATTTGAAGGTAATATGATTAGATATACTGTATTCTCTATATTGATTTCTTTTTATATTGTAATCATTTTTTAGAATGGACATGCTTGATAATATAGCTGTAATAGTGGATTGTGATGGTTTTCAAATTGGCTATGATTTTTTTATTAAAAAAATGGGATATTACTGCTTAACAGATAAGCAACCATATAGCGTTTTTATTCAGCTTCCAAGTCTAAATCATGTAAAACTAACTCGAAAAGACCACAAAACAATGAAATATGTTACTAAACATATACATGGTCTTAAATATGAAAATGATTGTAATGATGAAGAAGAAATCTAGATGTAAATCTAGAGGAATTGGGACTGAATCAAAAATACGAGGAACTTTTAGATTTTTTCAGTGTACAAGCAACAGATTATTCATGTTCAAGACACACTGAATGTAATTATCATCATGTACACTTTGCAAGAAATGAATCATTCATATTTGGATTATGGGTACAAAAACAAAAAAAAGTAATTTATATAAAATTTGCAATTTGTTCATAATTAGAATGTCATGATATGGATTTTGCAGGTATCAAAGAAGCATCAATCATCGCATGTAGCAAGTAATGAGATATTGCAAATGGAACACACCATACCCTGAAGGCTATAGAGACAGTCAGCAGATAGGACACCACTACTGGTTTATTCAGATTTGATTGCAGTGATACCCTTTTATATTGAAACATTGGATTCAACAGAAAAAAACATCCTCCAATCAAAGCATATATCATATTGGACACTGGTTAAACTATGATTGCCATAATTCACTTTATGTATTACTTGCATAAGTAACGAATAAAGTAGATGTCAATAATCATTATAAGTTCTTCTATTGAGTTATAATGACTGATGAAACTGGACATTTCAACTTTAGAGTAGATCAGATGATAGAAGAGATTGTACCTAAAAATGTCAAATTAGTACAAAGCATTATATATATATAATATCCCAGGTCTGTGTGTGTGTGTGTGGAGTAACAAAAACCATTGAAGCACATCGGAATTTATATAAATTTGAATAAATGAACCGTTTTTTTTCTCAAGGTCAACTTTATGTTGAACTCTTCCTTTGGAAAGTGTAGAAGGGGGAGAGAGAGAGAGAGAGAGAGAGAGAGAGAAAAGTGGGAGGGGGTTAGGGAAAAGTTTGGAAAGTGTAGAAGGGGAGAGAGAGAGAAAAGTGGGAGAGGGTGACTGAAATTGAAATGAAAGGAGTAAAAAAAGGAAAAAACGACGCGCATGCGCACAATTGCCTGTGAATTTTGCTCCCGTCATTTATGACGGATTACCCCACTAGTTTAATAATACTATGTGTTTCTACACTTTTATTAGGACTTGAATTTGCAAATATTATTATTTCATCCACAAGCAAGTCCAATATACCAACAGCTTTGCAAGTACCATCATCATTAATGACTTCTAATAGTTTACAAGAACAATCGTCAACATTCATGGATCATACATTTATTCCATTTAAAGCACCATTTCGAATGATTAAAGCTGGTCCATCTAGTTGTGGGAAATCAACATTTGTTAAAAAGTTACTAAACCATGTGAAACAAATGATACACCCACCACCAAAGAATATAACCTGGTATTACGCACAATATCAAGAGTGGTTTCATCTGTATAGGAACCAAGTTACATTTGTTCACAGCATGCCAGACATGAAAGCTATACAATGTAGTAGAAACCATCTCATTGTGATTGATGAACTTTTCCAAGAAGTCAATAAGGATATTGTTCAATTATTCACGTGTGATTCTCATCATCGAAATATTAGTGGAATTTTTATTACCCAAAATGTTTTTCACAAGAGTCCGCATCAGCGAACCATCTCTTTGAATACATCTTATCTTGTACTTTTTAAAACCCCAAGAGACAAATCACAAATTGCTCATTTGGCCTAGCAGATGTACCCAAACAATACAAAGTTCATGATTGATGCATTTAACCAGAGTACAACGGAGCCTTACATCTATTTATTAATCAATTTCACACAAACTATAGACGAAAAGTTACATCTTCGAAGTGGTATATTTCCCGGAGAGTACACCTCAGTATTTATTCAAAAGAAGCAATGAAACCTAGCCAGAAGATTCCTCCACGTCTAGCACGTAACATTCACAGATTACAAGTTACAGCAGAAAGCAGTCCGCGACTTCAAAAGAAACTTATAAAGGCTGCTAGTTTGGATTTTATTCAGTGTCTATGTGATTGTGCACACAATATACAAAAGCGTACCATCCTAATCAATCAAAAGGAAAAACATAAGCTAGCCCCATATGTGAATATACTTCAAAATCTAGCTAATAGAAAACTGAAGCCACAGTCAAAGAAAGAACTGATACTAAAACAAAAAGGAGGGTGCCTACCATTGGGTCTACTGATTGGACCTGTATTGTCTATGCTTAGCGGTCTACTTGCTTCAAAACATTAAAGAAAATGGCTGAAAAAAAGATAATAATTCCATCAGAAATGTGGGAAAAGGAGCATCAGGAAAAGCGATTTCAAGAAATGCCAATCATTCGTACCTTGCAGGATATAGAAAATTCTATCCATAAGACATTAGAAAATGAGAACATTGATACTTTTAATAAAGTCTTGATCTTGGGTCAACTTCAACAGAGATATAAAAATATATACAATCATCGTCCAGTGGATGAAATGAAAGTTACATTACAGGACAAAGGATCAGTTAATATTCCTAATACTGAGTCTGACACTAGTGATGTAGTTGTAAACCAAATGCCGAAGAATTTACGTCCGAAAGCACAACGCCTATTAGACATTATAAAATCTAGCAATGGATCCATTGGATTTACTAAGAATCGTCAACTGACTATTCAGGGAGAAATTATCCCCAATACAAATATAGTTGATCTCATGCGGGGTGCGATAGATACTAAATTGACACAAAAAGATAAACCTGATGGATGGGAAAAATTTACCAGTCATCTAAGAGCAACCAATACACCTCATTTCTTGATCAGTAACGTGAAGCCTGAATATTACCAAGCAATAGGTGGTCAAAGAGAATCTGACAACAATCCTATTCAATGGGAAGAACAATGAAAGGTCAATTAAAAAAATCTATTATAATCCAAGTTCTAATGGATCATTTGGTGGTGTAGAAAGGCTCTATTTAACTGCAAAAAAGAAATTTACAAGGAATGAAATCAAATCATGGCTACAAACACAAGATGTTTACACCCTACATAAACCTGTTAGAAAGAGCTTCACTCGGAATAGAATTTTGGTCAGCACTATAAATGATGTATGGCAACTTGATTTAGTTGATATGCAAGCATACAGAAAAGAAAATGACAGATACAAGTACCTACTGACATGCATAGATGCATTTTCAAAATATGCATGGGTGCAGCTGCTAAAACAAAAGACTGGAAAAGAAATCATTATATCACTGAAAAATATTTTAAAGGATGGAAGAAAACCCAAAAAAAATCCAGACTGAGCAGGGCAAAGAATTCATTAATAAAAGTTTGCAAAAGTTTTTGAAAGAAAATTATATTTGATTTTATTCCACTTTTAATGATACCAAAGCGGCTGTAGTCGAACGCTTTAATCGAACTTTAAAAACACGAATGTGGCGTTATTTTACTTCAAAAGGGAGTCATCGATATATTGACAAGCTACAGGATTTCGTGAAAGGATACAATAGTTCATATCATCGTAGTATACAAATGGCTCCTAATGCAGTATCATTGCAAAATACACACAAAGTATTTAAAACGCTGTTTCCAACTTTGCATAGCAGATTGAGAAAGTTCGATGTAGGAGACCGAGTACGCATCTCGAAGTCTAAACGAGTATTTCATAAAGGCTATCTACCAAATTGGTCTGACGAAGTTTTCACCATCAGGGAGTGTGTGAATCGCATACCACCAGTATATCACCTGAAAGACATTGATGGTGAACAGTTAGATGGTACATTTTATGAGGAGGAACTTCAAAAGATTGTGAAGAAACGAACAGACTATTGGCATATTGAAAAGATTGTATCCGAAAAAGGTAAAGGACAATACCGCAAATTGCTAGTGAAGTGGAAAGGCTATTCTGATAAACACAATACGTGGATTAAAGCGAGTGATTTGAAATGACTGAACAATGCAAAGAAAAGAGAATTTCTATGTTTATTTCGAAGTTTTTTCCTGGGAATACTTTAACGGATTACACCGTCGTACTTGCAAAACCATTGGATGTTAGTGGAGATTATGAAGTTGGATTAGCCGAGATTCATTTTTCTCGTTCTTGGTATAACATAATAGATGCAGATGATGGCAAACTCAAGATTTGCGATCTAGAAAGTAACATTGAAACTGAAATAATTGTTCCAAGTGGACTTTATAAAACATCTGATGAACTAGTCAACATCATAAATGCTTTAATCAACCATCATTTTGGACTATCTCATCTACATTTACCGTCCTATGAAATTAATAAAACTGAAGCTACAAATGCTTTTGAGCAATCAAGTGAAAATGTAACTAACAAGAAAGTCATCATCACGAATGAAGAAACAGCGAATGATTTAAAGAATTCTAGCTATGAGACAGAATACACCAATCTACAAGTTGATATTGATAATCGTCTTCAACTTATTGAGCATAAAATAAAAAAGTTTTTGATGCTAATGGAAAAATCACTCGGAAACTAAATAAGATGGAAGAAAATAAACAAAGAGGTCTAGATTATTCAAAACTGGAAACAGAGTGGCTTAAATTGCAGTCAGATCATGATAAATATCTAGTAGAACATGATAAAAAAATTGTAGATGCTGAAACAAAAAAGAATAATACTGAGAAAAACTATAACAAATTAAAGACAGAATGGGAAGAAAAAGTCATTGAAATAGCGCAGATGAAAGTCAATCTAGAAACATAGGAAGAAGAAAATAAACTTCTTGATTTAAATAAGAAACTAGCCGACAAACTAGCTAATCCAAGACTAAATACAAATGATGGTACATGGATGAAATACAGAAAATCTTCATTGAGAATAGAACTTAAACTACCAGTTAATTCTTCGTTTGCATTTTCTAAAACATTACAGTGTATGCTTGGACTTCGAAGTGACTACATCCAAAATCGGTCTCTTAATGCCTATTTCTTGCAAGCAGAATATCCTTCAGATCTTCGAACAAATGTGAATTCTTTACTCGTACACATTGATTGCATAGAATATCAATGTGTGGGAGATACACTTTCTCCTTTATTGCGAGAAGTTCATTTAGATGACTCGGATGGATTGCGTGTGACAAAGAGATTTACTAACTTGCAATATAAGCATGTAAATCGTAGCAATATTCATTCCATACATCTTGTTATAAGTGATGTTTTTGGACGACCAATTCATTTTACGAGTGGAGACGTCATAGCCACACTTCATTTTCGTCCTGCACTATGAGGGTACCATATCACTGTGGATCTGTAAACGATCCATGTCATCACTATCATAAACAGATTGGGTCTTCAATTCCAGTTTTTGTTGGTGCCCGCTATCAGCGTGGTTATGGTATTTTTCATCTCTAGCTCGTTTTGCATATCCATTTCTGAAACGCGGAGCACTTTCAGTTTGAAAACACCTACTCAAAACAGGTGAAAATGTGATATCAGACATTGAGTCAGAAGAAAATATCAAAAGTGCTCTAAAGAAACGTGGTCTGGAAACTGGAAGAAATATTCTCAAATCAATGACAGGTGGCAGCAAACATCGCAAATCTAATAAAAAGAGAGTCAATCAAAAAGCACAAGCTAAACCGTCACAGACAACAGAGAGAGGAGTAGCCACAAAGAGGAAGAGAGCTAATCCTAAACAAAGTGTTGCAAAACAGAAACAAATTGATCAACTACAAGCATTCTTTCGATAAATATGAGTTACGTAGTGCATCATGAATCTGATCCAGGAATGAAAACTGAACTCGATCTTCAAACAGTGCCTCTGACACAAACAACAACTCTGGATGCTTGCATTAAAGAATATCATCCCATAAACAGTATCGAAGATCAGAACACAATCGAATTCAGTGTATTAGGAAATGCCGTTGAATACATCGACCCATCTGATATTTTTCTCTATGTGAAAGCAAGAATTCTGAAAAGTAATGGAGATGAACTGGATGATAAATGTAAAGTGAGTCCAATCAATGGATTTTTTCACTCACTTTTTAGCGAAGTTGTCATTACACTTGGAGGTACCATAATCACATCAACTGATCATGATTATGGTTATAAAGCTTATCTAACAACCATACTGAATAATACAAATCTCGGAAAATGCTACCTAACATCTGAAATGTTTTATAAGGACATAAGATCTGCTTTTACGGATTGTGACACTACAAAAACAGGAACCGGAGATGGATTGCTGATGAGACATGAAAGATGCAAGAAAAGCACCATAATAGATATGATTGGAAAACTTCATTCTGATATATTTTACCAGGAAAAAATGCTACCCAATGGACTGGATCTTGGGATAAAACTAATTCGTCAGAAAGACAATTTTTGTTTAATAAAACCGAACAATGATCCAAACGATTATCGTGTGGAAATATGCTCCGCTACACTCTATGTTCGCAAAGTTCGTCTTAATCCAGCACTCGTTCAATCGCATATTGCTGCCACCTTGAAATCAACCATCAAATATCCTATAAAATGTACTAAATGCCAGTCATTTAGTGTTGCTTCAGGAGGTCATGATATTAATATTAATGTATGTAATGGAATACTACCTAGTTTTGTATTGATTGGACTCGTGAACAGTGATGCTAGAGCAGGAAATATATTAAAAAACCCATATAACTTTGTCCATAAAGATTTGAGTTTCATAGAGCTTCAGGTTGATGGTAGTTTTCCGGGAATTCCATTTCAACCAGATTTTCAAAAGAAAGAATATGCGAGTGTATATCAACAGCTGTTCTTAGCTAGCAACAAGTATTATGGTACTGATGGCTTAGATGTTTCATTCGATGAATTTGCATCTGGATATTTGATATTTCCATTTGATCTGACAATGGATCAGAGTGCTCTGAGTGGAACCCATTTTAGTTTGAGTAAAAATGGAGCAATCCGACTTTTAATGAAGTTCAAGAAGCCTTTGAATACATCTGTGAATGTGATCGTATACTCTATCTGCCAGTCTATTATTGAGGTTGATCATCACCGAAACGTTGTAAATGATTACTAAGATGGATACGAGTCAACTCGAACATTTACTGCTTCGTCACCCCGCTACTAAATCTATGTTTGATGGAGTGCTCGCCTGTGACCAGTTACCACTTTGTGCAAAAAACAGACTTTATGTTATCAATTTTTATTCAAGTTTTGAAGTAGGGTCCCATTGGGTAGCCATTTATTTTAGTCCAAATGGAATGGCAGAGTATTTTGATAGTTATGGATTACCCCCACTCCATCAGCAAATTCTTCAATTTATAAAAAGAAATTGCATTGACTACATTCGCAACATAAAAAGACTACAGCATTCAAGAACAGCTGTATGTGGCCAATATTGTGTTTATTACTCTATACTCAGATGTTCAAATATATATATGCAAAACATTGTCTCCTTATTTTCAAAGCAAAATTTTCTATATAATGACAAGATTGTACACTTTTTTATTAATAAAATGATAAGAAAATACCTACCTTTTTATGTTCACATCTAAATGTACTTTGAGAATAAATAAATAAAACCATATTTGTTGTATTTCTTTTATTAAATATACATTCCAAAAACAAAATCAATTACATTTTGCATAGTGCCCATGTGCTAAATTTGTTAAACCATCATCACCCTTAATATATCGTTTATCATCAAATGCATTCAGTGCAATTTTATTAACTTCTAAACAATAAATATTATGCTTTTTTGACATGAGTTGTCTTTGAACAACTCTATTTGAAAGTGGTGCATACAATGAATCAACATACATTTTATGATTAAATTGGGATTTTACAATTTGTTTTTTAATTCCTTTAGCTTTGCAGCTATATTTTTTGTTGCTTAGTAAATCCGAGTACATTTTTGCTTTGAGAGCTACAAATTCTGAAATAGGAACACCATTCATTTCATCCTTAAATTTCTCCAAAACGTTTTTGTTTTTTATGGAATGTAGATTATGTGATTTTGGATAGTCACTAGTATCTAAATATGATTGGTAATGTGTAATGTCATCATACAAATCATTTGTTTGGATTTGCATAATAAGACTGTCTGTATCTGTATACAATAACTTTAATTGACTTCCAGTGTATTTTGATTTCATGACATTGTAATAAAATTCATACATTATCATTTTTGAGATTTCTAAAACCCAGTATAGAGAGGTTTATTAAAGTAAATAGAACATTTCTTCATTTTAAATATAGTCAAATTGCTATCAATAATGTGAAATGAATCAATATTAGCTTTACTCATCAATTTGAGGCAGCGTACTTCGTTTGTAACAGCTTCCGCACAAGTTGTATTCCTCTGATTTTCCATAGTTTTTCCAAACACTGCATTGTTCATTAACTTAAAGAAATCCTTTTCAAAGTCATATTTAGCTTGTTTTCGCATATTTATATTAAAATCTACGTATGGTTTTAACTAGGCACCTTGTGTGAAAGCAAGAATGCGATGAATTTTGTTTAGTTTCATACCCAAATTTAGGTACTGTTGCAAATTTCTCACATGAATAATATAATTTTTCTTATTATAAAGATTTGGAGCTAATTTTTTTGACTTATATGTGTCAGAGTCTTTCCTTTCATGTTTTTCAGCAATGTTTTACTGTAATTTGAAAGCATGTTAAAATTTATATCTAATTTATCAGGACAGAGTGGATAATCACTATGATCATCATGCAGGTTTACAAGGTATTCTAAATCTACTTCTAAGATAAAACCATCATTGTTACTGGAAATTCATCTTGGGTTAGCCAATGGAAATTGTTCATTGGCATTGGTTCACACATAGCAGTGGCATAAAGTGGGTTGCAATCCCAATATGCAATGTATGAATCAGGTTTAGAGGGATCATGATTATTCAAGTACTTATTATTTGCAGTTGCATGACGATGACTAGCTACTGATACACCACCACGAATACCTTTCTCAATAAATCAATGCATATCATAATCTGTAAACAATTCTAATGCATCACCAGTATATTTTAAGGCAGCTGACCATGCATACATTGGTAGTGTAAAATAATGAACAGGATCAAGACCAAATTTTTCGAAAGAAATAGTACGGAAATTCTCAAAGACATCGGCTAGAATTAAAGTCACTTCTTAAATATATATCATGATAGTCACCTAATGTTTTACATTCAAATGTATCCCATATTGTTTTCACATGATCATAATCATCATCTGAAATTACTTCCTCATTAAGTGAATTGTTGAAATATTCTTTTCTTGGTATTCAATTTCATAAAACTTTGAGTGATCATCTAGATACTCATATGGAAAAAATCCTTTTTGAGTCATCAAGTCAATTTTTTTCGGATTCTTAAAATATGAAGAAACACAATTAAATTTATCTTTTGGTAAATTTTGAGCTAGGGTCGCTAAGGATGCTGACAAAAATTGAAAAGAATCTAGAAAAACAAGATCATCTATGATGAAGCTTGTATATTTCTCGATATTTAGTGGTATAATATTTATAGGCTTCTCAGTTTTAATCCTACCCAATGCTTTGATAATAAAGTGTTCATCATAGGAGTGCAAACAATGAGCAAAACAAGGAAGATATGATCTGTCTCTTAGAGATGAATTACAGCTAATGCATGCGGCACCCCTATAAATATACCCAGGAAGGTGATGGTCATGATCTCTAACTTTTTCCGTAGTTTCATCAAGTCCAACATTACATGCATAGCAGTGAGTGGCACGTCTAAAATTTCGTTTATCTTCCTGAGACATTTTTATAGGTTCTATTGGGGTTGATTTTAACAACTCCCTTGCTTTTTCTTTTTAGAGTATTTATGAGCTCATAAGCAGGAACCTTGGTTCTAATGCATTCATGGGCAACAACTTTTCCATGATAATCTACAATAGCATAAGAGTAGGAACAAGCTTCATGTTTTTGTATCACTTGGGTATAAGATGCACTTGCACTGGGCACAGGGCCTACATGCTACATATGGACAGTGCAAAACTTTATGGAACTCATTAAATTTTAATGTGCAATTGTCTTCTTTTGGGAGTCTGACTCTTGCTGCCTTATGCTGTTCACACATAGGCATATGCCTTTCTAATGCACTTTTGCAAGTAAATCCTTGACAGCAGAGATAACAAATAACTGTTTGTTCAAGCCATTATGACTCAATAACCTTGCAATATTTTGTATAACATAATAATGATTGTCATAGTAAAGAAGGTTAATTTCCTGCTGTTCATTATATTCACTCACTTTTAATGGTACAATGTATTTATCATATCCAAAAACATTAATCCTGAGATTGTTGGCAATTTCAAATTTAGATATTTGGTTTATTTCTACTGGATATTGAAGCATTGATGTATCTAGCAATTTTTCATATTTCATGTATTGACTGACTCTGTTCGCTTTATTTAACCCTGATATAGGATGTAGATGTGCTAGTATGGACCACAAAAAGGATTTTTGATTGATGTTTAATATTGCCTTCTTGTTCAGGAGTTTCAACGGCAATTTTGAAGGTCTTCCAATCTTTTTGCCTGTTTTTTGTTGTTCACATAATAAGCTGTGTTTTTCTAGTTTGCTTTTGCAAGTAAAACCTTGACAACATTGATAACAGCAAAATGTCTTCCTTTCATCACTATGATTTAATAATCGTTTAATGTTGCGAATGAGACAGTAATGCTCATCATGGTACAGAAGGTTAATTTCTTTCATTGAGCTATTACTACTCAATTGCAATGGCATAATTTCATTATCATATGCAAAAACATTAATCCTAAGGTTAATAGCTATTTCAAAGTTAGATATTTCACTCAATGCTACTGGATAATGAAGCATAGATGAATCAACTGATGGCTCATGTTTTTTATAATGACTCACTCTATTTTGATGATTTTGGATTGGCACAGGAAATAAATGTGCTAATACTGACCATAAGAAACATTTTTTATCTTTAGATTTAATGTTTAAAATTGCCTTTTTGTTGGTGAGCTTCAATGGGAGTTTTGATGTACAATCACCCCTGAATGGTATATATTTCCCAATTTTGATTTCTAAATTACGAATACAATGAATTGTCCACCCAGAACCATTATTAATGAATGCTTCTATAGCTTTGAGAATTTGACTGACACAGTCTTCAATTCGTGGATGTACGTCACTGTTTGTCATAACTAACTTCATGCTGCTGTAAAAATAAGATGTGTGTGATTCATAATTTAATTCAGGGGCATTATTAATGAATGAAACTTTTGTTTTCATAAAACTTACAGTAAGACAAAGCTGAAAACGTAATCTCATAGTATTACTCCAATTGCTGAGTAACTCAATCAGATCATTTTGGATTAATTGACCGTATTGCAATCGATCATCTGTATTATTGTGAGAGTGTTTCAGTGTTGCAATTAAACCATTAAATCGAGTTTTATGTATTGTAAATGCATTGTGGGATAAAATTGGCAAATTATGAATATTATGTGTATGTGCTACCCAAGCTTCCTGAGAATTAAATTGTGCATCACATAAGCTACATATTTCTCTTCTATGAATACCATGTACTTGTATGTGGTGTTGGATGGACCCATCATTTGCACCACAAAGAAAACAATTCATTCTACAAAATCAAATTCAAGTTCTTCTAATAAGTTGGGAATTTTTGGTAGAGTTTCAGTTAATCTCCCTCAAATATCTATTGGCATGAAGGCACCTTTATTTACTTTATTTTTCTCAGTATATTTTCTAATATCTAGGAACCATTTGCCATTTGTTTCTTCTTTGACAATTCTCATTGACCATTCGTCAGTCAACTTTAAAGTTTTTTTTTTGTAAATGATAGATCACTTTCTTCTTCTCGGAGTGATTTATGAATCCACTTACGCATACCATCTGATGGTTTTTTGATGATCCAGCAGAATCAACGATGTTGGTCTTTCTCTTTAATGAAGCTTTTTTCAATGTCCCGGTCTTGATGTTGGCTTCAGATTCAGTCTCACTGTCAGATGCAGAATTAAGATGGCCTGGAATAGGTTTCCTGGTGTAGTTCCTCTTTTTTGGTTTCTCAGTCACAGATTTTTTTGGTGAAGTCAGTTCTAGTAGATTAAAAAACTAATGTTGTAAAAACATATTTTAGAGTGAAGCGATAAAAATATTTCAAGTTAGATAGTTACCCATGATATCAGATGATTCCATTATTTCCTCTTGATTTAATTGATAGTAATGCTATAGACCTCTAAAAAGGTGTAGAAGGAAAATTGTGATGATGCTTAGATTGAGAATTTCTTGAGTTAATTATGTATTTTTCTAAAAAAAATGCATAGATTCAGCAATGGTCTTCTAGTAGCTATCAATGCCAATATGAGGTTTCTAAATGAAAATTGGGTTCTTTTATACTGAATCTTAAGTCATGTTGATCATGACATCATTTTTAGTCTCATGATCATGACTAGACACTTTTTTTTAGGTCATTACTAAACTTTATTGTTATATATCAAGCATTGAGCAATATTTGAAAATAACATTAATCATTAAGTAGACAAACTTTTGTGTTATGATGTGTATCACAAGAATGACTCTGTTAATAAGAATTTTCTTCCATAATAGATTACAACAGTTGTTTCAATACTCATGTTTTTCCACACTTGAATTTAGTATCATTGTACCTAAGTTTCAAAAGCATAATTTAAATCCACTAGAAAAATTAGACCATCATGGATAACCCTAATGTAACTATAGTTTTTTTAATTTCTGGTCTATATGGCTGTATTTTTATAATATAATATTTCAATAGGATTCTGGAAATATTTATGAAGAAACAGACAGTTCATATGATACAACAATTATAGAATTGGCAACAGCAGTTTCCTATAATAGCAACCAATTTGAAGATGATTTTATTTCAGAACAAGAGTCAACAGCTGCTTCTTCATTCAACACTCGCCAATCATCATTTGAAAATCTATCAAGTGTTTCCTCTGAATTTGATGATAATCCTTTGCCAATAGAGTAACCGGAATGGAATCGTAGGGCTATTGAATTACAGTTTCATTTATGGCTGGAATCTTTAAATCAGGAGAACCACACACAGGGAAATTATCAATTATATGTAAATGATTTAGAAGATGATAGTGATGAGGAGGAAGATGATACAATTGAAGATAAGTGAATTGTGTGTCTTTGTCGGGAAGCAAAAGTAATATTTAATCCTTGTACACATAAAATTTGTTGTTGTTCATGTACTAAAGTTCTAGTGGCTAACAAACAACTAGCATCTTGTATTATGTGTTGAAAAGATATGTTTAATGTTTCAATGGCTTCAAAACCATGTAAAGTGAATGTGGTGTTTAAATCATTGTTGAAAAAGGAATAAGATGATCAATAAATGAGGAATAAAGTGAATCATGTTGTCTATCACTCCAAATATCAACCAAATTATAAAAATAAATTTAAATAGATAATAAATGAGGAAACATAAAAGTTTCATGATGAAAAAAGCAAATTTATAATAACAAATGTAAAATAGAACATTAAAACAATAAATAAATGTAAAAACAAGGTCTCATTTTAATATATTATTATTATCCAATATATCAATATTATAAAACAGAAAAAACAACCATCACCGGAGTGAATTAATAAGTGAAACAATCATAATAGCTAATAATCAATTACCAATTAAATTCATATTAATGACTAATATCTAATTGCAAATAAAAAATGGTCATGATAGAACAATATTGATCATGTGTTTGTTTGCTAGTGGATGTCGCCACATTATCTCTTATCAAGATTAGATCTAGGTTTTTATTGTGACATTTACCTTGGAGAATTATTTGCAAAAACACAAGTGCATGTGGGCAAACAAAAAATACATTAAGTTTCCCATAGAGGTGGCACAGAAATGTCTTTCAATGTTAAATCCCATAGAGAAATTGTCCTCAGAAATGAGTTTTACAATACTACTATTACCAAAACGATTTTTAAAATTTAAAATAAGTGATTAATATAATTTAAAAATTAATCGTTTTGACTTCATATAAATGAACTTTTATTAGATAGATGCGCCACCAAACAACAGACATTGGCAACAAACTCCCCCCCCCCCTAAAGTCTACTCCTCTATTCGAATTCTGATGTGTTGTCACCAGCTCCACATGGAAGGTTGTATTGAGTTGAATATGAATAGGGGGAATACATGTATTTGATTAAGGAATTCTGGAAATGTGAGGTGACAACCTTTGCCACAAAAATAGGGGGAGGAGACTTTCGTTTTTGGAAATTTAAAATGGCGTCGTTTGGTGACTCATGAAAAGTAACTTCATTTTTTTAAAAGTTTTTTTGGTTTTATTGACTTTTTTAAATTTAAAAATTGTTTTGACAATCGTTGGGTAAATCTTGACAACATTTTGAAAAAAATATTTCTGGAGGTAATGGTCTTTTTCAGTTTGTAAATATAAAGTCAATGCAATATAGAAGTAGATTTATACAATTGATATAAAGAGAGGTAGAATGAGAAAGTAAAATTTTAATACATTTACATCATTTCAAGTAAGTAATTGAAGTACAGTACAGTACAGTACTGTACAAGTACTGTACAGTAGAAACCATTTAACACTAAACATATTTACAATGCGGTTTGATAGGATAGGTTTTTCATAAATTTAAATTTGTGTAACACAAATTATAGTTTAAAAAAACGAAAGCAGTGGCCATATTTTTCTAATTTGCTTCCTTTCTGCATCCTTCTTACCAACACTAGAAACATGCCTTTCATAAGACAGGTCTATTGCAATAAGTCCCGGGAACCTATATGAATAGGGGATGTTACCCGCCCTAGAATGTTAACCATTAAAATAAATATATATTTAGATATTATATAAAAGGTGTATGCCACCATCTAGAGTTTAAAAGTTATAATAGTTACTTTACAGATGTGTACAACCATTTAGCAGCAAAAGGTTGTGATAGTTATCACTGACATAATGTCAGAGCATTGTTGCCATTGCAAACGCCATCTACTGACATAAAGGTATAATGGTTACCACTGACACAATGTCAGAGGGTTCCACTTCAGAGCATTCCAGAGGGAGAGGGAGAGAGATAGAGAATGAGAGAGGTAGGTAGATATTTTAATGTGGGTGAGTAGTAGTATAGGAAAAGTTATTTCTATGCCACTTTTCCACAGACTACTATAGAGCTCATTTTGAACACCACATTCCAATGTCTCATAGAGTAACATTGAGTCATTTCTATGCCGTAGCAGGAAGGATAACCCATTTTTAGTGGTTCACAAAAGACAAATAACACATTAAACTGCTGGAGAGAAAGAAAAACTGTCTTGACCCAGTTTCTTTGTATTCACATATTCTATTCGAGTTGGTTTTGTATTGGTTTGTGCAGAATTTTTAGCCTCAAGAAAATGCATCAACAGTGGATTTCCCTGCTAGAAATAATCTGCAGAAATTCTATAAAAAAATGTGCAGAATGTCTGCAGACACATCTGCAGACATTCTGCAAGAATTTGGCACCTCTATTCTGCAGTTTTTCTGTGGAATACTTCTGCAGTTTTTCTGTTGAATACTTCTGCAGTTTTTCTGTGGAATACTTCTGCAGTTTTTCTGTGGAATACTTCTGCAGTTTTTCTGTGGAATAGTTTTGCAGTTTATCTGTGGAATACATATATGATATTTTCGTATGAATGTATGTTTCTAGTTATGCACGTATTCCATTTGTTTGAAATAAAACATTCATAAAGTTCAAAGCTAATTTTAATCAAAAAATTGTTTAATCAAAAAATGAAATCATACAAATGAACACATTAAAATGACTTAAATTCAATGTATTTCTAAATCAAAACAATCAATCATATTGATATTTTCAGATCATTATACACCTTTCAAGGCCAGCTTACTTTCAGTATTCAGTTTGGAATGAATGGCTGCTCTTACAATTTGTCGGGTATTATGAAATTTTTGATTGACATGGCTTTCAATATCTTCAATCATTTGTGGATTCAACACTTTTTTATCGCTTGACTTTCTTTTGATACCTTTAATCAATCCTGTCGCTAACTGTTTCCTTCCAAATACAACTGCTAACAGATCCCCAACATATTTTGAGTAGTCACTGGCACAGCATAAACTCAGTTTATTTTGGGAAACTTTAACAAGATTACCAATGGCGATGCTGTGTTCTTCATTAGCGTTGTCACTGCATTCTTCTGTAACTTTGAGCTTTTTCTTCATTTCGATTCGATTATTTTTACTTTGAGATATTTTTCTTTGATGTTCATCAATTTCATTTGAAATTCATGAAGTTGTTTTTGTAATTCTTCAATTTCGATCTTTTGTACTATAATCTTCTTGCGAACTGCTCGACAATCATCACATGGAATCGAACTTCTAGCAGCTTGACAGTTTGTAAATTCTGCCAAAAGCCCCGTTAGATCCTTTTTAGCAACTGTATTGGATTTCATCATTATTTTTTCTACACCGGAATTTTTACCTGTAAACCTTGCAGGCAGTTACAAAAATAATCTTATTATAGTTTGTTTCAAAATAAATGTTTATCAGGTTTTAAACTTCATTAGATGTATTGAAATCTTGTATGAAATCTTGTTTTTTTAAAAATATTTGTGAAGTCCACTTTTACTGTCGTGACTGTAGGGAATATCTGGGAAAATGTCCACATTGTGGACATGCAATTATCAAACAAGAAAATCTAAAACAAGGATGTTTTTTCTTTATGTTCCTCTTGAACATCAACTATGCCGAAAATTCGAAAAAGAAGATTGTTTTGAAAAAATTAAAAAATATAAAATGTTAGATATAAATGAAGGGACAGAAATAAAAGATATTTCTAGTGGTATTAAGTATAAAAATTTATTTGCACTGCAAGATTTCCAAAATATTTCACTTTTGTGGAACACAGATGGGTTACCATTGTTTTGTAGTGCTTGTTATGATATTTGGCCAATTCAATGTGTAATTAACGAGCTGCCACCAAAAGAAAGAAAGTGTAACATTATGGTTACAGGGCTATGGTTTGTGATGCAAAACTGGAAATGACTGAATGTTTTCTTAAGCCGTTTGTTGATGAATGTAAAAAACTAGCAAAAAATGGCTATCATTGGAAAGACAAGCACTCGAATACTGTCTTGCACACAAAAGTGTTCAATGTATTGTGCACTGCTGATTCACCTGCTAGAGCTCTTGTTCAAAATTTTGTACAATTTAATGGAAAATTTGGATGTTCATTTTGTTTGCATAAGGGGCAGCATATTCAGTGTGGGCGTGGCTTTGCTAGAGTTTATCTAGTAAATATTCCCATTTCTGCTAAAACAAGCACAACTGTATTTGGTATTAAAGGCCCATCTAGTTTATCAAGATTAGCTGATTTTGATCTACTTGACAGCTTCTCTCCAGATTATATGCATTGTGCACTTTTAGGTGTTTGTAGACACTTTGTTTTTCTATGGTTCGACAAAACACAAGAAAGTCAATCAAAGAAATAGATTCGAGACTTAAGAAAACAAAAGTGACTAAAGAAATCACCAGAACACCTAGGTCAGTAAAGGAGCGAGCATATTGGAAAGCTTGTGAGTGGAGAACATTTTTCTTAATTTCACCAGTTTTGCTTTTGAACTTAATGCCGAGAAACTTTTTCAAACATTGGCTTCTATTTGTACATGCCATTGTAACTTTGTAACATTGTAACTTTTTCATGGAACAAAAGGCGTGCCAAAACAGATTTTGTCTGCATATGTCTATCATTCACTGTTACAGACAGCAAAAAAAAAAGCTCTGAAATGTTGTATTTTGAAATTGTTGTGCATCTATCACAAATTGAAGCAACTGAAGTTCGAAAATTGTTTCCAAATTTTAGTGTTTTGTCAAAATGTTATTTATATAAGTGAATGGTAAACAATGACAACCTTTTAACAACAACAAATTACTTGGCTGTTTCAGGAAAGTTGACTGTTGTAACGTCCCGCCGGACCGCTACAATACCCCGGTAAATTAATGGCTAAACTGACGCAAAAACTTACCGTCAACCGGCTCTTTACGGTGACGGGACCGTACCCGTAGCCGCCTCCACACGGTGTTCCCCTCGGGATGTGCCGGCTCCAGGAGCCACCCACGACAGACACGACGAAAAACCACGCCGCCACGCCGAGAATATCGCGGTAGAACCGTTGTTCTACCGCGAGCCAACACAAGTACCGGCCGAAACAAGACGGTAAAAGATGGTGGTGTTGGCCCCAACCGGACAACCCACCCTCCGTGGTACTTCCCCAAAGAAATGACACGGACACAGTAAGTGACGATTAAAAGAAGTGTTTTAATTACACTTACGACGTTGGACAACATTGTTGATATTTACAAGCAAAGGGCTGGTCCGATTGACCAGCCTAAGGCACTTTATACAGGCCAAAAAGCCACAAGGCAAACAAAGAGATGATTCAGATGTACTGGCTAGTGGAGGTCTACCTGACCTCCACCTACAGGTCTAGTCAAGCTCACAGCCTACAACCAACTGCCCAGATCCTGTGGTTGACTAGGCCACAGGAAACCTCCAGGCAACTCCACCTGGAGGGGACAGAGGTCACTTCTGACCTCTCACCCATAGACTTCCTGGTGAGAGGTCTGCTGGCACCAAAATGGCGTCTGACCCAACAGCCTACTGTAGCTGTCAGGCAGACCACCATAGGGAAATTCGTCTGCTCCATCAAAATTAAAATTGGGGCAGACCAGGTTGCCACACTGTTTTGTTAATGCTTTTGATAAATTTGTTGAAATTACAAAATAACTAATTATTTTTAATGAGGTAATTATAATTGGGAAAGTGCTTAAGGTGTCAGAATACAAAAAAAAGATAAAGACATAGGAAAATTGTGTTCTGGTATTATTATTGTTGAAAACAGCTTTATTAATGATATCGTTGCCTTCCGTGCCTCTAAAATCACAAAAAAATATATATCTACCAAAATTTCTGAACAATTGTATTTAATTCCATTACCAAACAAATATGAAAGAGATTAATTGTTACCATTTACATTTTAAAAAATACCACTTATGTAATTATAATTCACTATTAAATAAGTTTTGTAATACTGGAATTGAAGTGATAAAGAAAATAATCAGTTCCTAAATTATTTCACTTATAAGTGACTGCTTTCTGTAGTATTCTTCAGAAACTCTGCAGATAAAAATAAATCTAAATTAATGATAATGTCTAACTGCAGTTACCCTGCAAAATTTCTGCAGAAATTTGTAGACTGCTCCTGAAAAAATGGAGAATCCTGTAGAAATTCTGCAGAAAATTTCTAGTAGGGACAAGGACAAGGACAAGGAGAACAGATGAGGAGATGGCAGCAGTAGTTGTAGCAAAACAACTTTGGACAGAAATGAAGCTGAAGGAGATTGAGGAGTGGCATAGAGGAATTCAGGAAATGAATAATTTGTGGATATACAGAATATTGCAGTAGTTGTATATTGACAGGTACTTCCGTTTTATTGGAAATAACAATTAAACAAATGTTCTTTTTTAAAAAGCCTAATTTTAAAAATGGCAAAAGCCTTAAAAGATTAAAAAAATTTTGAAAGACAATTGACAATTTATTCAGAATGTTGGAAACATAATGGAACATAAAAATAAGCTGAAGAATGAAGAAAAAAAGAAAAAGATAAACGTGACAAATGCAATAAAGACTTTGCAGAGAATAATGCTGACATTGAAGAAAGGAGATACATTGAAGTGACAATTGAAAAAGTTAACAGAAAAAAATGAAAAATGTAACTATGACTTAATGAAACAGTCTCACACTACAAAAAGTGATTTAAAAAACAATCATGAAAAACTTCTTAAAATAAAAGAACACATAATAAACCCTAGATTGAGTACTAAAACTGGAGCTTTTTTCAGAAATGCATTATCAAAAATAGACCTTAAAGCTCCCTCAAACTAAATGTTAAATTTTCAAAGACATTACAACGCGTGTTAGGTTATAATGAGGACGAAATTGTTAACTCATTGAAAAACACAAAAAACTTTCTAGCACAATATACCCAAGATTTTCAAACAAATGTGAATTACTTTTTTGTGCATGTGGACTGTATAGAATATCAGCATGTTGTTGATGTACTGTACTTGTTATGTGTGATACATTTATATGACTCTGATGTTTACATCAGAGTCATATAAATGTATCACACATACTTTCAACCGTCTCCATTACAAGAGAGTAAACCGTGAACATATACAAAATATACAGGTGTTGTTTTTGGTTGTCTAATTCACTAAAAACTGGTGAAAATGTAATTTCAGACATAGCGGCAGGAGAAAGTGCCGGAAGTGCCATAAAAAACGTGGATTAGAAACTGGAATCAAATGTGCTGAAGACAATGGCTGGTGGTGGCAAGTGCAAATGGCATAATAAAAAGAGTCACACAAGTAAAAAAAAAAAAACTAGAGCTTCATCAAAGCCGAAAGAAAGACGAAAAAGAGCTGCTCCCATCAAAAAGAACAAAAACTTATCATCTGCAAAATTTGTTTGCATAAAAAATGAGTGGTTATTTAGTTCATTATGAATCTGATCCTGCAATGAAGTCTGAACTACATCTTCCATCAATTCCATATACACAAACAACAATGTTAGATGCCTGTGTTAAAGAATATCACCCTGTCAATAGCATTGAAGATCAGAATACCAATGATTTTAACATATTAGGAAACTCAGATGAATACATTCATCCATCTGATATTTTTCTCAATGTGAAAGCCAGAATTAGAAAACATAATGGAAATGTATTGGATGACAATTGCAAAGTGAGTCCATTAAATGGATTTCTCCACTCGTTGTTACACTTCGTGGTACAATCATCACAACAGATCACAATTATGGCTACAAATCTTATTTATGAACCCTACTGTAATATGGAAGTATTGATGGAAAACCTTACCTCTCATCAGAAATGTTTTACAAAAATAAAGTATCAGCATTCACCGATAGAGATCCAACAAAAGCACATAAAAGTGATGGTTTATTGGTTAAATATGAATGATGTCAAGAAAGTTCAATAATGGACTTGATTGGTAAACTTGATTCTGACATTTTTCAGCAAGAAAAAGCTACCTAATGGACTTTATTTAAGTATAAAACTAATTCGTCAAAAATATTCATTTTGTTATTGAAACCAGATGGTGACCCTAACTACTATAAAGTTGAAATTCGCTCTGCAACCCTTTATGTTCAAAAGTACGTCCTAATCCTGCACATGTACAAGCACACATTGAAAGCTCATTAAAGTCAACCTTTAAATATCCCATAAATCATACAAAATGCAATTTCTTTAGCATTGCTTCTGGAGGTCATGATATCAATGTGTGTAATGGAATTTTATCAAGTTTTGTGCCAGAGCAGGAAACATAAAGAAAAATCCATATAATTTTGTTCACAAACATTTCAGTTTTATTGAGCTACAAGTTGATGGTAGTCTTCCTTTAATTCGTCTTCAGTCTGATTTCTCAAAAGAAGAATATGCTCGACTATATCAACAATTATTTTTAGCAAGTCCTAAGTATTATGGCGTTACATACACCCCAACTTGGCGTGAAGTACGTCCTTGTGCTTCAGAGTCGGGAGGCATGCCACAGACTGCAGTTCTAGAGAAGTGGTCCAGTGGTTCGACATGTCACTAATGAGTACATGCATGTTGAAAGAGAGGTTGATACAGTTTGTATCAGCCACCCCTTCAACAAGTCAAAAATAATGGCAACAAAATGAAAAATGGAAACGAGTATCCCCGAAACGAGGGGGATAAATAAAAACGAAAAGAAAACCCAACGGGGTAACAAAACGCAAAACCCAACGGGGTAGAGGTGAGCATACGAAAGTCTAGGAAAAGAATACAACAAAACCCAAGCCCAACGGGGCAAAAGAGCACAAAACCCAACGGGTTAAAAAAATAATTAAAAAAAAACAAATATAAGTGGAGAATAAACATATAGAAGATCAAAAGAAAACCCAACGGGGTAAATGAATTATTGTTCCGCGAGTAGTCCCTCGCAAATAACTTATCACACACAAAAAACAGAATGATGATATATATATATTTTTTTTTATTATTATTATTTTTTTTTATTTTTTTTTCGAATGACCCGCGAGTAGTCCGTCGCGAGAGAACAAATAGTCCCGAAAAGGTGAGGCGATGAGCGAAAGCACACATCACGGCTGCTGCCCATCCTAAGTGGTAACGATCCATCCGTCAACATGGCCCTGCAAGTCGTTGAATAACCCCTGGTGGATCTCCTGGTTGGACTGGGTGGCCCGGGCCGGGGGTCGTTCGTAGAGGGTTTCCAGAACTCCGTCGAACATGATGGCCGCTTGGTGGTTGGGCTGAGCCCCGCGAAGGTAACTGCGGCTGACTTTGTAGGTCCCCTCGGCTGGCGTCCCGAACATGGTGTTGAAGAAAGACCTCATTACGGCCTGGAGCGCAGTGGTGAGTAAGTCCCCGGCGAACTGGAACACGCCGGGGCATCACGATGGCGGAGAAGAGGGCTGAGTCCCGTGTCATATTGACGATGTACCGCTCCTTTTCAAGGAGTTCCAGGTGTGGGAACCCCTCCTCCAGGTCGTAGTGTCCAATGTAGAGGGTCTGGGTCATCTTCGTTTGTCCCTGCCATAACGCCCAGCGGTTGTTAAGGAACCTCTCCTGTAGAGATTCCGGGCGGAGTGGCCTGCAAATTGGTGTTTTCCTCCTGGCGGTCACCGCGGGAGGGGCGGTAGGAGTTGTAGTTGTGGTGGCAGGAGAGTCCTCGGGAAGAGTTGCAAGCGCGGCCCCCGCATCTGCAACTGGAGGGTTGGTGATGGAAGGAGGAGGCGTGGTCCCCGCATCTCCAGACTGGGCACGTTGGGCCCGAAACAGAGTTGCTCGGGCCATATCTCGAGCACGTTGTCTGGGCTTCTTCTTCTGACTCTTCGCCGATATAGGTGGTCGATCCTCAAGGGGAGGGATCCCCAATGTCTTGCGAGGATCCCACCCTCGCCTAGCGAAGTCCAAAACAAGGTCCGTCATCTTTTTCTGTTGGGAGAGGAAATATTCCCTCAGTGGAGACAGGTGATGGCGTAGTGGTAGTGATCTTCGTGGGCGGAGGTGTCGGCATCGGTTCGGGTTTTGGTACGGGTACCTCCATCAGCGGGCGGGCTGCCGGGTGGCCTACTTGGGTCCTAGCCTTGAGTTGATGGCGGAGGTCTTGTGGCCGACGGTGGAACTCCCGGTGACCCTGATGGTGGTGGCTGTGGTGACGTGGCGGAGAGCGGTGCCGCCTCGGGGAAGAGTCCCTCTTGGATTTGTGATGGTCCTCAGGGGGTCGTTCTTTAGGTGGCGGCTCTTTTGATTTCAGAATGGCCCCTTGCTGGGGTGCTGGCGGAGTTGGTCCGGTGGTTGGTGGAGAAGTTGACGGAGGTGGTGTTGGAGGTAAGGAGCGGTCAGCCACGGTCTCCGCAGCCTGTTGCTCCTCTGCAGCAAGAAGGGCCTCGATCCTGTTGATCTCTTCCTGGGGAAGCGGGGCCGTGTATGGCAATCCCAGCTCAGCCAGTCGGAGACAGGCCAACTGAAGGTATCGTTTATTCCTCTTACCTTCGGCGTTGGTCCTTTCTTGCATCCTGAGGTGTCGTTCGTTTTCTAGTCGTTTTTGTTCGGTCTCGGCGGCGGTCGGTGGTAACGGTCCGGATGATTTCTTCCCCCAGGGTTCAGCTCCTCCTGGAATCATCTTGCCAGGGGCCAGACTCCTCCAGTAGTCCTTGGGCGGTCCCAGGGGCATGGTAGAGACATCGATTTGGTCTTCACGATCCTCAGCCCAGTGCTTTGAGTTGGCGGCAGTGAGGGGAACCAGAAGAGTGGGTGTATCTGGTTTTCCCTCGCGACCCACGTTGGCTGGGCATCTGAGCAATGACTTGAGACGCTTCTCTCCACGCCGGTGAAAGTTCTCCGGCACAGAGTGGCGTCTATGCTTGCTAGGATCCACTTCCGGTGATAGAGGTCTGCTGGCAGGCTCACTAGCAGTCCCCGCCTGGGCCTGCACAGTTGTTGGAGTTTCAGTAGTCTTAGTGGGTGGTGGGGCGGCCCCCGCCTTTTCACCACCCACCTCCATAGGTTCTTCTTCACTGGAGGAGCCATTAGGGTGACGATGGCGGCCCCTCCACGTGCCTCTAGTGTATTTCGGCATGGTCAGTTCTAAAATGGGGGGAGAGAAAGTTTCGTTAGAGGGGGATAACCACCACCTCTTTCAGAACTTACGATTTCTTGGTGATTTTCTGACAAATTGCTCCGGTCCCAATTCTTTTGGTGTGTTTCTTCCGCAGTTTGCTGATGATGATCATCCAACTTATTGCAGTATGACAGATTTCTTTTGTTAAAAGAATAAACTTCCGAATGTCGTGGTGTGGTTGAAACTTCCCAAACTACAAAATTGGTTACTGATTCGATTTGTTGCAAAATGGCTTCCAAGAGATAAGGGTTGGGTCAGCCCCTTTTGTGGGGTCACTATGGATTTTGGTTGTTGATTGGGCCTATTTGTGACGTCGGAGTCGTTTTGATTGGCCCAATTAATTTTTTTGTTTTGATTGACGGGGGCTTTGTTTTGATGTCTTTTATGGTCCTGATTTTGTGGTTTAATTCCCATCGGTGATGACGTAGTTTCATTTCTCGCATTAGGGTGTGAAGAGTTAGATATTTGACTTTCCCACCAAAGTTCTGAACTTGAAACTTTAAGTGGGTCAACAAGTTCACTTTCTCATCCTCTTGCTGTGACGTCATAGGAGGGGTATTACGATGTGTTAGATGGTTTTCTTTTGTGGCCACATGATTTTTATGTTTGAAAGCGTGGGTAGCGGTTACCGCTACTATTTTGTTTGCGTTTATGATTGAGGACGTTGATCTTGCTGGTTCCATGTGCTGGACACGTGGTTTTTCGTCTTCAATCATGTGGATGGTCTTGAGAGTGAGTATTTTTGGTGAAATTCCATCGTTGATTTCGCTTTTTATTTCCGCTTTGTTTTTAGCGGCAGATTCCAACGATGAATTTTTTGTTTTCAATTTGAGTCTTTTCTTTTTGTGGTGGAGTTTTGCAGTTTCTCTGGGGGTTTTGTAACGGGCGGAATCGGGTCGTTACAATATTCATTTTTATTTTACAAGATATTTTTTTAATCATTTATTTTTTTGTTAAAAATCTTATTGTTTTTTCAGTGTAATAATTTTTGTTTAATCACAAAAATTGTTTTTTCAAAATGCTGTTCAATTAAATTCAATATTCTTAGAATTTCTTTTTCCACATCGCATCTCCTGAAGGCAGAGACTTCTTTGCAGCACCCCAATGTTCAACATTTTCTTCAGGTAGCCATCATCTAAGTGCAGTGTTTTAAATACAAAACGAGATTCAGTAATTGCTGAAGCTATGAGTCATTGTATCTTGATGATATAATATTTTTCCTGGTGATGCGATGGTTTTCTGATTTTCTGTTTTCAGAAATGTATCTAATAATATTGTAAATATAGATTTTTCCACAATTTTATCTAATAAATGCAATGGTTTCACTATATTTTGAAAATCTCGCCATTTTTAAATGTGATCAATATGAAAAAATGTTCAGTTATTATTTCGAATTCAATTCTTATATATGTCATAAATTCTATTATTGAAAACATTACAATGGCAGTCATTGTTATATAAGAATTAATTATTTTCAAAATGATATTTTCAAATAATTATTTAGACAATCTTTTCTTTACACACTTTAAAAATATGTCATAGCATTTATCAGTATTTAATAAAAAAGTTTATTTTCGAAATGATATTTTCAAGTAGTTATTATTTAGATGATCTTTTTTAGACTATAAATGTCACAACATTTATCAGTGTTTAACAGAAAAAAAGTTTGTTTGAAAAATAATTTTTAAAAAGATTTTAATGGCAAAGACATTATTTATTTTTATTGTACACTATAATTACAAAAATAAACATTATTTCAGAAAATTACTGGTATAAATTTAAACTTTAATTAAAAGTCAAGTTTCATACTATGTAGCAAAACTAGAGAAAATTTATGATAACAATTATGTTGGCCAATAAAGAATTTCACAATATAAATATAATTTGGTATACAGTAATCAACTTTAAGTGGAATTATTTTATCACATCCATTATGTAATTACAAATAATGAATCACATTAGTAATGGACATGAGTAATGAAATTTACAATTTTCTGCAATTAGTGATTTATTATTTTACTCATCTAATAGTTAATTTTAAAAAAATTTTTATAATTGCAACTAATTATTTTTAATTTCCAATACACTTTTTAAATAACAAACCAATCAAAGTAGCATTGTGCTTTCAAGAATTTCCTATAAAAGACTAAATTTTAGAATACAAAAGCACATTAGGATTTGGAAAATTTCTACAACCTGAGCCTAGTGATTTTTATCATTCAAATTCAAAAAAATATTTGTGAATTTTTTGCTGAAAAAGAAAACAAAACAAAACATGAACTCTTGTGATACCATAGGTATGAATTCAAAATTTTCATCAAAGAATACATTTCTATACTCATACTATTCTCTTACTAGATCTCACAATTCCAAAGGAAGCACATAAGAAAACAAACATTAGAAATTAGCAACCTAGAAAGTACCAGCCAAAGAAAACCACACCAGAGCAGATTCCTACTGAAACTGAAAGTGATACAGTGAAACCGATGTTTACATTGCGCCTCCGAAAAAAAAGAGCAACAAAACGAAAGTCTGATGTGACTGATGCTGGCCCATCAAAAAAGAAAATTATGACCTGATCAGTAAGTGGATCAACAGATCACTTAAAGAAGGAAAAGCTAGTGACTTAAAATTTAAAACATTAAAAACAGTGGCTTTAATTGATCACTGGACAGCTAGAATTGTCACTGAGCAAACAAAAGTGTGACTGGTTTTGATCATATAATTGCTGTGTTTGAACATTCTAGTAATACAATTATTATGCAAATATTAATAATTATTTGCAATCTGTAAATAATGACTTATTTGAACTATTAAATGAATGGAGTAATAACATGCGATTGTGCTTCCAAATCTATCTATCTATGTGTTACTTTTCAAAAATCTAAAGTTGTCGATATTTACAGTCAACCAACTGTAGCATATGAGTCAAATTCTGCATATTTTTGTAGCAAAATGAAATTAATTATGACCAAAGAGCAAATAGCTCACACTATAGAAGACTATTGCTCTTATAATATGTGATTTACAGAGTCTTTTATAAGCAAAGGGTCGGGGTGGACAATTAGTTCTATTCAAAATTTGGAAATTAAAATTGGTAAATATTCTCCATTTCGGAGTGGGTGTTCAGCTAAACTTCCATTCAAACTTATAAACAAAACAGCAATTTTAAACATCAAGTCTAAAGATAATAAATGCTTTTTATGGTGTATATTAGCACATTTATATCCAATACATGGACATAATAATCCAAATAGAATGAATCATTACACTAAATATGAATCAAAATTAGATACATCCATGCTTGAGTATCCAGTAAGTATTAGCCAGATAACAAAATTTGAAATTGCTAATAACTAAAAAATTAATGTTTTTGCATATGAAAAGTATATTCTTCCATTACAAATAAGCACTTTTGATTCAATTCACGAAATTAATCTGCTATACCATGAAAAGCATTATTTTCTTATACAAAATATGTCTAGACTGCTTGGACATCAGGGCTTGAATAAAAAGTTTTTTTTGTTATCAATGCTGTCAAGCATTTTCTGTAAAAAGTGCTTTAGATCGACATAGTCCTATGTGCTTAATCCACAAAGCAGCAAAAGTTACACTTCCAAATGATGACAATTGTCAATTAAAATTCAATGACTTTCATAAAACTCTCCATTGTCCATATGTTGCTTATTTTGATTTTGAGAGTATAATACAAAAAGTGAATGGACCTATTCCTAATCCTACTTCTCCATATACTAAACCTACTCAAAAGCATGAAGCATGATCATATTCCTATGTTATCATTGATTACCTGAGAAATGTTGTTGCACATGAATGTAAACGATCTGAGGATCCTGCATATGAACATGTAATGACTTTAAAACAAAAATAATAAACCTTTGTATACTGGCCTCATTATTTTAGAAATTTCAAAACTTTTAATGTATGAATTTTTTTATTATGTTTTAAAATCAAAATATCCAGGAACACACTTGAAATTATTGTATACAGATACGGATAGCCTTACTATGCATATAAAAACTAAAGATTTGTATAATGATATGAAGCAATACCAATCTTACATGGATACAAGTGATTATTCCAAAAACCATCCTTTATATTTTGCCAAGAATACAAAAGTATTAGGTAAATTCAAAGATGAAATGAATGGTGTGCTTATTACAAAATTTGTAGCTCTTAAGGCTAAAATGTATTCAGTGCTTTTGAGTAACAAACAATATAAATGTAAAGCAAAAGGTATAAAGAAACATATTGTAGCATCACAATTTAATCATACAATGTATGTTGATGCCTAACATGCTCCATTGCCAACTATGGTAGTACAAAACCAGATTATTTCAAAAAGATATGACTCTCTTGAAGTTAATAAAATTGCACTGAATGCATTTGATAATAAAATGTATGTAAATGATAATAGGATAACCACTCTTGCACTCAGATATTTTTTTTTAAAAGTATAATTGTATAAAAGAAAATTAATGAACACAAATAAATACTGTTTTACACTTGTTTTTTTTTTTTTTTTTTTTGTTTTTTTGTTTTTTGTTTAGCATGCAGAATCATGTTTCAAAAATTGAGTGGTAACTGTTTTATGCCTGTTCTATGCCTTATGACATTGGAGATGCTGGATATGATCTCTATTCTGCATACAATTATGTTATAAAATGTGGTGAGAGAATGCTTTGTATGACTGATCTAGCTTTAGCTTTACCTATTGGATGCTATGGAAGAATCGCGCCAAGGTCTGGGATTGCTCTTCATTTTAGAATTGATGTTCTCGGAGGAGTTATTGACTCAAATTATAGAAGAAATATAGGAATACTATTATTATAAATAGATATTCACCAATGCAAACAGCAAGAGATTCACCAAATCCACTTTTTGTTAACTGAATAACCAAAGCAAAAGCAACAGTAAGTTTTCCAGATGAAATTTTGCCTGAAAACACGTCATCTAATAGGAGAACAATGGTCTTCTCAAAGTGAGGAGCATTATTTATCAATTCACCCGATATGGAAATGAAAAGATTTATATCTTTTTGTCGTGCTCATTCACCGAATTGATACATAAATCAAGAAAAGTGTGATTTAGGCTTATAGGTGTGATCTTTGACTAAATGGTGAATGTCGAGAGCAACTACAGTTGAAAGATTCATCTTCACTCACGGAAAAGATACCTATGCAAGTGTTATTACAAATCTTCTACTTTATACAGAACTGAATTTATTTTTTAGAAGTTTATATTTTAGAACGAGCAAAAGTTTGTCTGTAAAAAGAAAAAAATGTAATAACTGCAGATGGGATAGTCAAGCAACTTCTAAAATTAGACTCAAATAAAACCTGTGGTCCAGATGGGATGTATGCTATCATTTTAAAAAATCTTGCACAAGAGTTGGGGCCATACCTTCAGTTAATTTTTCAACAGAGTTTAGATGTAGGTATTGTACCAGATATGTGGAAATTAGCTAATGTTAGTCCAATTTTTAAATCAGGAGACAAGTCTCAGGTAACTAATTACAGACCCGTGTCTTTAACCTCGATAGTTTGCAAGGTCCTTGAACATATTATACATTCCTCTTCAATGAATTTTCTTATAGAAATCAATCTTTTGTGTGATAACCAGCATGGGTTTCTTAGGGGGGGCGTTCATGTGAAACCCAGCTTATTCTTTTTGTTGATGACCTTCAGAAAATTTTAGACAAAGGCAGTCAGATAGATTTGGTTTTTCTTGATCTCTGCAATGCATGTGACACAGTTTCTCACTCAAAACTAATGACAAAAATTAGTGGGTATGGATTGCGTGAACAGGTGTATAAATGGGTGCATTCTTTTTTGAGTGATAGGAAACAAAGGGTTGTTGCAGGTGGGTCTGAATCTGACTGGATAGGGGTTACATCAGGGGTTCCTCAGGGTAGTGTGTTGGGTCCGCTTCTGTTTCTTTTATATATCAATGACCTCAGCAGTCAAGTTAGAAGCAATTGCCGGCTATTTGCAGATGATACAATAATTTATCGTGAGGTTACCTCTGACAATGATTGCCATATTATTGATAGTGACTTGAAAGCAATAGAGGCATGGTGTTCTAAATGGCAACTTCAACTTAATAAGGGAAAATGTTGTGTAATGAGGGTAGCTAGGGGAAAGAATCCAATAATATTTCCATATAGAATAGGGGCCATTCCACTTAATAATGTAGATTCTTATAAATATTTGGGGGTAACGATTACAGCTAAGTTTTCTTGGAAGCTGCATGTCGAACAGATTATTTCCAAGTCTATGCAGATGCTTAGGTTTAGTCAACACATTCTAAGAAGGTGTCCCAGAGAGGTAAAATGTATAGCATATAAATCATTAGTACGTCCCCATCTAGAATACTGCAGCTCCATGTGGAATCCCCACACTGAAGACTTAGCTCACTCTATAGAAATGGTCCAACGCAGGGCTGCTAGGTTTGTTTGTGGTAAATATGGATATGCCGACAGTGTAACTAAAATGCTTTCAGAGCTTGGTTGGGATAGTTTACTTGAAAGACGTTCAGATTTTAGTCTTAATATCTTTAATCGAATGCTAGAAGGCTCTTGTCCTAAACCTACTTCAAGTAAACTTTGCAGGGCATTATATTTGGGTAGGGGTGACCACTCTAACAAATTTGGAGAGATTTTTGCACGAACAGATTCTTATTACTGGTCATTTGTCCCTAGGGCGATTCGACAATGGAACTCGCTTGCTGGGGATTTTGTGCAGGAAAAACGTATTTTATGGGAGTCATAATTTTGTTTTGTTTTGACAATGCTGTAACACCCTGTATTTCATCGTTTCGTCCCTCCCCTAGCCTGGGGGTCTCTGGGGACGTAGGGGACGATTTCCGGTGAAGCATGGCCTGCCTCAGCTCCGGCCACGTCAGGTTCGGCTTGAACTCCACCAAACAGGCGTAATGTTCTTCAGCCGGACCATCCAGCAGGTACGTAAAGAAGCTGCACCTGGCCTCATCCGTCCAGTGTTGGGCCCGTGCCTTGGCTTCTAACTGCCGGAGAAAAGGCGTAATTTCCTCTCGCGCATCAAACCGAATGAACGAGTGGACCATGTTGAAGAACCCAAACACCTGTATCCCCGACGGGATGGCCGGTGAAGGCAGCCACGGCACGGTACTTACCCGCCGTGGTGCCCTGCTCCGGTTCCTCGAAGTCTCAGCATTAGGCCCAGCATTCGTGGGATCCACCAGGTGGACCCTCGGTCACTCGGTCGGAGAAACTTCCCGACCAACTCCCACAGTAGCGGTCCAAGTTCCTCCCCCTGGAGGCATCCGCTCGGCCAGAGCCGGTGGCACCCCCCTTCGTGCATCCCTCTGGTGCATGGGTGACAGTGAGAACTCCGGTTGCCCTTCCATGGGAATTGCGCCCTGCAACCGCAGGCGGTCAATCCCACGGGCAACTGACCAGAGTTGCTCTTTGGTCATTGATGCCAACCATGACGCCGTGTCCACCGAACTGGCACCCGACCGGGACCTCTCTACCTCTTTCAGTAAGAGTCCACCTCCCTGTCCAACTGGACGGGAGGCAGTAGAGGTTAACAGGCCGGCCCTTGGCCATCCCCTGTCCCAGCCGTGGTCAGAGCAACCCCTACTTCACCATCCAATGGTGCTCCCCTGGTGACATTGCTCTCACGGTGTGGCCGCACTGTCACAAAGTCTCCGGTTGGAGGTTGGTTCGTTGGGTCAGCCCCTATGGCACCTTCCTCCGAGGAATCACCGTGTCTGTTCCCGCTAACAGCACCCCCAACCGGGTGCTGGCCCCCGGCCGTAATCTACGGCCGACGATGCGGGAATGCAGCTCCAAACCCTCCAATAAACCGCTTCCCCGACCAGACATCAGGAAAACAGGGTCTTGGCCGATTTCGTCCGTGCAAACACGGGCAGAAATGGCCACCACTTATTTGGAAGGAACTCTACCGTAAAATACGGTGAATTTACGGACAAAAGTCCGCAAAACACCGACAATTAGCGGTAGGACCGTAAATAACCACGGTGTCACGGATAAAAATTCGTGTCCCACGGTTAAATTCACGGTTGGAGTACTTTTACCTTGTTCAAACGGTGATCTACAGACAAAAATCCATAATTCACCATCTACTTACGGTAAAATTACCTTTCACGGACAACCGTCCGTGTCCCACGGTCCTTCACCGGACTACTACGCCCTAAGCCGCTTTCAGCCGTAGTTCCGTGACAAATGTCTATGCCCTACCGGCATAATCATGACTCCGGTCTTCCCAACCGCACAAGAGAGGCTGGCGGTAGCACTACCCGGCGCCTCCACCAATTATAACGAAACGATTCTGCCCGTTACAAAACCCCCAGAAAAACTTACCTGTTTCGCCGGTCGCTGACTCCCACGGGACAGGTTCAGTGTAGGCCAGCCCTCCTCTCGTCCATCCATGACGATGGGTAGCACCGGTTGGGAGTCCGTCTCTCCGCAAATCGACGGTGAATTGCCGCCGATTGTAGGAGACTCCACGGTAGACCCCCGATGAATCCTACCGTGGACAAACTGCGCACGAAGCACCGGCCGACATGACGAATATTCACGCCGAAACAGGACGGTGGTGGACAGTCACAACCCACACGAAACTCCCACCCTCTCCACGGTAACTTCCCCACAATTATTATTAAGCAAATAAATAATTAGGACACGGACACAGTGAATGAGTGAAACAAAAGACGTATTATTTATTCAACAGAATAAATGGTAAAACACTCACATAGAAAATATGAATAAATCTCCTGACTAATTCATCTTGGAGGAGAGGTCAATCACCTCTAACCAAGCAACAAGCAAAGATGCAATGGTGGCCATCTTGGCCAAATGATGAGTATTGAGATGGAGCACAAACAATAACATGAACACAGCATAAAGGGTCTACTTCCACTGGCCAGGTTATAATCGCCGCCGCCATTATATACCACCCCCAGGCTGCTCCACCTGGGGGAGGACAGTGACCCTTGCTGGCCATTTTGTCATCTGCCTGGCAGCCCAACAGGCGCCTAGCAGATGACACAGGAGTTTTAGTTTTGCTCCAACAGGAGCAAAGCTGGGTCGTGACAATATAGCAAACTAATGCTTTTTTTTATAAATGTCCTCTATTGTTGAAAAGCTATTCATGCATTAAAAGGAAAAAAAATATTATTTAATTGTCATTTAATAATGGTTGAGGGGAGACTTTAATTGATGCCATTTATTTTTTTTATTAAAAGTGATGCAGCAGTAATTTTATATTATGCCAGGAATGTAGCAGTGTAGTACCGCTTGGTGAGCATTGTTTACGGTGATGCAAAATGCATGATGCAGAGGTGAGTTTTTATATACAACTCACTTTTATACAATTCTGAGTATTGCCTGTAACATGCATGTTATTTAAGAATACATATTTAAAAAACTATAACAAACTTTTGCAATTTAATCTAGTTGTTAACAACGTAAAATATGTGTAGAAAGTTGAACTATGTGAGTTGAAAATGGAAAATATTATGTAAGTAAGCCGGCAGGAGCCTCTCAAATTTGTAAAGATCCTGGGATGTGTCACACCTTCCCACTCTTTCTGTTGGGCGGACAACTAAATCAATGGGTTATATGATGTTAAAAAACCAACATTAATTTAGGGTTTCGCACCTATTCATTATTTTTAATTCACTCCAGTGTTATTAGGTTTTTGTTTAGTGAACAGTTTAACCAAAGTGCATGTTTTACATAATTATTTCTGGATATTTATATCAAAGGGGATATTTCTAGACAGAATTATATCAAAGGGGTAAGTGGTAACAAGAGCTAGGGTACTCATCTTTCATGTACTGCTGATTTGACTTTTTTTTCAAAGTTGTTTTCACAGTCCATGGATGTTGTCGTTTATTGCACTTCACAACTACCACTGAATCCTTTGTAGAGCGCACCATCAGAAGTCTGAAAACGGGGAATCTAACTATGTATACATATATGTATATATATTAGCTCGAAAGCCATGTGGCAAGGGGGATTGCTCCCAATCACGACTGATTGTCATTATTTAAAAATAAGACATCATCATGAAATTGAAATTGTCCTAACAAAGAACTATTCACAGGAAGAGAATTCCTTAGTCCAATAACATTAAAAAAGACCAAAAATATGCATCATTGAAAGTCTTTGAATGCCCAAATCTACCTTTGCGAGGATTTCTAGTTAGTAAACCATTAAGCTGGGTAATGTTATCACAAGACAGCAAACATCCCAGAAGAGCAAGGCTTTGCTCATTTCTTCGGCCTGCTAATGATTCCCATTCTAGCTCTTGGAGCATAGATGATACACTGTCAGTATATACCATCCCTTTACAAATCTTGCAGCTCTGTGCTGCACCATTTCTATTTCTTGTTTTATGGACTGCAAATTGGGGAACTTTATTCTAAGATAGGTCTAACTAGGGTAAAGTAACAGACCTTCTCTACATTTTCTTTACAATGTTTAAGGGTGTGTTGTACAAACCGCAGCTTTTGATTAGCTTTGGCAACTGCTTTGGTTATATGATCTTTCCAAAGCATGTCCTTTCACAAGGTTAAGAAAAGATATTTAATGGTATCAACATGGGTTAGCTGAACATCTCACATTGTGTAATCTGCCATGCAAGATTCTCGCTTTCGGGAAACTCGCATAACATATATACATATATACATATATATATATATATATATATATATATATATATATATATATATATATATATATATATATATATACATATACATATACATATACATATATACATATATACATATATAAATATATATATATATATATATATATATATATATATATATATATATATATATATATATAAGTATATAGTATATATAGTAAGTATATATAGTAAAATTCACAGGCAATTGTGCCCAGCATTGGAATTTCTTTTCCTCCACCCTTTTATTCCGTCAGACCATGTAACAAACCCAACAACCCAATTCATAAAAGGGTGGAGCAAAAAAATTCTAGTTTAATTTTGCTACTATTATCCCCTCCCCTTTTTTATATTTGAAAGAGAAAATGAGCGTTTCATTTTCTCTGGTGTGCACATGCGCGTCGTTTTTTCTTTTTTTTACTCCTTTCATTTCAATTTTCGTCACCCCTCCCACTTTTCTCTTTCCCCCTCTACACTTTCCAACCTTTTCTCCTCTCCAATTTAATATCATGGGGTTCTTGGGTGGGAAGGGTTCAACATATAGTTGACCTTGAGAAAAAAAAACTGTTCATTTATTCATTTAAATTTATATAAATTCCGACGTGGTTCAAGGGTTAAAACGTTACTCACATGAAAAGGATATGTTTCTCGTGTGGTGATTTTGTGTATGCCGCATTTAGTCTTATTTTCTTGAATTATGACCCATGACTTAGCACTTGGGTTTTGAAATTAATCGGACGAAATTATGCTATGCTATTGTGGCAACCTGGTCTGCTCAATCAAAATTTTTTAATTGAGCAGACGAACTCCCTATGGTGATCTACCTGGCAGCATGCAGTAGGCTGCTAGGACGGACACCATATTGGTGCCAGCAGACCTCTCACCATTGGAGTCAATGGGTGAAAGGTCAGAAGTGACCACTGTCCCCTCCAGGTGGAGTTACTTGGAGGTATCAGTAGTCTAGTCAGCCATTTGTTCTGGGCAGTGTGTTGTAGGCAGCAGACTAGTAGACATCATCCATGTTGGAGGCCAAGGAGGCCTCCAGTGTTCTTTGTTTGCTTTTGTTTGTGTTGCCTTTTGGCCTTATGACCTTTCTTGATTTATGGGGGCTTGGCTGGTCTGAATTTACCAGCCAAGTTGTGTAAATTATCACTGCTCTTGTTTTACTGTGTAAGTAATAAATATCTTGTTTTATTTTTACTTACATCCATGTTGTGTTTTATTGGGGAGTACTGCGGGGAGGCGAATCTGTGGAAGATTCACCATCCTGCAATTGTCTTTTATCGGCCGTTACTTGCGTCGGCTCGTGGTGGAAAGTGTTTCACAGCGATATTTTTGTGGTGACGGATCGACCGTCGTGTCTGGTGAGGGAGACTCCGGGTAGAGTCGCACTACCCAGGTTGACGGGGAGAGGGCTGCTACGGGTGCGATCCCACCCCCTTTGGAGTCTGGAGCCGGGTAAGTTTGTTTGAAATTTCCCCGAGGTATTGTGATGGACCAGTCGGGTCGTTACACTATTTAAAGGTGTAAAATTCCAGTGCTGTGTATCATTAAAGAATTTGTATTGTTATTGTATATATTATAGGGAAAGCAAAACACAATTTGACAGTAATTATTTTGATCATATAATTTTTGTATATTATTTATGGGTTTATGGGTATATGGTTTATGGAGTTCATTTATCAACCTTGAAACTGCATCTTCACCCCACATTTGTGACGTAAATAAAGGAATAAAAAATATGTACTAAATGTGGTCATAACAGATGTTTTCCAAACTTGTGTGGTCTCCAGCAACCTTTCTAAACTGAAAGGCCCCTGGGAATCTTTCTAGGGGCCCACGGAGCCTTCCAAAACTAACAAGCCGATTCAGCATATAAAAACTGAAGCCATTGGGAAGTTTTAAAAATTTGGTGGCCTCTTATAACAGAAATGTAAATTAATGTTTGCAAAAATTTAACAGCTAATTAGATTCCAAGCATGTAAATGTTTGGTGCCATATTGAAAAGAAAGTTATTTGCTGTGGCTTGCTTTGCTCGCCATTTGTGGTGAAGTGTGATGTACAGATGCATTCTATTGCCGACTTAGGATTTTGTAGCCAGTACGTGTGTGAGTAGTATAGTAAAACTCATTTCTGCGCCACTCTATGGAGATTAACATGAGGTTCATTTCTGCGCCACTCTATGGAGATTAACATGAGGTTCATTTCTGCGCCACTTACACCTTTTAATGTGCCGTATACATTCAGTAGCTAGACCATCAAGATTGAAGGGTGTAAAACCGTCAATACTAGTAACTGCCATTGATGGTTTTATCCTATTTCAATGCTCTAGCTACTGAATGTATACAGCAGCACAAATCTACACCACATTAAAAGGTGTAAGTGACGCAGAAATGAACCCCATGTTATTCTCCATACAATGGTGCAAAAAAGGAGTTTTACAAAAAAAGAATAAACAAAACAAAAACAAAAAAACAAAACCAAACCAAAAAAATATATATAATACAACGGAATTTATTTAATCATTAAAATAGTCATGGTTTAGGCAGAAATTCAAAAAACAATTCACTTGCTGCCTACACAAGATACAGGTATCAAAAATTTCTTTTCTTACCATTGTTTTCATACAACTACAACAAATATTTAAATGATTACATGGTTTTAAAGTTACTTTCGATTTTCTAGTCATGCAGACCACACACACATTTTCATCCTCCAGTACCTCTTCTTGCATGTCATCACTTAAATAAGTAAGAAGTAATTCAAACAAAATGCGTTTACAATGATAACGAGATTCAGGAATTACTTCCTCGATCATTGATTGAAATGGTATTTCATATATGTCAGTTGTCATCATCATATCTGTCAGTCTTTTTTCAAACTGAATTTCGTATTCTAATCCGCCCAAAAAAAATTTATTATATAAATGTTTTTTTTTTATTCTTGAATCTTACCAAAACTTACGAGAGTATCCAAGCATTTCAGATATAGTTTCACAGTGAACAAAGTAGAAATTTTCTGAAACTAAATTTTATTGTAGTATATGTATGTTTTATTATATTTATTTAGACCTAAAAAATTTTATTTTTCAAAAACGAACTTAGTGCAGTTTGTTCGTTAATATTATTGTATACGCTTTCCCAATATTCGTCTTCATCGACATCATCTTATGCCCTATTCCAAAAGTCATTTGCTGATGAGGGTATCATTATATCACCTATGACTGTAGTCAATACATCATAATCTGTAGTAAAAAAAACCAACACATAATGTTTTTAATGTAACATTAATAATTTCTTAATTGTAAAAGCCTTAAAAAACCTGAGAATTCAATAAAAAGTATTAAGTTTTGCGGCAAACAGGCATGTCAGTTTTGCATTAGCTTGGTTCTGAGTCACTACAACACAGTTTGTATGACAAAGCACACACTTGAACCTGATATTAAGTTGTGCAACAACTATTACACAACTGATGACTGCACATATGCTCAGCATGAATGGTCACAATTAAACTTGAATTCTAAACCACTTGAAACCATTTTTTTTATTTGGTGCTTTTTTTTTCTTTTGTTTTTGTTTTCGATTGTTTTCAACAAATATTGAATTTACATTCAGACGTTTTTAATAGTTTTTTAAAAATTCTTGAATACTGAGCAAATATGTGTATATATTTCTTTTAAATGAAACTATTAGATAGTCCATTTTCTAGACTAAGAATAACAAAAAAGATTATCAACAGTCAAAAGTAATCTAAAAAAATCTAAAAACAGGAATGGTTTTTTTTTTAAATTGGTAAACTATACAAGACTAAGAATTCAAAAACGGATTATCAACAGTCAGAATTAAACTTAAATTACAAAATTAAAAATTTGTAAAAAAAAATGAAACTACAAGATAGATTTTTACACATGCCAATAGAATTGACTACCTATACTGGTTTCACTACTACCAAGTAGAACACCAGTAGGTTTTAACTTTACCATGCCAAATTGAGAGTCCACAATTTTGTGGAAACAAACAACAAGCATGTATTCATTCATGCATAAAGATAAATTAAGATTACTTAAATTTAATTATAAGAAAAATTTCTAAAAATTAAAAATCTAAACAGAAAAAATTGGTTCTTAATTGTAAAGCTATGCAAGACTAAGAATAACAAAAAAAGGATTATCAACAGTCAAAATTAATCTACAATCTAATCAGGAATCATTTTTTAAATTGGAAAGCTATACAAGACAAAGAATCCAAAACAGATTATCAACAGCCAAAATTAAAAAAAGAATTTTAATATTTTTATTTTTTTTAATTTTAAATTGTTTTTAGAGAAGCCACAATTTGCTAACAAACAAACAATAAGCATAAAGTATAGGCATAAGTACAAATTTTAAGTATCAGTAATTGTTTTTTAATTGGAAAGCTATACCAGACTAAGAATCCAAAACAGATTATCAACAGTCAGAATTAAACTTGAATTGCAAAATTAAAAAAAGAATTTTAATATTTTATTTTTTTTAGTTTTTAAATTTTTTTAGAGAAGCCACAATTTGCTAACAAACAAACAATAAGCATAAAGTATAAGCATAAGTATAAATTTTAAGTATTAGTAATCATTTTTTAATTGGAAAGCTATTACCAGACTAAGAATCCAAAACAGATTATCAACAGTCAGAATTAAACTTGAATTACAAAATTAAAAAAAAATGTTAATATATTATATTTTTTTAAAAATTTAAATTTCTTTTTTTTAGAGAAGCCATAATTTGCTGGCAGACAAAACAATAAGCATAAAGTATAAGCATAAGTATAAATGTTAAGTATTATAAAGGTACAACTTACTATAAGTAGTTTGTTGTGTTATTGTCGATTCTGATGAGTGTTCCATTGCTGATTTAAGTTATATTGAAGATGTTTTTATAAATGGTTAATGTTACAGGTCTTATATACTTTTTAAATTTAAAAAAAAAACATTCATATGATGCAAAACAGAATATCCATCAATGTCTATTAACTGACAATAAATCATGTGGTTGAAATAAGGTGAGCAATACATATCGAACATTCACCTCAGCAACCACATGAATACTCTTTTTGGAAAAAAAAGAAAAAACTTGAACTACACACATTACTGAAGGTCTTTGAGCAAATTAATTTTTTGTCAGATGTGTTATCACCTTGAAATGAATAGTCATAGAATATTCATCATATGTATGGAAGAAAAAAAACAGTTGCTGCTTATGCATCACTTATGCTTACACTGCAGAGAACATTCACCTTACTAACCATATGGATATATTTTTTTATCATCAGCACAATATCATGAAGGACTCAGCATATTAATTTGCATCAAATGCATTATTGCTTGAAAAACACAAAGAACATTTGAATAAATTTGACACCTTTACCCATGTTAAACAATAATAAAACATTAACCTCACATATGATGTAGTTATTTTTTGTATTACTAAGTACTACGCAATATCGTGATGGTCTTTTGGCCCATTAATGTGTCAAAATACTGTCAAGAAAACTAATTAAACATATACCTTTTATGATAAATGTAACAAACCATAAAAGATTTGTCATGAAGTCATTATTTACCTATAGAAAAGAATTATTTTTTTTTATTTTTACAATAATAAATCATGATCACGTGACCTCATTTTACTACTATAAAATGACCAAGATTCTCCCTTCAGAAATCACACTGAGCTTCACTTCCATTAGAAAACTACCGAAGTACACCTATAATCACTCTTTCAAACATGGAATCAGACAGTTCTGGTAAGCAAAATTTAATTTCTTATAAAAGTATTATATACTTAAAAAAACAATAGAATTTTAACATTAGTTGCAGTGGAAGACTACATGTAGAGAAAACTGGGAAGAAAAAACAAAATCTTAAGAAGCCATCTAAGCGAAAAGCTTACTCAAGCCATGAGACTGGGCCTACAAAAAATTTCTCATCATCACAAGAGTCTGAGTCTCTAGTTCCATCAAGGGTTTCAATAGAGAAAATAACAAAATGGTTGGAAACTGGCAACAAGAAAGAAAAAATACAAGATTTTAATTTTGAGACTGGGCCTACAAAGAAATTCTCATCATCACAAGAGTCTGAGTCTCCAGTTTCATCAAGGGTTTCAACAGAGAAAATAACAAAATGGTTGGAAACTGGCAACAACCCGACTGGCCGTTACAATGCCCACGGTAAATTTCGCTTAACTTACCGCCGCCTGACCTCCTTGAAACGGGTCGAAGCGCTGACCAGCCCTCCTCTTGTACCCGTCCGTGTCCACGGGTAGCGCCGGTCAGAGGTTGACTCTCTCGCCGCAAGTCGACGGACGAAAGACCGCCGAACAAGACGAGGAATCCACGGTAAATCCCCGATGGATCTTACCGTGGAGCCGCGCGCTAAGCACCGGCCGACAAGACGATGGACATGCCGGAAACAGGATGGTGGTGAGTGGCAACCCCTGCCGACAACCCCCACCCTCCCCGCGGTAACTTCCCCAGTATTATTAATAAATAATGAAGACACGGACACAGTATTGAGAGAGTGAAAATAATTATTTTATAAAATAAGATAATTTATTCAACACTGAATAAACAAAACACTCACTCAAAGAGATGCAATAGAGATGAAGCTCCTGGCTAATTCAGCCAGGAGAGGAGGTCATTGACCTCCATCCACACAGCAAACAAAAGATGAATGGTGGCCATCTTGGCCACCTGATGAATTGATGAGAGCATCCACTTATCACCTGCACAATCAAGGGTTTACTTTCCACTGCCCAGATATAATGGCCGCCGCCATATATATCACCCCCCTGACTGGGGGAGGACAGGGACCCTTGCTGGCCATTTTGTCGGCTGCCTGGCAACCAATGTACTGGTGCCTAGCAGACGACATGGGAATTTAGTTTATCTCCAAAAGGAGCAAAACTGGGTCGTCACAACAAGGAAGAAAAAATACAAGATTTTAATTTTGTGACTAAAAAGAAAATAACCCTTATAGACCAATGGAACATTAGAATTCTTTGTAATGAAGCAAATGATGAATGGTATTTTGATATAAGAAAATTTGCTCTACAAAATAAGTTCACAAAAGGAGCATGCATTCCTATGCATGTTTTTCCAAAGTTGTTTGCAGAAATTAAAAATACACCAGGTACATTAAGTGAGCTAGGATTTCATTTTAAGGAATGAACTGTTGGTATTGTGGAGCACCATACCAACAGGCACATCTTATTGTTGGAAGGGAAATATGTAATTGTGACAACCCAGTTTTGCTCCTTAGTTGGAGCAGAACTAAATCTCCTGTGTCGTCTGCTAGGCTGGCTAATTAGCTGCCAGGCAGACGACAAAATGGCCAGCAAGGGTCACTGTCCTCCCCCAGGTGGAGCAGCCTGGGGGTATATAATGGCGGCGGCCATTATATTCTGGGCAGTGTGTGTTAGACGCTTTATGCTTGTGCATGTGATTGTTGGTGCTCTGTTTTTCATCAGGTGGCCAAGATGGCCACCATTCATCACCTTCTTTGTTTGGTTTTGGGTGTTTTACACCTTCTCTCCTGGCAGGATTAGCCAGGAGATTATTGCCTAATATATTGAGTGAGTTTCACTTGTTTAATTAAGAATAAATTATTATTTATTCTTTAATGGTTATCATCTTGGGTTGGCTCTCTGCTGGAGCATTTATCCAGCAGATATTGCTTTATACTGAGTGAGTGTTTATTCATTTATTCTTACTTTGAATAAATTGTCTATTGTTTTCACTCTACACACTGTGTCCGTGTCATATTACTTTAATATTACTTTCTGGGGAAGTTACCGCGGGGAGGGTGGGGGTTCAAGTGGGATTTCACCGTCCACCCACCATCCTATTCCGTCATGTGTTCCGTCATATCGGCCGGTACTTCGTGTCGGTATCCACGGTGAGATCCACCGGGGATTCATCGTGGATTCTCGCATCGGGTTCGTCGGTCTTTCGTCCGGCGATGTGCAGCGTGAGGGACTCTCGACCGGCGTCACCCAGGGACCGGACGGACAAGAGCGGGCAGTCCGCGCTTCGACCTCGGCCTCAAGGGAGTCAGGAAGAGGTAAGACGGGGAAGTTTTGCCGGGTGTTGTTTCGGACCCAAGTCGGGTCGTTACATAATTTATGTAATGCACAATTCTTATCTAAAGACGAATGGCATAGACATACGCATGATGTACACCAATTGCCAATACCATTAAATAATTCATTCATTATAGATAGGACTGGATTTGATGGTTTGATAGCCACATTTAAGCACACACTGAATAATGACATGATTAATCCAATATGCTACTTTCAATCTATTCATGCTAATTTATATGAGCTGCTTCATGAGTTTTCAAAATCCATGCGACTACGTTTCCAGTTGTCTGTGCGTTAATTTTATAAAGACAAAAGTTATTTACATAGATAATAAGCCAACAATGACACATGACTCAAACACATCATACTTTTGCAGTAGCATGAAGCTAATTATGACTAATAGAGAAATTGAGCAGTGTATGAATGATAGCCAGTCACAAATACTAAATGCCATTGAAGCATTCATAAATAAAGAATCAGGTTGGTCAATAAATTCAATACAGTATTTAGAACTCATAGGAAAATATGTTCCATTTAAAGGTGGGTGTTCACGAAAGCTTCCACTGAATCTTGTTAAGAAAAAGGCAATCTTAAATGTAATATCAAAAGATAACAAATGTTTTTTATGGTCAGTATTAGCTCATCTACATCCAATATTAAGTTCTAATCACCCGAATAGGGTGAATCATTATTTAAAATATGAAAACTCATTAGACACATCTATGCTTAAGTATCCAGTTACAGTAAACCAGATTTCAAAATTTGAAATAGCTAATGATCTTAAAATTAATGTTTTTGCCTATGAAAAATATATAGTACCATTGCAATTCATATAGCTAGGTTATTAAGCCATAATGGTTTAAACAAAAAAATATTTTGCTATTGTTGCTGTCAAGGCTTTACTTGTGAAAATGCATTGAAAAAGCACACTCCTATGTGTGAAAATCATAAACCTGCAAGAGTTAGACTTCCAAACGAAGATAATTGCACTTTAAAATTTAATGATTTTCATAAGTCATTGTGCTGTCCATATGTAGGTTATTTCGATTTTGAAAGCTTTATCATCACCAAACCCTTCAAACTGTTATTCTCAGACTATACAACAACATGAAGCCTGTTCTTATTCTTATGCTATTATAGATTATAATGGAAATGTAGTTGCACATGAATGCAAAAGATCTATGGACCCAGCATATGATCTTATAACAACCTTACAAGTAAAAGCTAGCGAATTGTTAAAATCATCAATTATTGAGCCAATGTCTATTGAGTCAATGTCAATGTCTGATGAAGATGAAAAAAATTTTAAAAATACCACTCATTGCTATGCCTGTAACATTGAGCTAAATGAACTTTACACAGGCAAAGTAAGAGACCACGACCATTATCTTCCTGGCAATAATTACAGAGGGGCAGCATGCTATAGCTGTAATTCATCTTTACGAGATCGATCCTATCTACCTTGTTTTGCACACTGCTTACGTTCTTATGATGAACACTTTTTTGTGAAAGTGCTTGGAAGAATTAAAACTATGAAACCTATAAATATTATACCATTATACATTGAACGCTATACAAGCTTCATTGTGAATGATCTAGTTTTCCTTGATATTTTTCAATTTTTACCAGCATCACTAGCAACACTGGCTCAAAACTTACCTAAAGATAAATTCAATTGTGTCTCATGGTATTTCAAAAATCCCAAGAAAATTAAGTTGATGACTCGAAAAGGATTCTTCCCTTATGAATATTTAGATGATCATTCAAAGTTTGATAAAATTGGAATTCTTTTAAAAGATTGTTTTAACAATACCCTTAATGAAGAAGTTATTTAAGATGAGGATTATAAACATGTTAAAAATGTTTGGAATACATTTAACTGTGAGACACTGGGTGATTATCATGATATATATTTAAGAAGTGACTGCTTGATCTTTGCAGATGTATTTGAAAATTTTAGGAACATTTCTTTTAGAAATTTTGGTCTTGATCCTGCACATTATTTCACTCTTCCAATGTATGCATGGTCAGCTGCATTAAAATATACTAAAGTTGAACTAGAACTACTCACAGATTATGATATGCATTTGTTTCTTGAAAGGGGCATTCGTGGTGGCATTGCTGTAGCCAGTCATAGATATGCAAAAGCAAACAATCCACTGTTAAATGATTATGATTCATCAAAGCCTAATTCATACATTGCATATTGGGATTGTAACCCTCTGTATGCAACAGCAATGTGTGAACCTATGCCAATGAATAACTTTCACTGGCTAACACAAGATGAAATAGATAAATTTGATGTTCAAACAATTAACCATGAAGGAAAAGATGGTTTTATCTTAGAAGTAGATTTAGAGTACCCAAATCACATACATGAGGATCATAGTGATTATCCACTTTGCCCTGATCGTTTAGATATAAATTTTGAAATGCTATCACCATACAGCAAACAGCTGCTAAAGAATATCAGAGGGAAAATTCCAAAAGTATACAAGTCAAAAAAACTTGCACCTAACCTTTATGATAAAAACAACTATGTTATTCATGGAAGAATCTTGCAATGTTACCTAAAACTAGGAATGAAACTTAAAAAAATTCACCGCATTCTTGCATTTACACAGGGACCATGGCTAAAACCATATATAAATTTTAACATTGATATGTGAAAACAAGCAAAAGATGATTTTGAAAAAGATTTTTTCAAGTTAATGAATAATGCTGTGTTTGGAAAAACAATGGAGGACCAAAGAAAGAAAACTCGTGCAGAAGCTGTTATAGAAATAAATCGATGTTTAAAATTAATGAGTAGGGCTAATGTAGATTCATTTCACATCATTGATAATAACCTAACTATTTTCAAAATGAAGAAATGGTCTATTCATTTTAATAAACCATTATATACTGGCTTTACTATATTGGAAATTTCAAAATTACTTATGTATGATTTTTTCATAATGTGCTGAAAGTAAACTACCCAGGAAATAAATTAAAACTATTATACACAGATACTGACAGTTTCATCATGCATATTGAAACAGAAAAGAAGACATGATACACTTACATCATCATTTGGACACAAGTAATTATCCATTAAATCACCCATTACATTCAGTAACAAACAAGAAGGTATTGGGGAAATTTAAAGATGAGACGAATGGTGTTATTATTTCAGAGTTTGTTGCTCTTAAAGCAAAAATGTATTCAATTTTACTAAGTAATAGTTTATATAAATGTAAAGCTAAAGGAATAAAGAAGCATATTGTAAAGTCACAATTTAATCATAAAATGTATGTTACCTCTCTACATTCACCATTGCCAAGTAGGGTTGTTCAGAGACAGATTATGTCAAAGGTTCATGATGTTTATAGTCTTGAAGTTAACAAGATTTCACTAAATGCATTTGATGACAAAAGATATATTGAAAGTGACGGTGTAACAACACTAGCACATGGATATTATTCACTTTATAAGGATAATTAAAATACAATAATTTATGTAAATAAACGTTTTTTATTTTAAAAAATGTTTTTTTCATTTGTAGAATTGTTCATCAATGTTAAAAAACTGAGTGATAGTTGTACTATACCCATAAAGAGTAATCCAGGAGATGCTGGATATGATCTGTATTCTGCATATTCTACCTGGTTGAAGAATTTTTTGCATGACAGATTTGGTGCTTGAACTGCCAAATGACTGCTATGGTAGAATTGCTCCACGATCAGGACTTGCTTTTCACTTTGCTATTGATGTTCTTGGTGGGGTTATTGATTCAAGCTATAGAGGCAACATTGGGATAATTTTAATTAACTTTGGTAAAAGTGAATATTTTATCAAAAAAGGTGACAGGGTAGCACAATTGATTTTGGAAAAAATATATTCAAATATAACATTTGTTGAAGCTCCACTTAGTTTAACTCAGCGTGGAAGTCATGGATTTGGATCAACAGAAAAAACACAATAAATATTTGTATCACATTGTTTATTATCTTATAGATACATAATGTATATGTACACAAAGAAAAAAGTGTACACCTTCTATTGCTTATATTTAGAATTATATAATGGCAGATACTTTCTTATCATTTTATTAATAAAAAAATGAACAATCTTGTCATTATATAAATAATTAGATTTACAAAAAAGTGAAACAATTTTATGCATTGATGTATTAGAATATCGAAGTATTCCAAAATAAACACAATATTGACCACATACAGCTGTTCTTGAATGCTGAAGTCTTTTTGTATTATAAATCCAATTAACACTGTTTCTTTCAACAAACTGATGTATATGATTATTAAATAGAATTATTCCATAACTATCAAAATATTCAGCCATTCCATTTGGATTAAAATAAATTGTCACCCAGTGTGATCCTGGTTCTGAACTTGAATCAAGATTCACAACATAGAGTCTATGTTTTGCACGGAATGGCAGGTTATTGCATGCATGAACACCACCAAACACATTTCTTGTTGCTGGATGATGAAATAGAAGATGCTCCAGTTGTCTCGTATCCATTTCTAAGAGTCATTTATGACATTTCGATGGTGATCAACTTCAATCACAGATTGAAACACAGTGTACACAATAACATTTACTGTAGAATCCAATGGTTTTTTAAACTTCATCAAAAGTCGGATTGATCCATTTTTACTCAGGTTAAAGTGACTACATGCAAGTGCACTCTGATCACTTGTTAAATCAAATGGGTAGATTGAATAACCTTTAGCATATTCATCAAAGGTTACATCTACACCATCAGTGCCATAATACTTCGCACTTGCTAAAAATAATTGTTGATATATTCGAGCATACTCTTTTTGAGAAATCAGGCTGAAGAGGAATTAAAGGAAGACTACCATCAACTTGTAGCTCAATAAAACTCAAATCTTTATGAAGAAAATTATATGGATTTTTCTTCATGTTTCCTGCTCTGGCATCACTATCAACTAATCCAACCAATACAAAACTTGGTAAAATTCCATTACATACATTGATGTTGATATCATGACCTCCAGAAGCTATGCTAAAGGAATTGTATTTTGTGTGATTTATGGGATATTTAAATGCTGACTTTAATGAGCTTTCAATGTGTGCTTGTACAAGTGCAGGATTAGGATGTACTTTTCTCACATAAAGGGTTGCAGAGCGAATTTCAACTTCATAGTCATTAGGGTCACCATCTGGTTTCAATAAGCAAAATGAATCTTTTTGACGAATTAATTTTACATTTAAATTAAGTCCATTAGGTAGCATTTTTTCTTGCTGAAATATGTCAGAACGTAGTTTTCTAATCATATCCATTATGGAACTTCCTTTACATCTTTCATATATCTAACCAATAAACCAGCACTTTTATGTGCTTTCGTTGGATCTCTATCAGTGAATGCTGATATTTTATCTTTGTAAAACATTTCTGATGAGAGATAAGGTTTTTCATCAATATTTCCATTATAAAGTAGGGTTGATAAATAAGATTTGTAGCCATAATCGTGATCTGTTGATGTGATGATTGTACCACCAATTGTAACAACTACTTTACTGAAAAGAGAGTGGAGAAATCCATTTACTGGACTCACTTTGCAATTGTCATCCAATACATCTCCATTACGTTTTACAATTCTGGCTTTCACATTGAGAAAAATATCAGATGGATCAATGTATTCATCAGTTTCCTAATATGTTAAATTCAATGGTAATCTGATCTTCAATGCTATTGACAGGATGATATTCTTTAACACAGGCATCTAATATTGTTGTTTGTGTGTATGGAATTGATGGAAGATGTAGTTCAGACTTCATTGCAGGATCAGATTCATGATGAACTAAATAACCACTCATTTTTTAAGCAAAAAACTTTTGCAGCTGATCAGTTTTTCTTTTTTTTTATTTGCCTTGTTTTTTTGGAGCAGCTCTTTTCCTTCTTTCTTTCGTCTTTGATGTGCGCCTCTTTTTATTATGTCTTTTGTGCTTACCACCCCCAGACATTGACTTCAGCACATTTTTTTCCAGTTTCTAACCCACGTTTTTTTATGGCACTTCCGGCATTTTCTCCTGCCTCTATGTCTGAGATTACATTTTCACCAGTTTTTAGTAAATGTTTTCCTGTTGAAATTGCTGCTCGTTTAAGAAATGGGAATGCAAAACGAAATAGTGAAGAAAACAATCCATGACCACATTGATAACGTGCACCAACAAAAACAGGAAGTGAAGAGCCAGTTTGATTATTAAAATGGTAGCAAGGATCATTTGAAGACCCACAGTGATATGGAATTCTCATATTGCTGGACGAAAATGAAGTGTAGCTATAACAATAGCTCCGCTAGTGAAATGAATTAGATGACCAAAAACATCACTTATAAGTACCTGTATACTTTGTATATTTTCACGGTTTACTCTCTTGTACTGGGGACGATTGAAAGTCTTAGTAACTCTATTTACTTCAGAGTCATGTAAATGTATCTCACGTAACAAGGGAGAAAGTACATCCCCAACATGCTGATATTCTATACAGTCTACATGCACATAAAAGGAATTCACATTTGTTTGAAAATCTGGGGATATTGAGCTCGAAAAATTGTTGTGCTTTTCAATGAATTAACAATTTGGTCCTCATTATAACCTAGCATACGTTGTAATGTCTTTGAAAATTTAAACATTGAGTTTGAGGGAGCTTTAAGGTCTATTTTTGATGATGCATTTCTGAAATATGGTTCAGTTTTAGTACTCAATCTAGGGTTTATTATGCGTTCTTTTATTTTAAGAAGTTTTTCATGATTTTTTTAAAATCACTTAGTTCAGTTTCTAACTGCATAACTTTTTCATTTTTTGTATTGTGAGACTGTTTCATTAAGTCATAGTTAAATTGCTCACCATTTCTTTCTGTGATAACTTTTTCAATGTCAGCATTATTCTCTGCAAAGTCTTTATTGTGCTTGTCATGCTTATCTTTTTTTTTCTTCATTCTTCAGCTTATTTTTATGTTCTGTTATGTTTCCAACATTCTGATTGATTTGAAGTTTTAAATTGTCAATTGTTTTTTTATATTGCAAGTAGCTCCTCGTGATTATTCCAGCGAGTGTCTCTTTCTCTACTTTGCCGGGTTTTGCTTATTTTTTTAATTATTTACTTTGTCTAATGCAGAATTGCTGAAGTCCAAAGCTTGCTGAGCATTTTGTTTAGCTTCACTACTTTCAATTTGCTTTGCTGCAATTTCTTCTTCAGAATTCTTCACATTTTTTGCTGCATTAGACTGCAAAGATTCATTTAATGCATTTCTCAGCTGTGGATTACCAAAGTGTCCATCTATGCTATCATTTATAGTAGAAACAATCTGATCAATTGAAGTATAACGTCCTTTTGGTATAAAGATTTCAGTACTATAATTGTCATCGAGGTCAGTAATGGTAATTATACCATCAATTTCATCTACAATGTTAAACCAATTCCGTGAAAAATTAATTTCAACCAAGGCTACTTCATACTCTCTATTCACAAGTAATGGTTTTGCCAGCTTCACAGTGTAGTCTGTTAATGTGTTTCCAGGATAATATTTCAAACTACTGTTACTTGGAAGAGTAACATAGAAATTATCAGGACGACTCATTGTCTAAGTGTTTCAAATCACTTGCTCTAATCCAGCTGTTGTGTTTATCAGAATAACCTTTCCACTTAATGAGTAGTTGTCGGTTATGACCCCTACCTTTTTCAGCAACAATCTTCTCAATAAACCACAAATCCTTATCTGATTTTACAATTTTTTGCAGTTCTTCTTTATAGAATCTTCCTTTAAGCTGCTGTCCATCAATATCTTTCACATGATACACTTGTGGTATATGATCTACACATTCACTTATTGTAAAAACTTCATCTGACCAATTAGGCAAGTATCCTTTCTGAAATCTATGTTTTGTTTTGGAGATGCGAACACTGTCTCCAATGGTGTATTTTGGCAAACTACTATTCACATTTGGGAACAGTCATAAAAATAGCATTTACATCCTGAAGTTTTACTTTATTGGGGGCATTCCAATGCTGCGATGATGTGAGTTATTATAACCTTTAACTAATTGCTGAAGTTTGTCAATATAGCGATGATTCCCTTTTGAGGTAAAATACCGCCACATGCGTGTCTTCAAAGTTCTGTTAAAACGTTCTACAACTGCAGCCTTTGTTTCATTAAAAGTTGTATAGAATCCAATAGAGTTATTTTTTAAAAAACGATTGGAAGGTATGATTTAAGAATTCTTTTCCTTGGTCAGTTTGAATTTGTCTTGGTTTTCTCCCTGCTTGTAAAATATTTTCCATTGTAGTAACCATTTCTTTTCCAGTTTTATGCTTCAATGGTCTTACCCATGCATATTTAGAAAAGATATCTTATACATGTCAGAAGATAGTTGTAGCCATCATTACTGTTTCTATTTGTCTGCATATCAACCAAATCCAATTGCCAAACATCATATATAGTGTTCACAAGAGTCCTGTTTTTTTTTAAATTGATTCTTGCTGGCTTATGAAGTGTATACACATCCTGGGTTTGAAGCCAATTTTTAATTTCTTCTCTGGTAAATTTTTTTTTTGATGCCAAATAGTCTTTCTATACCCCTAAATGATCCACTAGAACTTGGATTATAGCAGATTTTTTTTAATTGACTTGTATTTTTCATTTTTCTTCCCATAAAATTGGTTCGTTAATATCAGGTACAGATTTGTAGTTCCAACGTTTATCATTAGCAATTAACGATCTTGGTATGTTTATTGTTTTTAAATGAGTAATAAATGTTTCCCATCCAGTTGGATTATATTTTTGACCATATCTACTGTCTATTAAATCTCTAACTAAATCAATGATGTTTGTGTTTGGAATAATTGCTCCATTTATAACAAGTTGACGATTTGAATTCCAGCTTAAAGCTCCTTTACTAGATGCAATGGTATCCAAAAGATCATGTGCTCTTTTTTGTAGACTTTTTGGCATTTGATTTATAATTTCTTTGTAAAATGGAGGCATTTTGATTGCTTCATCAGGTTGGTTAGTTGGTGATGTGTGATCCTCTAACAAAACCCTTGTTGGCTCCATTGGTCTATAATCATATATATTCTTATATCTCTGCTGCAGTTGACCAAGTATCAAAACTTTATTGAAAGTGTCAATATTTTTTGAATCTAATATATTATAAATTTGAGATTCAATATCTTGTAAAGTGCGCCTTTTCTCGTTGCTCTTTTTCCCACATATCTGCTGGAACGATGATTATTTTATCTGCCATTATTTTCCAGTCTCAGATGCAATTACCCCTCCAAGCATAGATAGTACAGGTTTAATGAGAAGACCAAGAGGTAGCTAACCACCTTTTTGACTAAGTAGAGATTGTTTTTTTTGATTTGGGTGATACTTTCACATTAGTCAAGGTATGAAGTGTATTGATGTATGGCCTTAGTTTCAGTTTTTCTTTTTTGTTTATGTGAACATTATTTTTCTGTATATTGTGTGCACAACCACATAAACATTGTTTGAAATCCAAATTAGATGATTTTATAAGTTCCTTTTGAAGCTTAGGATTACTTTCAGCAGTTACATAAAGTCTGTGAATGTTACGTGCTAATCGCTTAGGAACCTTCTGTTGTGTCTTCATCGTTGCTTTGGAATAAATACAGCTGTCTGTTCACCAGGAAATATATTTGTCCTTAGTCGCATATTCTCATCAGCAATCTGAGTGAAATCAGCCAGTAAATAACTAAATGGCTCTTTAGTACATTTGTTGAAGGCATCAATCATAAATTTGCTGTTACCAGGGTACATCTGTTGTGCCAAATGAGCAATCTGGGATTTGTCACGAGGGTTTTTAAAAAGTACAAGATATGAGGCATTCAATGAAATTGTTCGCTGATGTAGGCTTTTATGAAAAATGTTTTGTATAATAAATATGACAGTAATGTTGCGGTGATGTGAATTGCAGGTAAATACTTGAACATTATCTTTGTTCACTTCTTGAAAAAGATCATCCAGTACAATAAGGTGATTTTTATCACAATTGAATTCTTTCATGTCTGGCATACCATGAATAAATGTGACTTGATTTTGAAACATAGGAAACCAATCTTGATATTGGGAATAATACCATGTTATAGATTCAGGTGGAGGGTCAATCATTTTATTTGCATGGTGGAGAAGTTTTTTTTAACAAAAGTAGATTTTCCACAGCTTGAAGGTCCTGCAATTATCATTCTAAATGGAGCTTTCAAATAAAGAAAACCAGCCTCATTTTTTATATTTGGTGGCAACATAAGTTGATTCTGAAGGTAGTTATTATTAAATGTACAAGAAATGGCAATGTTCACAGCCTCAAGAATCAGCATAAGTGAAGAAACACATATTATAAGGTACTTTATATTTGTTTTATGATTGTTTGGAATTACCTCTTCTACCATCTGCTGAGCAATGGTATATTTAGACCTTTCATTCACTCCACTCATACTCTTTCAGTCACAATACAAAATAAAGAAAAATGGATATTTATTCAATATTTATACAAATATCATAAATCGATTTACGCCATTCATAATCATTCCAATGTGCAATAAGATACATAATTCCTTCTAAAACTGTGGACTTAGTTGGTTTTCTTTTTTCAATCCAATGTTTGAGCACAAAAAGATTATTAATGCATTTAAATAATACATCAACAGATTGTTTATATCCATCAACATCATCAATGGTGGAATATGTGAAGTGTTGACTTTCATGTCCTTCATTCATTTCTTCGTAATTCTTTTGATTACATGACATGGTCCATTTTGAATCCATCTTCGCAATTTTCATGTAATGGATTACACTTTCGTTGATATCTGGAAAATCCTTTGGCTTAGACATTCTATTTAAATTTAATCAAAAAATTTGTTTGTATATTACTTTATTTTTTTTCTGTTTCTTAACCCACAGTCCAAACACGAAAGCTTCATTTCTTGAACAAAGTACCTTATGATCAGTTCTTTCAGTATGATGTGAACAAGAATAGTCAGTTGTAATTATGCCAAATGAATCTAACAGATCTTCATATTTTGCATTTAGCCCAAGTTTCTCAAGATTAACACTTGGAATATCTAAATGGGATAGTAGTTGTTTTTCAATTTCCCTACTCTTGTATGCAAATAAAGCTCTAGGATTTCTTGTTAATGCAATACTGTATAAACTTATAAGCAATGCATCAAGACCATTCTCTGTAAAATCATCAACTTCATTTTTATAAGGAAGACCATGGACATGTTTTGTAACATAATGCATTGTCAGTACCGTCTTTACTATAACGGCACACGGGGCCTGTGCCCAGTGCCCCGACCTCACGGGGCCCCCAAAAGGCTGATATATTTGCTTACATGAAAAAAAGGAGCTCAAATTTTTTTCTATTTTTAGGTAGATACCTACTAAGAATTACCGTCAACATTCTTGTCATTCACTTTCTTTTACTATCCAATCGGCCCCCAATTCTCGTGCTCCCAAGAGCCCCCAATTTTTGTGCGCCCAAGAGCCCCGACATGCCCTAAGACGGTCCTGTGCATTGTCTTAAGATCTTTCAATGTCATAATAGGATCATGAGGTACATGGACAAAAATACTGTATGGCTGATGATCAGTCAATGTGTAATATCCCATTTCTTTGACGTAAAATTTTTGACCAATTCGAAACCCATCACAATCAATAATTGTAGTTATATTGTTGAGAATATCCATTCTGCAATGAATATACATTAACATCCAAGAATCTAAAGTGTATTTATGTATTCATTACCTTTATCAGTTTGTGCATCCAAAAAAGTAGTTAAAATTGTGTGAAAAAGACAATTCAACTCTTATTTATATACAATAAAATTCACTACGTCAGTTGTCACATGTGTCATGATATAGCAGGTCTTAACTTGTTTTTTATGTGTCCTAACATAGCCATATGAGCAGTTGTGTTATCATAATTATACAAATCCATGTCTTTATTGTACTGTTCATTGAATGATTTTCTGGTAAGTTACATAGTGATGACCAGCCACCTCTTTTCTCAATCCATGATGACGTGAACACAGATAAAAAATTTCCAATACACACTGCCATTTGTTGACTAAATCCACAATGGGCTATTTCTATAAGCAATGCATAGGCAACAATTATACTGCCCCATGTGACTTCATTCTGGTCAAATAATTCTTTTAACAGAAGATATAAAACTTCTTCATGATTATTTTCATAAAGTTTTAGTTTCTGAACAATATTGTGAAATAAGTGAATGTGTTTTCTATGAACTTTCTCAGCATGATTATATATTATTTCTGAATATCTTGATTTGTTGTACTGTGAATCATTTTTAAAACTAGCCATTTTCCATGTCAATGGCTATAATTTTTGTTGAGACCATATCATCTAGAAACATTTTCATCAAATGCTAGCAATATTGGTGTTTCAATCTTCTTTTATATATAGGTTCATGATGTTGTTTTTGTAATCAAAATTGTAGTTAATTTAAAAAAAAAACTCATTTTTGTGTCTTTTGAAGATTAACATGGTGTAAGTTTCTGTGTCACTTAAACCTTTCAGTGTGGTATACTTCTCATGTTGCATACATTCAATAGCTGGGCTATTAAGATCTTCAGGTGTAAAACCAGCAATGTTCATAAACTAAATTTTTTTGCTATTGACGGTTTTACACCCTTCAATCTTGACGGTCTAGCTACTGAATGTATACGGCAGCACAGATCTACACCACATTAAAAGGTGTAAGTGGCGCAGAAATGAACCCCATGTTAATCTCCATAGAGTGGCGCAGAAATGAGTTTTACTATACTACTTGTGTGCAGTGGTGGATTAAGACTTTTTAGCGCCATAAGCCTCAAGCGTTTTGCGCCCCCTCCCCCAAAAATTTTTTAGTTTAATACCATACATTTTTTTAAAAAAAAGTCATGAAACACTAATCATCACGTAATATTCTATTTTCTAACACACTATTTCATGAAACCAAAAGTTGAAAACAAGCTAGAAACTTAAAAAAAAATTGAAAACAAAGGGTAGCATATATTTTTGCTGCAGAGTAAACAGGGGAAAATGTTATAAAATCCTGAAATATTTATTTTGAATCCTGTCCTAATTTTTAAACATATTTAAAGTATTTTTGTACAATTTACATTGGTCTCATTGAGTTAACTTTTAAATTATACAATTTAAAAAAAATAATTTATAAAGGCTGAATGCAAAGGTGCCCTTCAAAATTTGGCGCCCTAAGCCTGTGCTTATAAGGCTCATGCGTTAATCCGCCCCTGCGTGCGTGGCTTCTTCACTTGTAATTAGAACTATGATTTGAAGACTAAAAGAAACATTGTTTTTGAAATTTTAGAAATTCCACCAAAAAACTGAAGAAATTTTATTTTTGATAATATTCCCACATAATTTTTTCCCTTGGAAATTTTTTTAATGTGAATATTCTTAACTCACAACTACTAGGTGTAAACAGAGAAAGAAATAACTTGAATCAGCTTTACAATAAAAACAGGAAACACAAAGTCTCTTTTTGCCCCATTTCCCCTTATTGTCCTATTCTTTATCTGTAGTTGTTAAGAAATGCAATACGAGAAAAAAGTAATAAAATTAATTTAACCCTTTTTTTCTGTTTTCTATATAAGAAAAGAAAACAAGGAACATTGACATTGACAAACTGATGTTCCGGAACAACAAAAAATTGAATTGCAACCCAAACACGGTTCTGCTTCATGACCCACCAATCAAATTACATGAAAAAATACAACTGACAAAATATGAGCCAACAGAGAAGCGTTGAGTAGAGTAGAAGTATAGAAGAAACCTAAAGAGACTGGGTGAGGCATAGAAAAAAGGGGGAGAGGGTAGAACAAAAGAAAATATGAGGGTATACATAGAGACATAATGGAAAACAACATGTTTACACAGAAACAAATGCTAACTTGGTTTTATTAAAAGCTTTCAACAGGTGATGATCATCATCTTCATGATGACAAACACCAAAACAGAAATGTTCTTTTTTATTAATACAATAACAAAACAGAAAGAAAAGTTTTATTCAAAATTTTCATCACGTAGGTTTGTGTTTTAATAAGAAACCGGAGAGGGGGCGTGGGGAGGGAGAGAAAAAGAAAAAAAAATATGTTGAAAATCAGTGAAGTAAAAACAAAAACAATAATAAAAAAAGAAACTAGAATGAAAAATCTAGCATATTATGACAGAAGTTTAAATGAAAACATCAGAACTTGATATTTCATAAAAAAAGAGATTGAATTCCATATTAATAAGAAGGAGGAATGGAAAAAAATGTAAAAAGAAACTTCTGTTTTGTTTTTTGGGTTTTTTTTTTGTATTTTTTCTGTCACTTTTTGTAAGATGAATGAAATTTCGTTGCTTTGAAAAGGATCGACAAAGAATTGATTCTCAAAATAACATAATTTCAAAGCAAAATCTATACTTTTAACAGTATATGGGAAAAAAGAAGAAATTGCATTGCGTTACCACTCTAAAACAAATGGGAAAATTTCTAATTTTGTTAAGAGTGGTCCCTCTACCCAAATATACTCGTAATAACCCGCACAGTTTTTAATTAAAATTGATTTACACAAGAGCCTTCTATCATCTGCTTAAAACTGTTTTGACTAAAATCTGTCCTCCTTGCAAGTAAACTGTCCCAAACAAGCTCCAAATGCAGCTTTGTTTCTGGCAACAAACATAGCAGATCTATGTTGAACCATTTCAACAGAAGGAACTAACTCTTACTTCTTTTGGACATTTTTAAATTCGTTATTAAACATTTTGTTCAACATGTGGCTTCGAAGACAGTTTAGAAGTTAGCTTTATTTCCTAAATATTCATAAAGAATCATAAGGTTCTACTCTCAGGAGTGGAATGGATTCTATTGTGTATGGAAATATAGTGGGATTCTTCCTTTTAGCTATCCTCATTATACAACATTTGTCTTTATTAAGTTGAAGGTGCCATTTACTAGGTAGCACGCCATGCAGAATTCTAACGCTTTGCAGGTCACTTTCAATAACAGGCAGTTCTGGCCAGCACTAAAATTTCGTTTGCCCCGCCCTTTTGTGAGCGCCGTCAATTTCTAATTGGTTTGAGTCTTTGTCCGATGTCATAAAAGGGCGGGGCAAACGAAATTTTAGTGCTGGCCAGAACTGCCTGTATTTCAATAATATGACAGTGGGCTAGGTTATACGACTCTACTTTAGTGTCAATATAGTGTACAGTATGTCCTCATACCAAGGCTCCACTCTATTCTCAACTCTTCTTGCGTATTCATAGCTTGCTTATTTGGATATACATCGATACTTGTAGCGAGATAAGTAGTGATGTGTGTGTAACCTTACTCAATCGTCATCAGCGGTCACCACCCGAAATTTTGGCTTGAACTGCAGTTTAGCAAATTATCTGTTGAACCTTAAGCCCCGTTCTAGCATTGACACTTGTGCTGCGACACTGCTGTCAAGACATTAAACGTCACATAGTGTCATCGTGCAAACAGTTTTTTAGTGGCACCGTCAGTGTCGTGGCTGTGGGCACCGCGGCACTAGCGCTGTCATGATACTACTGTCGACTTTCAGACTAAAGCATACAGTTCGGCAAGCACGACCTCCGCCATGTTTCATTGAAATGTCACGACAACCCAATTTTTTTGAGCCAACAATGTACTGTTCACATGGTTGCCGTTATGAATATGTTACCGCCGTGGCAGACAGGCGGGCATCTGTAGACAGCTTCAGAATTTCTTTGGCTCCGCCCGTTTATAAGCGTCACACCTGACCAAATACAGTGGCGTAGCAATGTAGTTTTTAAAAGTAAATATTAAATGAAAATCGATTTATTTTCGTAATTAACTGAATAAATTAAGCGAGCGATGGAATGATGGAACTATTATCTTAGATTATTACTCGAGTAATAATTCGAGTAATGGTCGAAGCTATTATTAAGATTTGCTTACATGTTTATAAATATAAAGATTCCATAAAAGGCTGACATGAAAAACGAAATCTACAGCTCTTGAATTTCTCTCCACTCTGTTCACTAAGAAGGGGGGGGGGGAGGGAGAGAGAAGAAAATTTATCACAATATAAAAAAGAAAGAGCTGCAAACTCATGAAGCTGAAAACACTTTGTCAAAGACTCAATGTATTAAAAAACTCATCTGAAAGTCTTTTAGTTTCTCGGATAACAATATATTTACAAACAATAAGAAGCACATTATGCAGGTTGAAGATAATGCAAAAAAAAAAGGAAAGTTAGTTACTAGTAATTGCATTGGAAGGTTGACATCAGGAAAAAAAAAGAGAGAGGGAGAAAGAAAGAATATAGAAAGTCACAATAAAAATATAAACAGAGAAAGAAGTCTTTGCAAAAGAGATTTTAATTGGAGAAGCTAATTAGCTGCAACCGAAAAACTCTTCTTGTTACATGAGTTATTTTTTAGTAAATTGCGGCATCGTATTTCTAATTAAGGGAGTCCGAGAGAAGTTTCTCGCAATGGAATTAAGAAGAAGAAGAAGAAGAAAAAAATAATTAAGAAGTGAAATTAAAACGAAGGCTAAATGAAACTTTGAAAAGAACTTACCGCTACATAAATGACTGCGCTTTCTGTTTGGTCGGCTACACGAAAACGAAGTGTGTGATTGTGATGTTGTATAGTTGGAATGGCCACCGAACGAAACATCGAGGCTACAATATCTTCGGTACAACCGACACCTCTATAATATATAAAAAAAAATAAAACAAGCACAAATTAATTAATTATTAAAAACAAAACTTTTGTTTATACAAATCAAAATTCATTAAGTGTATAAATTGTTCGTTTTTTTAAATTATGCGTTTTATGCAAATAGAAATTAAACCTCCAAAATATGCAAGAAAATTGGTTGTTTTATCCAAATAAAGATATTTATTATGCCGGGTGTCGAATAAAGTCTTTGTGCAATTTCATTTTGTAATACCTTCAATTTAAAATCTAAACAATCCGTAAAATACTATTGAAAAGGATACAACTGCAGAACGTGTTCGGAGAAAGCTTTCGAAACGTATTTATCCTTTGTATTCAAAAAACATGGTGGATATGTTGAAAGTTAACATTTATATACAGTAATTAAACATGCTAAAATTTTAATATATTCCCTTTCAGTTGTATTTTGCAGATTGTTTCTATCATATATAGAAGTTATTAAAAATTGAAACTGCACAAGGGTTTAGGAACACCCTGTATAGTAAATGAACAATTCATTGTCTGAAATAATTAATAGAAACAAATCATAAACAATACTGTACCAAAAAATACGAAATCAAAACGATTTTGGTTAAGGAAACCCTTTGTAGATTTTTTTTTATTACCTAACCAATGTTAGTTCCTGCTTATGTGTAGCAGGAATAACAGGTTTTTGATTCTTTTAAGCTATTGAAAGCTTCTAGAAAAAATGTTTCAAATAAAAATAATACTTCTTTTTTTTTCTAACAGCCAAAATGTGGCTTTGTGTTTTATTGGTGCTAGACAATAAATGAAGTAAGATACTCAGAAAAACAAATATATAAATGATTTAATATGAGAACCCTCAACTAGAATTAGTTCATTAGTAAAATTTAAATTTTTGGGTTACTTTCCTTTCCATTGTTGTCCAATGTCCAGGCAGCAGCAGTCCTGTGTGCTTTTATGGCACTCCTTTTTTTAGGCACTTTTCCTTATATTTCGTACCTTTTCTTCTTAGCATTTTTTTTTTGGTATCCAGTGTGTTCCCCCTTCAACTGTTAAGTTTCGTTTTTTTTTTCGAAAAAATCTCCCATTTTTTGCTTGTGCACAAAGTTTTATTTTTCTTGTGGTTTTTTTTGCTGTGTGCAACATACACCTTAGGTGCCGTGTGCAACATATTTGCATATGCATAATTTGCACTTTATGGTGAGATGTTGCATTTTGATATGGCTCTTTAAACTTTTGTAATGGAAGTTTCATATGAAAATGTAAATTCATTTATTTGTATTGGAAGTTCTGTCAGTGTATTGTAAATTGATGGTCGTCTAATGTGCGAAAGTTTATGCAAAACTGGCATTAATAGCTTGTTATTCATTACAGATGATATTTTATCTTCGCCATTTTGCATAGTGCACAAGTCGACATTGACAGTAACTAAAATGGTTTATTATTTGTAAATCTCTTTTTCATCCCTCTTGTTTTTACAATGAAAAAGAAATACACTTTCAGTTATTTTTAAACGTGAGTTAATTGCAAATTTGGCTGAATGCCACGAAGATACGAGTCAATTGTTTATTATTGACTTGCGATTTGCATTTGGTTTTGCCATTTTTGGATCATTTTGTGCCATGACTGCCTGGACATCTGGTCTTCCATCAACAAGTTCAGTGTCTTGTCAAGTGTGTCTTTTACACATCTGACACCAATAAAAAGCATTTTTGAAAAATATCTAATTTTACGCAAATTTTCAAAATTTATACAAAAGTACCATATGAGTGTTACTTAAATTGCATAACAATTTAATTTTATATTAAACTCATTATTAATGTACGTGTGACACTCGTATGGTATCATAGTATATCAGAACGGGTTTGGAATTGATTATGCATTTTTATGCAATTATTTGACCCTATCACTAGTTTCTACTGACAGCCTGACAAAATTTTTTTAATTTAAATGTTTAAAACATTAAGAAATTAATAATTTCCAAACATTTTAACATTCGAATGTATACTTGTTATATTTTATAACTTTTGAATCTTTCTAAATACTAAAATTGAAAATTAAGATTATTTTGTGAGTATCCATGGCGTACCAGTTCGAGCGGTTTTTGTAATATATCTGAGTGCGCTGTCTTCTGCCATGAAGGCCTCTTCAAGAGCTTTGCTTCGATTTTCTTGTTTCGTGTTGGTCCAAACATATGAACACATTGGTTCGCCTAGTTATAGACAAAGAAGTTGCTTGTATCTTTCTTATTGTTTGAAATACACAGGTGACATTTGCAAGACAAAAGGTCAAAAGTCAAAAGGTCTCTGGGCTATGGTCGCATTGCAGCCACCAAGTTTTTAAAAAGTCGCCTGTGTGCCATGGTCCTTAGATGATATATTTTTTGTGACAAATAATGTGGCTCATATTTGTTTTCTACATGTTTTTACCATTTCCAGACTGTGCATAGCTTAATGCCACCTACAGTATTTTTAAATTTGAATTTTAATAATTACTCTGTAAGCAGCCTTGAGGCCCTGTGGCAGTGGAACTATTTAGTCCAAAAGCAGCATAGAAATGAATTGTCAAAATAAACCATCCAATATAATAATTTCCCATGCAAACATAATACTGAGATTGAATGGCAGCATTAGTATACATGCCTTGTAACAATAGCATCCCTAAAATTCCCCAAATGAAAATGTTGACAATGCACAACCTTTCCTGGAAGTAAATTTCATTGGGAAATCACCGGAGGTACAAATGACCAAAAACACAAGTATGTATGTGTAAAAGTCTTACATATTTTCTTAAGAGTTGGCTCGGTATGAAACCCCACTAATGTTTTTTTTTAAGAATGTTGAGGCAGAAGTCAGCACTTTAACAGAATAAACCCCCTCCACGTTTCTCTCTCTCTCTAACTCTCTCTCACCTCTACACTTTCCAACCTTTTCCCCTCTCCAATATAATATCATAGGGTTCTTGGATGGGAAGGGTGCAACATGTAGTTGACCTTGAGAAAAAAAAGCTGTTCATTTCTTCATTTATTTAAATTTATTTAAATTCCGACGTGCTTTAATGGTTGTACAGCGTTACTTCAGAGACAAATACACAGACCTGGCATAATTTATATATATATATATATATATATTTGTCAGTTTGAACAAAATATTTATTGACATAAAGCTGCTAATTATAATTTACTATTTTGAGCCTAATGCGCGGCTCTAGGTTATGCCCATCAGTTGATATTGTTCAAATTTAATACATTTTGCTAACTCATTATAATGTACGATGAACAAATTTGTGTTTAATCTTACAGAAAAGGCAACGTAAAGTGTAAATTTTTGGTTCCCGTAATTAGTTTGACTGCAGATTCACTCTGGCATACAGTTCTTACCACAGCGAGGGAGCCCTAAATCCCAAGGGTCAGTATTAATTACTAAAGAATAATTTAAAGTCTTCATTTCATTACTCACCTTAACTATAATTTCTCTACATGTCTTTGTCATTCTTTGATTTTTTTCTTATTGCCAAACACTTTGCCAGCACTTTTATATTCTTCCTGAAACTCATACCTCATCTTAGAAACATTCATTGCCTGTATTGTCTGTTACAAAACTGCCTACACATGCATTAAAAGTGGTCTCAGAATTGTTAATTGACTCTGGCGATTGGCACAAGATATGCTGCAGTGTGTGCATATGTAGATGTGTCAGTCATATCAATTATAGGCATTGACCATTTTCAGATGTTGTCGATGTGCGAATTATTGGGTCCGGACATGACATTGTCCGTCCTTGCCATATACAGAGTTTAGTATTGAGTTTCCAGTGTCATCTCTATTTGGTGGATTGTAACCAGGACAAAGTCTTTGTACCAATTTTATGAATTCTGGATGTTCTACAGTACTGTAAGAGAAATTGGTTGTAAAATTATATCGTCCAATTTATTCATTCCAGTTCCATCATAAACCTGGCGTAGGTCTTTTTTATATGGCGTGTTTCTTTTTTGGAGGTCCAAATCATAAAAACAGAACCTTAACATGCCGATGTACCAACAACTAAAATAATGTCTTTTATCAGATTTGATGGAAAATTGTTTTTACTTTGTCATGTTTGCTGTATATTTTGGTCTTCAACAGCTTCTTTGGTTTTGCAGTATTAGGTCTTAATCAACTTTTTGGTTTTGCCATATTTGAGTATCATGATTATCAATGTTCTTACAGGCTGTTACAGCATCCTCTAGATTGCATTTTAAGATGTGTGCTTTTAACCAAGCAACAATTTCTTGTGTTTCTTTAAAACATATTTTGCATTGTACTAGATTTTCTTTTCTTTTTTTGCCATGTGGAATTAGAACATTTTCAAATTGGATCTTTTTTGTTCACAAGACGCGATTTTTTTCTAAATTTCTTCATGTTTACTCATATAGCAGTAATGTTTCTTTCTACTTTGACTCTTGATTGTTAATGTTATTGCTAAACATTACAAAATCGTTCCATTATTCACCAAAGAATAGAGTAATATTTATTTTGCGCCTTTGCTGTTAAGTGGTAATTTCAGCTGGACAGCAATTGTATAATGCATATTAATAATAATAATGTTTTTTTTTGTGGATGATGGTGGCAAAAAATCCACATTAATTTATACATTTAATTTTATTTAAATAATAATTTAAAATAATTAAAAAAATTGATTTTATTATTGATTTAAAACGCTGCACACTCTTGATTGTCTTTACGTTTAGTTCCTTTGGTGGCCTGTATAGCACAGCACTTTGCAAGGCATCCTTGATCATTTTTCCTTCATTACTCAAAATGAGTTAACATTCTTTTACATCACTCTCATTTTAAGGTGCTCAATTATGATTAAAATCTTAGAAGGCATAATTATAAATAAATCTTTAATTTCTTTTACCATGTATTATTTGGCGTTTAACTGACTGCAAATTGTAGCTATTTATGTTGCTCACAAACACTTATATTAAACTGTAGAAATTAATTCCCAATTTTAATAAGCTAATGTGTTGCTCCTGCAGTCATGTGCTTTCTTTATTTTCCATTTCGTCCCCAATCTGTGGCTTGTGCATGATGATGTGTCATTCATCAAAGTGTCTGTATCTTCTTGTCCACTGTTCAGTGTGTCTGATTTAACAGTGTAAAAATGGACATAAACACTTTCACCAACTTCATCAATTACTTACAATACAATGCCAACTCGTGTCAACAACTAGAAACAGAAACACTGACCAGGGGTGCCCAACCCCCGAAAAGCCAGTGGAGAATTCACCCCCTCCCCCCCCCCCGTTTTTTATAACTTTGCAAATTTATATAATTTCAATTGGCCATAAGATGTGTTTGAAACAAAGTCTTTAAACTTTGGAAAACATGAATATTTTCCCTATTTTGCGAGCGTAGCGAGCGAGCAATTATTTTATTGTATACACTTGCTATCAATTCTGGCGAGCGTAGCGAGCAGTAAGAAAACTGCACATTTTGTAATATGACATATAAAAGTGGCTGAAACACTACTTTCTTTTAAAATATTGTATTATATATATAATATCCCAGATCTGTGTGTGTGTGGACTAACGCTGTGTCGGAATTTATGTAAATTTAAATAAATGAAGAAAGGAACCTCTTTTTTTCCTCAAGGTCAACTATATGTTGCACACTCCTCATCCAAGAACCCCATGATATTATAATGGAGAGGGGGAAAAATTGGAAAGTGTAGAGGAGGGGAGAGAGAGAGAGAGAGAGAAACGTGGGGGAGGAAAAAGTGGGAGGGGTGACTGAAATTGGAGAGGGGAAAAGGTTGGAAAGTGTAGAGGGGGAGAGAGAAAAACGTGGAGGGAGAACAAAGTGGGAGGGGGTGACTGAAATTGAATTGAAATGAAAGGAGTAAAAAAAGGAAAAAACGACACGCATGCGCACAATTGCCTGTGAATTTTGCTCCCGTCATTTATGACGGGTTACCCCACTAGTATATATATAATATCCCAGGTCTGTCCGTGTGTGTGTGTGTGTGTGGATGGGTGTCTTTCCTCTAACGCTGGACAAACACCTTTGTCAGAATTTATATAAATTTGAATAAATGAACTGCTTTTTTTTCTCAAGGTCAACTATATGTTGCACCCTTCCCATCCAAGAACCCCATGATATTAAATTGGAAAGGGGAAAAGGTTTATAAAGTGTAGAGGGGGAGAGAGAAACGTGGAGGGAGAAAAAAGGGGAGGGGTGACTGAAATTGAAATGAAAGGAGTAAAAAAAGGAACAAACGACGTGCATGCGCACACCAGAGAAAATGAAAAGCTCATTTTCTCTTTCAAATATAAAAAGGGGAGGGGATAATAGTATCAAAATTAAACTACAGTTTATCACGGGCAATTGTGCCCAGCATTAGAATTTCTTTTGCTCAGCCCTTTTATGAACGTCATCAATTTCTAATTGGTTTGTTACTTGGTCTGATGTCATAAAAGGGCAGAGGAAAAGAGATTCTAATGCTGGGCACAATTGCCTGAGAATTTTGCTCCCGTCATTTATGACAGGTTACCCCACTTGTAAATTAAATAATAAAATAATAAATTTGGATTTTCGCTCATTCTGATTAATATAAAAATATTTTAATACAAAATTTCAATTACCACCCAAAAAAGGCAAATGGCGAGTTGTCCACCAGACTAACCCCCTGTGGGCACCCCTGACACTGACAGACCCTCTTTCTAATTTTGGTGGAAATAAAACATAAGGTGTGCATAGAGCTCTTTTAGCAGTGGCTGTATATGCAAGTCAACAGTACTCATTAAACCGACTAGCCAAAATGGGTGTTCTCCTTTATTGTTCCTCTTAAAGTCATAGGTATTTGAGTCTCGGATTTAGACTAAATCACATCTATTAATTTTGAAAAATCACAATGTTTGGATAACTCAGCCTTGACTGATAATAAGCCCAAGGACGAAAGTCGGTTTTGACTCATAGTTGTTGACATTAACACATTTTCAATTACAATTACAATTAGTACTCTGCTAGCAGCCAAATAGGCCTATGGCAGAGGGACATAAAAGTCTACATGTAGCATCAACTAAAAGATGGTTCTGCGTGAGCCATGCCGGTCACTGGTATTGTACAAAACAACCTTAAAGTAATAACTTTATTGGGAAATAGTGGTTCAAGATTTAGATGTTTTATTTTATTGAGCAACTGTATATGTAAAGGATTTTGTTTCTGTATATTTGCATTATATATCGATTTTAGATGTATTCGTTCTTCAGACAACATTTCACTAATATCATCTTCATATTTAATTTGTAGTTCTCAACATCACAAATAATAAAATTAGATAGTGATTCATAAATTTAAAAAAGAATCTTGACCTGTGCCTTGCAGGCTGCTAGCCCCCAGGAATTTGTCCCGGCTTCTTCCTTCTCGTCGTCCTTGGGTATGTTCCCTGACGTCAGTATGTTCCACGACATTGCCTGTACATTCTGCAATGTTGCCAGAACGTTCTGCATTGTAACCAGAACATTCTGCAATGTTGCCAGAACATTCCGCAATGCTGCCAGAACATTCCGCAATGCTGCCAGAACATTCCGCAATGTTTCCAGAACGTTCTGCAATGTAGCCAGAACGTTCTGCAATGTTGCCAGAACATTCAGTGACATTGCCAGAACATTCTGCGACATTGCCAGAACGTTCTGCAATGTTGCCAGAACATTCCACGACGTTGCCAGAATGTTCCGTGATGTTGCTGGCACATTCTGTGACATTGTCGTTATGTATAGTGTGAATCAACCTTTAAAGTATAGCTTTATAATATTTTAACATCAAATGAAATCTAATGTTCATTTTCTTGTTTATTTCTAATGTAATCCAAACTTTATTATCTAATAATAATTATCCCTCATGTCTGAAAATACATTTCAAAGGTATTTTTGATAAATGTAAAATGTTTTTTTCTTGATGAAGGTGAAAAATAAAAATAAAAAAACAACGAGAAAAGGGTGTCAATTACTGTCAATTATGCACGTCTTTATTTTGCACTTTATCTATAAATTATGGTCCGTATTTGATATGTATATATATACAGATAATATCCAAAATAAAGAGCTTTTAACAGGATTTGAAGGTGGCTCATAGATAAGCCCCTTTCCTCTCAGCATCACTCAATATGCTAATTAGTCTCTATGCAAAATTGGTGGGAGGGGGTGAGGAGGAGAGGGGTAAAAAGGGGTGTGATATGCCCAGAAGAAGAAGAAGTTGAAAAAAAAGTTCTCAAATAATATGATAATACCACCATCAGTGGCAATAAACATCAGTTTGCAACACTCATAAAAGCAAACAAAATACGACAAACATTTGCATATATTAGATATGGATCACGAACAGGGGGTGGGGAGGGAGAGGGAGAGGTGGAGGACTAAAATAGTTTAATGAGCCAACAAAGAGGGAGGGAGATAGTCTAGAAAGGGAGAGAGAGAAATGTAGTCCATCTTAGCAATCAATCATCTTTTTTTATAATATAATATTAATAAAAAGCCATGCTTCAGCAATCACTGTACGAGCTCGTGTTAAAGATAGGTAGATTGAGAGAGAGAGAGAGAAAGAGAGAGATTCACAACATTTTTACATATAAGCTCCATAAAGAAATTGCTCAAATCTTCTACACCATTAACTTAAAAGTTCCGCTTCATTTTTACATTTTTCACTCCAGTCATTTTTATGACAAAAAAATTGAACTTAAAATTTAAAAACTTCAGATATAAAAAAGAGACAAGCTGTGCACATGCATTATTATAGTTATTGTTCAGAAGCCCGTTACAATGTTTAGGAAATCTTTTCTTCAAGAATAAAGTTAGCTCCTAAGCATGTGAACAGATCTCAATAGTCACGGTATGAGCATTTCTTCCAGTAGCTGAGTATTTTCTCAGTTTTTTGAATTTCGTTTATGGATAAAGTGGACCAAAGTACTCCAAACAATGAGCACTTGCTCTTAAAAAATTGAGCCGGGTGAAGAGGAAGCTCCATTTATTTAAATCACTTGTTTTCAGGGCCGGATTAAGCCAAAAAAGGGTCTCTAGGCTTTTTTGGTGCTTCGGCTCCCCCTTTTCAGGTAGTATCTGTCTGTCCCTTATCTATTGTAATACGTTTTACTTTTTTAGACCACAAACTGCTAGGATTAAAAACAACGATGCAATACTAAAAATATCGATACCGCAAATGCAATAAAGTTATGAAAAATCAAATAGTTTATGTCTCGTTATGATTTCTGTGACACCCTGTAGAAACAGAAGGTGAAACACTTTAGTCAAAATTCAGTCTTGACAGTACGGCACCCCTTAGTGCACAGATGTTCAGACTTGGGTGGCCCGAATTCTAAGTGAATTCGTGGAACCAAGTTGGGAATAGAGTCCCACAAATATCTTTCCTTATAAGGTAATATCCCCGGCCCAGGGCAATGATTGGCCCAGTTGGTCAATCATTGAGCCCTGAGGTGACAGTTGCCCCTCCCAGGAGACCGGACAAGTGAGCTTGAGACTTGAGTGTGAGGACAGTCAGTTCTAGAGAGTCAGAGTGTAGAGTTCAGTCTGAGAGTTAAGCCTGACTTAGAGTAAAATAATAATGTAAAGAGTGTTAATAATAATGTAACAAAGAGTTAGTAAAGAGTCATATTTTATTATACATAAACCTGTGTAAGCGTTATGTATTTGAACTATATTGGGTTTCTGTACTCCTAAAATAGAGGAGTATCCAGCAGAAGCACTCAGACACAGCCTGAGTCCCTCTGCCTGGAGCCTCCAGCTACTCAACAAAAAGGACACATAGTACCTTCGGCATCGTCAAGCCCCATATCCAAAGATCCCTAGGAAAGACGGTCTTTTTGTGGGCCGTTACCAGGCAAGGCAAGTAAATGTCGCACCCGGTGAAATAAACCTCGAGAGGAACAACAGAGGCTGGCCCGCAGCAACCAACAACAGTCGACCCCGGCACCACCGGTTCAACAACGTCAGAAGAGTACGCGAAACGGCGGCGCCAAAGGGCCAGCCAAGTCACGTTTCGGTAGTGTGCATTATGCTTTTTTTATTAAAAAAAAGAACGTTTATGAATAGGAGTCCTACAAGTGTAAAGTTTGTAAGTGCAAATATTTTCTATTTGTATTTTCGGCACTCATATTCTTTGTTTCAACACGTACATCAATACTTGTACTTCGATAAGTGGTGTCTTATAACGGTTCTCATTGTCAGTTTATCTTTTCCTTTTTCAAACTATTTACTTTTTTAAATAACACTTAAATATAATTTGATCTAGGGTCGATTCACACTATATGGTCAAGGCGGGGTCCGGTTCACCGTGGTCAACTATGATACTATTTATTTTCAATTGAAATCCAATGTCATACTGTCGAACCCACTCAAATCATGTTTTTTTCATAGAAAAATTGACCGCTGACCATGACCGGATAGTGTATAGAGACCCTAACATGAACATTCTGTGACTTCCTAATGTATTATTTCTACATTGTGAAACTTATTGCTTTTTTAATTTTCTGGTGGAACCCTTACTTTTGCTTCGAAGAACACCTCATTTTCACGGAACCCCATTTGAAAAACACTGGTCTAACAAATGGTCCCGACATTTTTTTTTACTCATGGTACAGTGTATTTTGCCAGTGGAAATTGTGGCACGCCTCAGAAAACCACCGGGTTTTTTGCATACCGGATAGTAGAAAAGTTTTGTTCATTTTCATTTTTTTCAATAAAGACTTCTATGTTAAGAGCCTAGACACTGGATAGTTTCACGTGCTATGAGAGACGGTCAATTTTGCTCAAATGGTCGTAGGAACTAATCGGTAATTCGAAACGCCATGAACTTACCTTAATAAATTTAGAACATATTTAGGACTACACCCAGTTTTTTCTTAAAGCTGAAAAATGTTTCCAAAGAACCGCAAGGTGGCTAGCATAATGGACCTTTTAAAAGTCAATGGTCTTTAACATGGGACAAGCAAATTAGCATAATTCAATTCTGTTCTCATCATCATCATTTCCTGTACCTTATCCCACAAGCAGCAGGGTCGGCCTTGCTGGTTCTAACTCTCCACTCTTTCTGATTTTGCATCAAGCCCCCAGTTACCCCATCCCGTTTTACTACCACGTCCCAGGTTTGCTTGGGTCTTCCTCTACCCCGTTTTATTCCCAGGTCTGAATTCATTGCTTGCCTCAGCAGCCCATCTTCCCCGCTCCTGAGGACATGACCAAACCACCGCAGCCTATTTTCCTGCATTTTTTCTACTATATTTGTTACCCCTAATAAAATCATTTCTGATCCTATCCCTTCTGGTCACCCCACTCATAAACCTTAGCATTCTCATCTCAGCTACCTGCATTTTATCCTCATGCACCTTCTTGATTGCACAACATTCTAACACATACAACATAGCTGGTCTGACTACTGTCCTATAGAACTTTCCCTTCAATTTTATAGGTACCTTCCTGTCACATAATACCCCACTAGCCTGCCTCCACCTGTGCCAACCTGCTTTTATCCGGATTGTGATGTCTAAGTCTAAGCTCCCATCATCTTGCAACACAGATCCTAAATATTTGAAGTCATGCACCTGCTGCATTAAACTGTCCCCAAGTCTAATCCCCTCATTCAACTGTTCTTTCCCATCCCACTGAAATTTCATGTACTCCGTTTTTGCCCTACTTATTTTCAACCCCTTTGATTCCAAGGCATTCCTAGTCTCTTCTAACCTTATCTCAAGTTCCATTTTGGATTCCCCAACTAAGACTATGTCATCTGCAAACAGCATACACCAGGGTGTCACTGCGTCACCCCTGCCAGTAACTCATCCAGGACCAAAATGAATAGATATGGACTAAGTGCTGAGCCCTGGTGCACACCAATCCTAACACGAAAACTATCAGAGAACCCCCAGGCAGTCTTAACGCTTGTCCATGCATCCCTATACATGTTCCTCACCATATCTATATAACTCACCCACCCCCTTCTTCTGTAAGACATCCCACAATAACTTCCGTGATACTCTGTCATAGGCTTTCTCTACTGTAGATCTATAAATACCATGTGTAACTCTTTCTTGGCAGCCCGAAACTTCTCAATAACTTGCCTTACGGCCTTCCTGGCATAAACCCAAACTGACTTCCCCCAATTGCAGTTTTACCCCGTAGTCGAGCTTCAATGACTCTCTCCGAAAGCTTCATCATATGACTCATCAATTTAATACATCTATAGTTCCCACATTCCTGAACATCACCCTTCCCTTTGAAAATAGGCACTAACCAGCTGTCCCACCATGCTCCTGGCATTCTATCCCCCATAGCCAATCTATTGAATAACTTTGTGAGCCAGGAATTGGCAACATTTTCCAAGACCTTCCACACCTCTACTGGTAACCTATCTGGCCCTAAAGCCTTCCCTAGCTTCATTTTTTGCAATGCCTGAACAATTTCCTCAGCCCTAACCTGCTCCACTCCTCCATCATTATTTCTTCCAGTGAAAGGCTCATGCTCTACCCCCTCATTTATAAGCTTACTATAATATTCCCCCACCTGTTCCATACTGGCTCCCTACCCCACAATACTTTGCCCCCATTATCCTTGACACTCAACACCTTTTCAATATCCCTGCCTTTCCTCTCCCGAGCCCTAGCTATTATATATACTGCCATTTCTCCTGCTCTGGTACCTAACTCAGCATACATGTCTGCATATTTCTTATGCTTTGCTAAGGCTACCCACTGTTTGGCCTCTATCTTGGCATGCTTGTATTCTATCTGGGCTTCCCTGCTTCCATTGTGCCACCAAGTCTTGAAAGCATCTTTCTTTTTAACTGCCATCTGTACCTCCTCATCCCACCACCAAGTTTCTCGGTCTAATCGAGACCCCCTACTCGTACTGTCCCTAGTACCTCATTTCCACAATCACGGATCTGTTGTGCTACCCTTGTCCACAGCTCTCCTGCAGTGCCATCTAAATCCCATGCTATCTTATCTGCCATTTTCTTAAACTCTTCAACCTTGTCTGGTAATGCCCACCACCTAATTGCTGTCTCTCCTCTATGTCTGACCACCTGTTTTGCACCCCTAGGTTTTAGGTCTAACACTACTAGCCTATGTTGTCCCGCTGGGTTTTTACTCAGTATCACTTTACAATCCTTGCACTCGTTTCTATCCTCACTTCGAATCATGAAGAGATCAATCTGGGATTTCCTGCCCTGCTTTTAAAAGTAATCAAATGTTCCTCTCGCTTCTGGAATAGTGTGTTTGCTAAAATTAACTTGTGTGCCACTGCCGCCTCCAGGATACTCTCCCCTGCTTTATTTCGCTCTCCATAGCCCCACCCACCATGTACCTCTTCATATCCTTCCCTACCTCTACCTACATGTCTATTAAAGTCCCCCACCAATTACAACCAGTTCATCCCTACTCAGGCCCAACATCAGGTCATCAAACTGTTCCCAGAATGCTCGTTTCCTGGCTGTATCTAATTCAACCTGGGGGCCATATGCACTAACTACATTTGTAACAATGCCACCCCAAACTACCTTTACTACTAACAGCCTACTATTTATCTGCCTAACCTCAACCACACTATGTCTGAGTTCCTGATCTAGGACAATTCCCACTCTATTTCTACCCTCCTCACTACTTGCATAAATTAATTTATACCCATTCCCAATGTCCCTGGATTTATCACCTTTCCATCTTGTCTCCTGCAGACATGCAACATTTACCCTCCTAGCCTTTAGCACACTAGATAACTCCCTAGTCTTCCCTGTCAAACTCCCTATATTCTAGGTGCCAAATTTATGTTTAGCACCTACACTTCTACCACTACTTCCAATACCTCCTTGGTGTTGATGCTCGACTCGCTTCTTTAGCTCCACCCATCCACTGTTGGGTAGCCCTTGCCAATTTATCACAGCCACCGGGCATTGCAGCTGCGCGTCGCTTATGGCAGGGGACGCCCTAGCCATATTCGGAATACTATTTAGAACCAACATCATATGTTTTGGCAAATCTTTACAACTGGCTGCCAACCTGACGTCGACCCTCCACTTTTGCACCCGGGCTGGGGGGCTGGCAATGGCGTGGTTTGGTTTTGGTCTGCCCTGAGTATTTTATGCCCTCAGTACCCTCCATAACTGGTGGGCATTCCCCTATCCGCCACCTGGGGAGGCACCCGATAGGGCACCAACAACCCCCACGGGTTCAATTCTGTTCTATAAAATAAAAAACCTTGCAAAAATAATCGGATGTTGATACCTGGCCACAATATTAAAGGAGACATTACAACGTTCATTATCGTTAAGAATTCAACTTCAACGTACTAAGGTGGCTAGAATCGATACCCTGTTTTTTGGAAACATGAAACATGCTTAACATTGCGTTTTTATAGTCGTGCAGCACGTGCAAGCTAGTGTGTCTAGGCTCTTAATTGAATCACACAATGTATCTTATTTAAACTTTTGATATGTTATTCAAAATAATTAATTGTTTTCGATAACAATAACCGGCACTTGCCCCGTACATGTGTGGTAAGTGCATACCTAGTGTATTGTTGACATAAAATTATTTTAATAAACAGGCGTCATGCAGCCCGTGCATCCTGGAGAGACTAGGCTCTTAAGTTTTGTCAACCTGCCATAATAGTGGAGATGAGGCATGTTTTTGACCTAATGCTATTAATGGCACCTTTTGGACATAAAAGTCCATTTAAGTCAGGAAAATACGAGCGTACTTCACCAATTAAATTGAAATAAAGACATTCCACTAAACGAAGCATATTACAAACATTTGAATTGAGCCATCAAACAAAATCAGTCCACTTGATCGCATTAATTGCTATCAGTTACCGAATAAAAAGGAACACAGCCCATTGATAAATTGGTAATAAACAAACAAGAGTTGGGAAAACAAACAGCTGTTGAGTCTTAAAAGCAAACATTTCGTGACCAGAATATAAAAATTTGGATTTTATTGGAAAACGAACAAAAAAACATAGGAAATAAAAAACAAGAAGAGAGATGCTTCTTCTATTTTAAAAGTTTCATCTTCAAATATGAGAAATGATTGCAAAACAAATTGAAACCAATTTGTAATGGTACTTCAGAACCAAGTGACATTGTCAAAATCATTGTTCTTGAATGTCTTAACAACATTTGAACCACATTTGTCAGGTTTGCATTTGGTGTCAATATTTGGTGACACTAATTAGTAATTACATACAAGCTACTCCACTCTTCTTCTTTTTCCGCCCCTAAATTCAAACAGTCAGATGTGTGTGTGTGTGCTGTGTGCAAAAATACAGCGTGCTCTTTGTACATTTTGATGCTTGAGAAGTTGAGAGTGAGCACACAACATGAACCATATACCAGTATCAAGACACTTCAGCTAAAGTTTAGGAAAAAATGTTTAGGTGAAAAATATTTAGGTAAACGAATTTAGGTAAAATGTATTAAGGTTGGTTTACACATTACCGAGCCGAGACAGTGCCAGAAAGACGGGCATGCTTCGGCCCATTCTCGGCTTGGTAATCTGGAAAACATACTTGTCCGGCAGAACACTCTTAAGCCTGGAAAACACACGGAATTCCTCTCAGAAAATAATAACAGAATATTTAAATGAGACAATTTTCCATAAAAAGTGAACGGAAAATTCATTAAAAATGAGTTGAACAAAGCTCAACATTTTCCGTTCTCAAAATATTCCGTTCAAAATCCCACTAATCAGAAAGAAGCATGACGTGAAATGACAAAAAAGCAAATTGGAATCCATTTTGGCAATAGATCTAAATATGTTTCTTTTCTTGCTCAATAGAGGGTGCCCACAACTTTCCTCATTACTTTTTCTGTTTCTATGTGTGAACAACAGAGATACAGAAAAAGAAAATTACTTTTTTTTTTCCTTTTCCTATTTTCATTTTCTTTGGCGGAATTCCGCGTGTGTGTTTCAGGCTTTATGAGCTTTCAGTCGCTTGGAGATCCTGACGTGTGGCATTATGTTTTTAAGGTTGAAGATATATACGGCTAGGCGCCAAAGGCGGGCTGTCACCGAGAGAAAGTACAGTAGGTTACCATATATACGGCGGGTTACGAAATAGACCCATGGCAAAAAGCGGATTTTTTTGACCCCTTGTTTTTTTTAACTTGCAAATACGTATCAAAAACCTAATAAGACGTTTACGCTATCATGTAGTAAGTGCACAATAATGCTATAGCACTTAGCTGGCAACAAACTGAATCAGTGACGAGAAAATGGCACCGGAAACACTTTTCTGAGTCATCTGTTGAGTGCTTGGGGCCGGAAAAAAACGCCAAAAAATCAGATTAGCGCCATATTAGCGGATCGCCAAAAGGGGGTTCTATTTTAGTGCAGGAATGCTTAAATATAAACAGACGTCTAAGGAGGCTGAAAATGAAGCTTTTACCGGTATCTAATTTAGATTAGGCCTAGTCTCGAGTACGGTTTCACCATATTGAATTTTACATTTTATTTGTTTTGATATTAAAGAGGGATTAGATTTAGTTCTACATCCTTGATGATTATATAATAGAAAATAGGTTGTTACTTAGAATTGGTGATCTAGGATGTTTACTGCATATAAGGGCTACTACTAGATACACGGCCTCTTATTAGATTTAAAGAAATGTACGACTAAATTAAATCAGGGTTCTTTTTTATAAGGTTGCCTAGGGTTTTGGGTATCTTTAATCAGTGTTTCTACAATGATTGTAGCTAAGAATAGTTTTTTTTTCTCTTCTGTTCTGAATAAATTGTATATAAAACCACTACATATTGACGACGATCTCTATTTCCGATCGTACTATTTTTTATATCAATAGTTTCTCGTATTATTATTTATAGGCTATAGCCAATCGGAAGCAAGTACAAATTTGAAGGAAAATAAAACATTGAGCAGTATTTGGTTGTGATTTAATTGTTTAGGTGAAACTTTAGATAAAATGTCCCACAGCCATCTGATATGCAATCGCCCGGGGTCATTTTATACCAATTGCAATATGTCTCTAATCAGAATGTCACATTATTTGGACTCAATTTTCAGGAATCTTCCCGTAGAATTCGGAATGACTAACACGAATCGATCATCGATGGGACTTTCCATAAACTTGTATCATCCTTATAAAAGGCGAGGGGAACCTTAGGTGACCACTTGCAGAGGGAACTGGAAGGTTGCAAAGCGTCAATGTATCATCTGCGTGGTGGATTTTTTATTGAATTTCATTTTTAAGGTCTCATTTCAGGTTTAATTGGACTTCAGGCGGAATGGAAAGGCTTTCCATTCAGCCTGAAGTCCATTTAAACCTTTTTGGAGTTGATTGTGGTAGAATTGAATGTTTTGCAATTATGGAAACATGAGCAATAATTAAAAAAGAATGCTGTTTCTGCTGTTTCAAAACACACTTAAGAAAACTGACAGAAATGGATTGAAAATCTGTAACAATACAGTATAACAATTTAGATTGGACAAGCCAGGATTGCGTGCTGCAATTGATCTTGTATGGCCATCTTATGAAGAGACATTTGGAACGATTTTTGATTTGGGTTGGTCAGAACTACATGGTAGCCAATAAGAAAAACTGTTTACTTTCAAAGTGATGAAAATCGCTAGTTTGGTCTCTTTTCATAAGAAAAGTTAAAAAAAATATATCTGGAGAAAAAACATCAAAAGTGACGAGACTGAGAAAGATAGAGTGCATGGAAGAGGGAGAAGAACTTAAAATTCCCTAATCGGTTTAAGTGTCCAACTAACAAAATAGGATTTTTTTGTGTAGCTGCTTAACTATAAACTTAATAACAGTTACTTGAAAGAAATTCTATAGTCTCTATTTTTAGTGCGCTGTAATGTGAAGTGGAGGGAGGGAACTTCAGGAAGGTTGAGCTTGAAAGGATCTAGGTGACTATGGGTGGCTCTGTCGCTTTTGGTGACTGGATGGTTATGGGTGGCTCTGCAGCTGTGGGTGGCTATGCGTTACTGCTGTTGCTGCTCTTGTTATTGTTGTTGTTGTTGCTGTTTTTATTCGCTCGAATGACCACAAAGGTCCACCACAACTTCAAAAACAACTTCTGACCATTCACTCCCTCCATCTCTCTATTTCCTTTCACTTTTCACAGAAAGAATCTTCTAAGCTTTTTCTTTGTCAATAAATGAAACAAAAGAAAAAGAAAGAAGAAAAAAAATCTAGAATCCCAAAATGCACTGCGAAGTCCAGACTTATTCAAAAGACACAAACACAAATATCATAATCGGATTTATATTTTAACTAAGGATGTATTAAATATATAAGCAAAAGAAGTATTAAGAATATAATTGTACAGGGCGATGGAAGAGAGAGAGAGAGAGGAGGGTAGGCGGGGGGGGGGATTTTGTGGGTGGTTGTGAGGCTTCAAGGTGAACTATATGCAAACTGATACAGCCTTGAAGTCCTTATAACAAACAACTAATTGTTATTGTTAATACTCGACATGCAGCCTCTCTATCTATCTATCTCTCTGTCTCTCTTTCGAAACATAATGATAACACTTGAAAATGTTTTCATGTTTCTTAGTTTCCAGTCAATTTCCGTTTCTATTTGATGAGCCGAAAATAAATGCAAGGGGAGGAGGGACGAGGAGGGGGAGGGAACCCATTTGAAAGCAATGAAATCATTTTTTTTGTTTATTCTTGGTCTTGTTCACACAATAAAAAACAGAATCTAATTAGACACCCAATTCGAAAAGAATCTCGTAAAATTGGAACGCCTCAAAGCCAAAGATCCCCCCTCCTCCTCCTCCTCCTCCTCCAAGGCATGCCTTTTACTTTTTTTGGTTTTATACCAATTTTTCTCTCAAAATAGAAAATGTCATCATTTTTTTTTTCTGCCTTAGAGCAAAACTAACATTACATGTACATAGTACATAATAATAACAACAACAATAATAATAATAATAATAATAATAATAATTATAATAATAATAATAATAATAATAATAATAATAAAAAATATAATAATATTTTATTTTATATATATAATATTCCAGGTCTGTGTGTGTGGAGTAACATCGGAATTTATATAAATTTGAATAAATGAAGAAATGAACAGCTTTTTGTCTATCAAGGTCAACTATATGTTGCACCCTTCCCATCCAAGAACCCCATGATATTAAATTGGAGAGGGGAAAAGGTTGAAAAGTGTAGAGGGGGAGAGAGATAAGTGGGAGGGGGTGACGAAAATTGAAATGAAAGGAGTAAAAAAAAGGAAAAAACGACGCGCATGCGCACAATTGCCTGTTAATTTTGCTTCCGTCATTTATGACAAGTTATCCCACTAGTATATATATATTATGCCAGGTCTGTGTATCTGTCTCTGAAGTAATGCTGTACAACCATTGAAGCACGTCGGAATTTATATAAATTTAAATAAATGAAGAAATGAACAGCTTTTTCTCTCAAGGTCAACTATATGTTGCACCCTTCCCATCCAAGAACCCTATGATATTATATTGGAGAGGGGAAAAGGTTGGGAAGTGTAGAGGGGAGAGAGAGTTAGAGAGAGAGAAACGTGGAGGGGGAAAAAGTGGGAGGGGTGACTGAAACTGAAATGAAAGGAGTAAAAAAACGAAAAAACGACGTGCATGTGTACAATTGCCTGTGAATTTTGCTCCCGTCATTTATGACGGTTTACCCCACTAGTAATAATAATAATAATAATAATAATAATAATAATAATAATAATGATGATAATAATAATAATAATAATCATAATAATAATCATAAAAATAATCATAAAAATAATCATAAAAATAATCATAAAAATAATCATAATAATAATCATAATAATAATAATAATAATAATAATAATAATAATCATAATAATAATAATAATAATAATAATAATAATAATAATAATAATAATAATAATAATAATAATCATAATAATAATAATAATAATAATAATAATAATAATAATAATAATAATAATAATAATAATAATAATAATAATAATAATAATAATAATAATAATAATAATAATAATAATAATAATAATAATAATAATAATAATAATAATAATAATAATAATAATAATAATAATAATAATAATAATAATAATAATAATAATAATAATAATAATAATAATAATAATAATAATAATAATAATAATAATAATAATAATAATAATAATAATAATAATAATAATAATAATAATAATAATAATAATAATAATAATAATAATAATAATAATAATAATAATAATAATAATAATAATAATAATAATAATAATAATAATAATAATAATAATAATAATAATAATAATAATAATAATAATAATAATAATAATAATAATAATAATAATAATAATAATAATAATAATAATAATAATAATAATAATAATAATAATAATAATAATAATAATAATAATAATAATAATAATAATAATAATAATAATAATAATAATAATAATAATAATAATAATAATAATAATAATAATAATAATAATAATAATAATAATAATAATAATAATAATAATAATAATAATAATAATAATAATAATAATAATAATAATAATAATAATAATAATAATAATAATAATAATAATAATAATAATAATAATAATAATAATAATAATAATAATAATAATAATAATAATAATAATAATAATAATAATAATAATAATAATAATAATAATAATAATAATAATAATAATAATAATAATAATAATAATAATAATAATAATAATAATAATAATAATAATAATAATAATAATAATAATAATAATAATAATAATAATAATCATAATCATAATAATAATCATAATAATCATAATCATAATCATAATCATAATCATAATCATAATCATAATCATAATCATAATCATAATCATAATCATAATCATCATAATCATAATCATAATCATAATCATAATCATAATCATAATCATAATCATAATCATAATCATAATAATAATAATAATAATAATAATAATAATAATAATAATAATAATAATAATAATAATAATAATAATAATAATAATAATAATAATAATAATAATAATAATAATAATAATAATAATAATAATAATAATAATAATAATAATAATAATAATAATAATAATAATAATAATAATAATAATAATAATAATAATAATAATAATAATAATAATAATAATAATAATAATAATAATAATAATAATAATAATAATAATAATAATAATAATAATAATAATAATAATAATAATAATAATAATAATAATAATAATAATAATAATAATAATAATAATAATAATAATAATAATAATAATAATAATAATAATAATAATAATAATAATAATAATAATAATAATAATAATAATAATAATAATAATAATAATAATAATAATAATAATAATAATAATAATAATAATAATAATAATAATAATAATAATAATAATAATAATAATAATAATAATAATAATAATAATAATAATAATAATAATAATAATAATAATAATATAATAATAATAATAATAATAATAATAATAATAATAATAATAATAATAATAATAATAATAATAATAATAATAATAATAATAATAATAATAATAATAATAATAATAATAATAATAATAATAATAATAATAATAATAATAATAATAATAATAATAATAATAATAATAATAATAATAATAATAATAATAATAATAATAATAATAATAATAATAATAATAATAATAATAATAATAATAATAATAATAATAATAATAATAATAATAATAATAATAATAATAATAATAATAATAATAATAATAATAATAATAATAATAATAATAATAATAATAATAATAATAATAATAATAATAATAATAATAATAATAATAATAATAATAATAATAATAATAATAATAATAATAATAATAATAATAATAATAATAATAATAATAATAATAATAATAATAATAATAATAATAATAATAATAATAATAATAATAATAATAATAATAATAATAATAATAATAATAATAATAATAATAATAATAATAATAATAATAATAATAATAATAATAATAATAATAATAATAATAATAATAATAATAATAATAATAATAATAATAATAATAATAATAATAATAATAATAATAATAATAATAATAATAATAATAATAATAATAATAATAATAATAATAATAATAATAATAATAATAATAATAATAATAATAATAATAATAATAATAATAATAATAATAATAATAATAATAATAATAATAATAATAATAATAATAATAATAATAATAATAATAATAATAATAATAATAATAATAATAATAATAATAATAATAATAATAATAATAATAATAATAATAATAATAATAATAATAATAATAATAATAATAATAATAATAATAATAATAATAATAATAATAATAATAATAATAATAATAATAATAATAATAATAATAATAATAATAATAATAATAATAATAATAATAATAATAATAATAATAATAATAATAATAATAATAATAATAATAATAATAATAATAATAATAATAATAATAATAATAATAATAATAATAATAATAATAATAATAATAATAATAATAATAATAATAATAATAATAATAATAATAATAATAATAATAATAATAATAATAATAATAATAATAATAATAATAATAATAATAATAATAATAATAATAATAATAATAATAATAATAATAATAATAATAATAATAATAATAATAATAATAATAATAATAATAATAATAATAATAATAATAATAATAATAATAATAATAATAATAATAATAATAATAATAATAATAATAATAATAATAATAATAATAATAATAATAATAATAATAATAATAATAATAATAATAATAATAATAATAATAATAATAATAATAATAATAATAATAATAATAATAATAATAATAATAATAATAATAATAATAATAATAATAATAATAATAATAATAATAATAATAATAATAATAATAATAATAATAATAATAATAATAATAATAATAATAATAATAATAATAATAATAATAATAATAATAATAATAATAATAATAATAATAATAATAATAATAATAATAATAATAATAATAATAATAATAATAATAATAATAATAATAATAATAATAATAATAATAATAATAATAATAATAATAATAATAATAATAATAATAATAATAATAATAATAATAATAATAATAATAATAATAATAATAATAATAATAATAATAATAATAATAATAATAATAATAATAATAATAATAATAATAATAATAATAATAATAATAATAATAATAATAATAATAATAATAATAATAATAATAATAATAATAATAATAATAATAATAATAATAATAATAATAATAATAATAATAATAATAATAATAATAATAATAATAATAATAATAATAATAATAATAATAATAATAATAATAATAATAATAATAATAATAATAATAATAATAATAATAATAATAATAATAATAATAATAATAATAATAATAATAATAATAATAATAATAATAATAATAATAATAATAATAATAATAATAATAATAATAATAATAATAATAATAATAATAATAATAATAATAATAATAATAATAATAATAATAATAATAATAATAATAATAATAATAATAATAATAATAATAATAATAATAATAATAATAATAATAATAATAATAATAATAATAATAATAATAATAATAATAATAATAATAATAATAATAATAATAATAATAATAATAATAATAATAATAATAATAATAATAATAATAATAATAATAATAATAATAATAATAATAATAATAATAATAATAATAATAATAATAATAATAATAATAATAATAATAATAATAATAATAATAATAATAATAATAATAATAATAATAATAATAATAATAATAATAATAATAATAATAATAATAATAATAATAATAATAATAATAATAATAATAATAATAATAATAATAATAATAATAATAATAATAATAATAATAATAATAATAATAATAATAATAATAATAATAATAATAATAATAATAATAATAATAATAATAATAATAATAATAATAATAATAATAATAATAATAATAATAATAATAATAATAATAATAATAATAATAATAATAATAATAATAATAATAATAATAATAATAATAATAATAATAATAATAATAATAATAATAATAATAATAATAATAATAATAATAATAATAATAATAATAATAATAATAATAATAATAATAATAATAATAATAATAATAATAATAATAATAATAATAATAATAATAATAATAATAATAATAATAATAATAATAATAATAATAATAATAATAATAATAATAATAATAATAATAATAATAATAATAATAATAATAATAATAATAATAATAATAATAATAATAATAATAATAATAATAATAATAATAATAATAATAATAATAATAATAATAATAATAATAATAATAATAATAATAATAATAATAATAATAATAATAATAATAATAATAATAATAATAATAATAATAATAATAATAATAATAATAATAATAATAATAATAATAATAATAATAATAATAATAATAATAATAATAATAATAATAATAATAATAATAATAATAATAATAATAATAATAATAATAATAATAATAATAATAATAATAATAATAATAATAATAATAATAATAATAATAATAATAATAATAATAATAATAATAATAATAATAATAATAATAATAATAATAATAATAATAATAATAATAATAATAATAATAATAATAATAATAATAATAATAATAATAATAATAATAATAATAATAATAATAATAATAATAATAATAATAATAATAATAATAATAATAATAATAATAATAATAATAATAATAATAATAATAATAATAATAATAATAATAATAATAATAATAATAATAATAATAATAATAATAATAATAATAATAATAATAATAATAATAATAATAATAATAATAATAATAATAATAATAATAATAATAATAATAATAATAATAATAATAATAATAATAATAATAATAATAATAATAATAATAATAATAATAATAATAATAATAATAATAATAATAATAATAATAATAATAATAATAATAATAATAATAATAATAATAATAATAATAATAATAATAATAATAATAATAATAATAATAATAATAATAATAATAATAATAATAATAATAATAATAATAATAATAATAATAATAATAATAATAATAATAATAATAATAATAATAATAATAATAATAATAATAATAATAATAATAATAATAATAATAATAATAATAATAATAATAATAATAATAATAATAATAATAATAATAATAATAATAATAATAATAATAATAATAATAATAATAATAATAATAATAATAATAATAATAATAATAATAATAATAATAATAATAATAATAATAATAATAATAATAATAATAATAATAATAATAATAATAATAATAATAATAATAATAATAATAATAATAATAATAATAATAATAATAATAATAATAATTAATAATAATAATAATAATTAATAATAATAATAATAATTAATAATAATAATAATAATTAATAATAATAATAATAATTAATAATAATAATAATAATTAATAATAATAATAATAATTAATAATAATAATAATAATTAATAATAATAATAATAATTAATAATAATAATAATAATTAATAATAATAATAATAATTAATAATAATAATAATAATTAATAATAATAATAATAATTAATAATAATAATAATAATTAATAATAATAATAATAATTAATAATAATAATAATAATTAATAATAATAATAATAATTAATAATAATAATAATAATTAATAATAATAATAATAATTAATAATAATAATAATAATTAATAATAATAATAATAATTAATAATAATAATAATAATTAATAATAATAATAATAATTAATAATAATAATAATAATTAATAATAATAATTAATAATAATAATAATTAATAATAATAATAATTAATAATAATAATAATTAATAATTAATAATTAATAATAATAATAATAATTAATAATTAATAATAATAATAATAATTAATAATAATAATAATAATTAATAATTAATAATAATAATAATAATAATAATTAATAATAATAATAATAATAATAAACAAAAACCAAGGCAGTAGTAGTTGTATTTGAAACATTAGAAACTTTAATGCCGTTATCCAAGAAAACTTTTTGTCACGTGACGAGACAGTGTCGTTTTTGTCCGAGTTTTGCAGTATCGGAATAACATGTATTGGGGAATACGCAGGGGCGTAGCCAGACAACCGCAAGACCCGCAACTGCGAGGGGGGTGCAGCAGGTTTGGGGGCGCAAAAAACGAAATGAAAGTTATGTATTTTCAAAAATAAGTGAATAAATTAAGGGAGTGATTTTGAATCGCTCGCTTAATTTATTCAGTTAATTTCGAAAATAAATCGACTTTTATTTAATATTTACTTTTAAAAACTACATACTGTACTTGCACCATTAAATCTTCATAGAGATCAATGGGCAACAACGGAACAACGGTAGGAATTGTCGGAAAAATAGTAGGAACAGTCGGAAGGTTAGGTTTAGTTAAATTAAGCTTTTTGCAGGGTGGTTAGGGGACCAGCAGCCTCCAGTTTTTAAAGAATTATTATTAAATGAAATTAGTCCATTGTTCGACTGTTCCCTTATTTGATTAACGGGAGGAACGGTTGGAACAATGGACAAATTTGTTTTAATAATTCTTTTAAAAATGGAGCTGCGCCCCCAGACCCCCTGCAACAAGCTTAATTTTCTAACCTTCCGACTGTTTCTACTGTTGTTCAGACCTGTTCCGCCGTTCATCAAAATAGCACCCCCACCCAGTATGAGGGCTATTTGGAGAGGGAGGTAAGAGGGTGCAAAGTTTGAAGTGGCGGGGGGGGGGCGCAACCAAGACTAACTATGCCACTGGGAATACGTACCCCCCCATTTACATGTATCTTGTATCTTGAAAAATATATAAAATACATTTTTCTATATTTATAAAGCAAGTTTTTACAGGTAACAAATTGCTTAGTATAATAGTCACTGTGAAAGACTATTATACTAAGCAATATGTTACCTGTAAAAATTAGTGAAAGTGTGAATTTTAACACATTCACTTAAGTAATAAGGTACTTAGATTAGACTGATTAGTAGTAATTTGTCACTGGTCATCTAGCAGACTAGCACACATCACACTCCTTATCTCACGTAGTGCAATGGGAAGGTCTCCGACTGCGGTGCTGGGGATCTCGCGTTCGAATCCTTGCGAGGGGATGGATGTTTGTGTTATCCTGCTTTGCCTTGTATTTGATTATTGACTTGTATTTGAAATTTAACTTAATGTGTTTGAAACAATTGTCTTTGTATTGAATTGTCTTGTATGTCTCTGAAATGACCTCGATGTCGATGGGGACGTTAAGCAACTAATAAACAAACAAACACTTCTTAGCCATTAAGCCTGCCTAACCAACTTCTAGCGACTAATAAGTGAAGATAAGCAGAAAATAGTCAGTATGTTGAAATTGAAAAACTATCCATTGATTAAAAAAATGTTCATGCACTACAATGGTGTCACGCCTCTCCGCTCCTGTACGGACGGACAACGAAAATAGGAAAAAATTATTTCCTACAATCGGGTTTCGTTTTGTTACCGATTTTCTCCGCTTATACTAAAAGACCTTTGTGTTCATTCTTATGCAAATTTTTATTCATTTTTTTGTTTGTTAGTGTTTGTAATAATACAATATTGAAATTCTACAGAAAAGTGTGTCTTAGTTTTCTTTTTGTACTCATCTTCTGGAGTTGCAGATTCAATCCCTCGGTATAGTTGAGTTGGTCCTTGCTGGGGAGTCAGCGTCCGTGAATTGTCTTAAAATTATGTCACATGCACTTTTATGTCACTTGCACCTTTATGTTTTTTTTCACTCCCAACACAAACCATTTCAAAGGTTTACTTTTTAATCAGAGAACATACTTGCACAGAGTTTTTCAGCTGAAACACTTGACAGTTCTTGTGTGGTTCTTTTGTGTCTCTTCAAACATTTTTCTACCATATTTATACATTTCCAATAACCTCCAAAATAGCTATCAATATTCAAACCACAGATTAAATTTACACTTTATAGCACAAAATTATTCTATAGTTTCCTATGACGCTCCTAAAAATTCGGCTTAAAAACACTTTTTAAAGTGAGAAAAAAGGACAAAATTACAATTTTATAACTTTGTTTTCGTCACCTTTCCAGGTATTAACAAGGAAAGTGTTAATACAAATTAAAAGAAAACCAATTAAAATAGATTCGATAATAACATCTGAAAATTACTAAAGATTAATTAATCTCTAATACACGTTTTTATTTAGGCCAAAACGAACTCTTTCTGATGTTTCATATCGTATGTATTGGAATAATATGTGATCTGTATTTGAAATTACTTTTTATAGCTAGTGGTTTTCTCTCTGTTCTCTATAAAATGAAAAAAAGTGGTTTTACTGGTTAGGGTCGCGGACTCTTAGCCCACGGGTAATGTTGGTCATGGGTTCAATCCACATGCAGTGTGAATTATTTTCAAATATTTCAGTTAAAAGCGAGTAATAAAAAGTATAAAACAATCTACATGTCTGCATACTATAGTGTGTAACTTGGGTAGACAACATAGCCCTGAACACAAGTACAGATTAGGGAAGGTGGGCGACATAGGTTAGGGTATTCTGGGGTATCCAACAGTGGTTGTCACGAACCAGTGCCCTCATGAGAAGGGGGTCAGGCAGAAAACCTCCTGAAGCTGAAGCTATTTTTAAAAATAGCGGTCCAAGCGGTAAAGTGCAGTCCACACGCAACATTTTGTACTGTTTTGCCTGCGCAGTTCAAGACATTGTATGCATAATGTTGTCTGTGAACAGGAAAATTGTGTAATTTTGTGAACTGGGCGGAGACAGTACATGGAGACCAAAACAGGAAAAGAGCTCAGTTATCATCGAACTGCACTATTTTTTTCTTTGCAGGATTTCGATGGATTCCACTGAACTGAGTGGGAAAGATGCTGCTGAAAACTGTGCGTGTTCAAGGTGCGTGTGCAAGGTTTTATTCTACAGTTTTCTCTCCGCAGGCAAAACGGTGTAAAAAGAATGTTGCAGTTCAGGGGTGTCCACATGCACAGTTTTAGCACCGTCTTTCTCACTCAGTTCTGCACTCCACGAACACTGTCCAGGCACCAAAATCAAAGGAAAACTGTGCAGTTGGGTGGGGGGCAGCACTATGGTTGCTGCCTAGGGGCGGCAAAATGGTAAATCCGCCACTGGGTTTGATAGTCCTCTTGCCCTATGGTGTCTCCGACCTGTTCAGAGGATGTTAGTTACAGAACAAGAGACCACGTAGCTTCTGATTTTAAACGCTTTTATTCATTCCGGTCCCAGAAACATTAAGATGTACAAGAATGAATGTTTGATTAAAGGTGCGTCCACGTGCCCATGATGTGATACGAATGAATATCGACGTATAACAAAGAGTTGACTGAGAAAATAGACATTGAACAAAGAGAAACACGGTTCTTTTATACACTTGGACCCGTGCACACCTACGAGGTTTAACCAGGTCCAAGAGACTGCAGTTCCAGATGTATCTCTCAGCCCGATCAAGTCCAAGTACATGTATAGATGGAGGGAGGGACAGATATAAGTCGTGCACCCCAGGCTAGCGTTCTGGAGGGATCACGAACTACCAGGTGTTACAATATGTGTTTTATATTCAAGATAATAATTTAAATGTATTTTGCCCGGTTCTGATTGTTGGTGTCCAACTAAATGTAGATGCTCGCCCTCCTCATCTCATTCCTATCTTTGAAAACTACTCATCAATAAACCAAATAACCATTATTCATTAAGCACCTACAGTGAAAAAAAAAACTTACAAAAAATTTCGCATGTAGGCGCTTCTGTAGCTGTGACGTCAACTTGTGGCAAAAAAATTCAATTTTGATACACTTTTGTCCGCCATCTTTTCTCTTATCGATGGATAGAAGTGGGTATATTTTAATAACGACTCTTTTTTGGATAAATATGCACTACTGAAAAAAGGAAGAGCAACTTTTGATCGACAATGGTGAGTAATTTGAGTCGTATACAATTAGTGGTCGAATTTTATTTTATTAGGAAACTTATTGTGAGTGGGAAATTTGGATCCTATAAAATGTATAAATGGAGGAGCTTTTGTAGCCTATGCGATTTAACATGAGCTAAAAAAAACGAGATTTTAAAATGAAATTAAAAATATCACTAGATGATCAATATTGTTATGTACATATTGCAATTTGAATTTTGAAAATCACAATTTTTGTTGCAGAAAACAAAACATTTGCATGAACTATGTATGTTTTTAAAATAGGAATTTTTCTTTCTCATTTGCTTCAATGGTTTAGCTGTGAGCGCCACTATACGGCGAAAAGTGAAACTATAACTGTCATCTGCTAATATTCAAAATGGCGTCACACATAGAGGCTCTTAAGCAGCGATCACATTCGCAATATTTAAAGCATGATTCACTGCAGTGTGTTCTTCAATTAATTGCAATTTATAATTTGATAAATACTCTTGCACACTGCACCGCCTTACAAAAATAACCTTATCTTCGTTTTTTTGCAAGAAACTGCAAGATTCATAGCAATATTTGACTCATTTATTGCGTGGAATCTTGTGGGAAAAAAATAGCTAGTGTGATCACCGCTTTTTTTTTTCAAACCGTCATAAAAGTTTACTTTTCAAAATATCGTGGTGAAAAAAAAAAAACTTTCAGGATTATCATCAATTATTCTAGTTTCTAAAACAGGCTTGAATTTTTTCGTATTGTTTTTTTTTCTCCTGAAAAATGTTTCCTTGAAAAACAAAAATTTTCTCTCACTACCAATTGGGGAAGGAGGAAGAGACCCTCCTATAGAACATAATAGCCATGCAGGCGCGCCATCTGGGAGCACAAAAACAAAATAAATATCTATTCAGCCGCCTTAAACTTACTTTCAATTTTTAGACTTAGATATTTAACTAGGCGGTGATTCTTATCTTTATAGTAAATTTGGATGCAAAATGTTTGTAATAAAAAATTACTTAATCATTTATACTTGAACCTTTTCAAGGGTAATTAATTATTTACTCTTAAAATGCTGTTGTTTTTTTCTTCTCTCCTTCTATGTAATATATTTTGTATTCTGATAGGATTTAAAAGATAAATAATTGTATGACATAACAAATCGTAAAAAAAACCTGCACCAGAATCTACTTAGTACGGATCCCTGTTGAGGACATGAGATATTTTTTTTTATCTCGTCCGTACGAGATATAATACCAGTGGCTCAACAACGAGGAGGAACAGGCAATTAGAAATCTGGACGAACAGAAGTCGGCTCCGCCCTTTTTATGACGAACGCAACTTCTAATTGGTTGGTTATGTAGGCTGCTCCCTTGACCTTTTCAACGTCGAACCACACAACAAACCAATTAGAAGTTGCCGGTCATCATAAAAAGGGTGGAGCCAACTTTTGTTTGTCCCGATTTCTAATTGCCTGTCGAGGGGGATAGGGGAATGTTAATCTCCGGGTGCCAACGAACAAGGGCGCCAAACGTTTAGAAACGTTTAACCCCACTATTTTCCTTATTGCACATAAATTTAGAAGTTTTCATGTGTAGTGTACAAATTATTTACACTAGTAAACCCGTCGTGCAATTTGCAAAATTTACAAAAAGTTGAAACACTGCTATAAGCAATGCCTACTAAAGAGAATACTGATTAATAGTTTTTGATTTTAAGCTAACACTTGCAAAAGCCTAAAAATTCACATTTATTCACATTATACAAACGACTCAAATTTGTGTGAGTAGCCTTTAGGGATGTAAGGGGCGTTCAAAGTAATGTACTTTCTGGGCACACAATTTCTAGTTGCGGCACTGCAAGATACTAAGTCGTTGGGACAGTACAGTGTTCAGCCAATTCTATATGCATTTTGTTTCAGGTTTTAGAGTTACGCGGCTACGCCATATTATTCATCCTGACCCGATTTACTATATTACTATATATTTATATATATATATATTTACTATATTACTTACTATGAATATAATGGCGTAACTCTAAAACCAGAAATAAAATGCATATAGAATTGGCTGAACACTGTACTAACATGGGTGCGGAACAACAATAACCAGTTTTTAAATTACGAGCGTAAATCATGTGATTTTTTTTTTGACATTCTGGGGGGGAGCTGCGCCCCTCAGATCACCAGCAACAAGTTTAATTTAAGAACCTAGATACAGCGTTTAGTTAAATATTTCTCCGAGTGTAGGCGCTGCAATCGTTTTTGATTGGAAAACGTTTTTTTTTTTGCGTTTTTCTCCAGGTTTCAAATCACATAAGAATTATTAAAAAAAAATAATATGAATAAATTAAATTCAACATATTGTTTGTTTGACCTTCACAGGGGGCTCTGCAGAATACATTTATAATTTAAATGCATTTAAATTATCAGGTGTGTACTAGGTATTAGAAACTAGAACGGGTAGCTAAATCACTTAATAGTATTTTCGTGTTGAAATATTTAAAAATAAACTTTTATAGACAAAAATTTAAAAAAAAAACATAAGTCTGTTTAAATGTTTGATCTTATTTTTTTTAAAAAAAAACAATGTCAACATGAAAATACTCTGAAGTGATTGAAGTACACTTTTAATTCATAAAACCCTTTCAAATTTCACTTAACTTCTGAAGTGTTTGAACGTAATTTATTTACACTTTAAACCCGCCTTAATGTTTTTAAAAGAACAATCATATTATTGTCGAAGTTTGGACAAGAAAAATATTCGAAATTAATTTGTTACAGTGTTTTTCCCCCCGTTAAAATGGTCATTTCGTTTCGAAATCTTAACTTACACTATTATTTTCTAATTACGTAATCATTTTATATTATTTTTGGAGTTTTGTTTTTCTGAACTTCCCCTTGTAATTCAATAAGTAGGCAATCACACAAAACGCGAGATAAAGACATTCAAAGTTTAATCTGAATGGTGATCCTTATAATTCCCGTGAATCGCCTTGATTACAAATTAGCGTTTCACCTTTGGAGACCTTTGTCGTATTATTTATGTCGCAGCAATAAAATTTTCTTTCTCGTTTTATTCGGTATTTTTTTGTCTTTTTCTCTTCTCTTGTTAGTCGATCCGTTTGAACGGTCCAACGAACAAACCGACGGATTATATTCGGATCACATTGTCGACAATAATTTTTACGACCACTTCATAGACAAAGTGTATAAGTGGATCAGTGAAGAGAATGTTAGGTTTGAGAGAGAAAGAGAGAGAGAGATAGAGAGAGACAGAGAGAAAGAGACGGAGATTGAAAGAAAGAGAGAAAGAGACGGAGATGGAAAGAAAGAGAGAGATAAAGGCTGAGATAGAGAGAGCGATTGAGAGATAGAGAAAAATAGAAAGCGATTGAGGGAGAGAGATTGGGAGAGACTGATTGAGGGGGAGCGATTGAGAGAAAGAGAGAGAGAGAGAGAGACATTGGTGGAATGTTCAACATCACGCGTGCCTATGCGTATGCGATCATCATTATTAGACTACAAGCTGACTGGCACACTGACCAGTGGTCATTCTCTCAACTGACACGACATAGCCAATAATGCTGACCCATATAATAACTAAGTTATAACCCTAGTCCATAACTTTTTTCAAATTGCTTTTGTTTCGCGTCGATGATTATTATTGGAGAAAAGCCGGAAAATTAGTAACAAACTAAAAAAAAAATCTCTGGAGAATTTCTTTCTCGGTTGGAAAACAGAACCCGTTTTCCTAGACTAATGTCACAATGTGGTGGAAACGTAAAGTCGTAAGAAGGAGCAGAGAAAAAAAATAGTTTTTAAAGTGTAAAATGGGAGCCTCTTGAACTCTTGAAAATTCTGTCTTTCAGGTGCAGAATGAAGAGAAACTTGAATGTGTTTTAGAAACTGGAAAGGTAGCTCAATCGCTTGGACTCTTACTAGTATTTTCACAGTGATGTCTTACATTTTGAAAGATACGAGCGTATGGGTGTGTAACATTTGCCCTACAGACCCTTGCCCTAAAGATACATTTGTCCTATAGACACTTGCCCTAAAGGGACATTTGTCCTATAGACACTTGCCCTAAAACATTTGTTCTAAAATCTTTTGCCCTAAACCCATTTGTCCTAAAGGGACATTTGCTCTAATCAGTAGTCTAAATATAACACACTTGGCACAGATTCTATTTAACATACTCCACCAAAAAGTGTGGGGGGAGTGATTTTAGGGCAAATGGTTTTAGGGGAAATGTCTCTTAAGGCAAATGGTTTTAGGGCGAATGTCCCTTAAGGCAAATGGTTTTAGGGCGAATGTCCCTTAGAGCAAATGGTTTTAGGGCGAATGTCCCTTAAGAGAAATGATTTTAGTGCAAATGTCCATTTAGGGCAATTGTCCCTTAAGGGTGAATGTCTCTGAAGGGTAAATGGTTTTAGTGCAAATGTCCATTTAGGGTGAATGTTCCTTAAGGGAAAATGGTTTTAGTGCAAATGTCCATTTAGGGCAATTGTCCCTTAAGGGAAAATGGTTTTAGTGCAAATGTCCATTTAGAGCAATTGTTCCTTAAGGGCGAATGTCCCTCAAGGGAAAATGGTTTTAGTGCAAATGTCCATTTAGGGCAATTGTCCCTTAAGGGCAAATGGTTTTAGGGCAATTGTTCCTTAAGGGCAAATGGTTTTAGGGAAATTGTTCCTTAAGGGCAAATGGTTTTAGGGCAATTGTCCCTTAAGGGCAAATGGTTTTAGGGCAATTGTCCCTTATAGGCAAATGGTTTTAGGGTAAATGGTTTTAGGGCAAATGTCCCTTATGGGCAAATGTCTCTTATTGGCAAATGTCCCTTAAGGGAAAATGGTTTTAAGGCAAATGCCCTTTAGGGCAAATGGCTTTAGGGCAATTGTCACTTAAGGGCAAATGGTTTTAGGGCAATTGTCCCTTAAGGGCAAATGGTTTTAGGGCAATTGTCCCTTATGGGCAAATGGTTTTAGGGTAAATGGTTTTAGGGCTAATGTCCCTTATGGGCAAATGTCCCTTAAGGGAAAATGGTTTTAAGGCAAATGCCCTTTAGGGCAAATGGCTTTAGGGCAAGTTTCTATAGGGCAACTGTCTATATCCCCGAGCGTATAACACTTTTTATGAATTTGAAATGTTTTACAGTTGTTTTAAAGTGTAAACGATGGCCTCTCTCCAACTGTGTTTTTGTTTTAAAGGTGAAAATAACCTTCAAGGGATTGAGCTTTACCCATCTAGTTTCTAAAATACTTCCTAGTGTGCATTTTTATGTTTGTGTGTTTTAAGTGTAAATGAGTCTGAAACTCTGATTGTTCTTTCTTTCAAAGAACAAAATAAAGAGAAATTGGATTGTGTTTTAAAAACTAGAAGGGATACTCAAGTTATGGCATTTTTTAATTTTTGTCTATAACATTTCTATTTTGAAAGATATCGACACGAAAATATCCTTTAGTGATTGAGTTACCCATCTAGTTTCTAAAATACTTTCTAGTTTTTTTTTAATTTTGCTCTTCTCAAAGACTTGTGTACAAAAATCAGTTGTTCATAAATCATATTCAGGTGGTTTGAAAGTGTTAACGCCTCTTGAACTCTCGATTATTTCTGTCGTTCAGATGCAAAATGAAAAGAAACTTGAACGTGTTTCAGAAACTAGATGGGTAGCTCAATCATTTTTACGTTGATATCGTTCAAAATAAGCTTTTTTTAATGTCAGTTTGAAAATGGCTCAAGCAGACGATATATATTTTTTAATTTTTGTCTATAAAAAGCTAAAAAGAAACAAGCTACCACGCGCAGCACGCGCGACACTATATACCATTGTGGGGAATTGTGTCCGCTTTGTCTAGTATACAAGAAGAAGAAGAGGATGAGGTCAATTTAACACCCTTTTGTAATGTGAAAGACACGAATTAAAGTGACACACGTTGGCGACAATGATCAATCACCGACAATAATCAATCGCTTAGAAGGATTTTTTTTGTGGCGGAATAAATAGGCGAGGAAACAAAAGAACCCAGACACAAACACACAAATACACATTATACACACATATATTTGAAGCTTAAAAACATTTCACCAGATGGAGAAGACATGTCTCTCTCTCTCGCTCACTCCAACCCTCTCCCACTCTTTTTTTTTCTTTCTTGCTTTCTTTCTTTCTTTCTTTCTTTCTCTACTCAAATTAATTTCTCAAGAGAGAAAGAAAGAAAGAGAGAGAGAGAGAGAGAGAGAGAGAGAGTCATAGAAAATGGATCTCAATCAATCAGACAGAAAAAAGGCAAACTAACTGGAATGAATGATTAATGAAGTGAGTTTAGAAAAATGCCATTAATCTACTCTCAAATCCACCTCCACCACCACCACCCAACAACCAACAGCCAAGACACACAAACACACTAGGAAAAATTATCTTGACTTTTGAATGTTTTTTTTTTTTGGAAACCAAGATTCTCAAACATAAACCCCAGCTACAACAGCCATTAATTGAAATATAATTAATGACAGTCGCTTGTATCTTTGAAAGGTGTGAGTGAATCACTTTCGAACGGTGTGTGACGTCAAAATCTCTCATCATGATGATGATGATGATGATGACAACTTTTTTACATTAACATTATATATAATGTTTTCTGTTCCTGTTAATATGAACTGAAACAACTTTTGTCAGCTTTTTTTTTCTTTTTTTCTAAAAGTTGAGTTCATTATGGTGTGATGACATTTTATGTGTCTCATCATTAAACCTGACAGCAAACCTTAATAGAATTTCTCATTGATGGATAGAATAATAAAGGTTGATCAAATAAGAAGAAGGGAGGTTTGCATGGAATAAATTGCAACCCAGATAAAAAGTCACTTTAATGGCTCATTTTTATCATAAAGCATTTATTATTGAATATATCATCATAAGTCATTAGCTTATTACTAACTCATTTATTTAGGACCTATTCTATTTTTTTTGTTCTTAAGTAGTTGCTTCTAAAATGCTGAAACTTTTAGCATACTATTTGTCAACTCAAGATAACTGGTTGCATTATTAAAATGTTCATATTGTTTGTGATTGTATGTCCACTTGGTTACTAGTTTGCTGCAAAATTACTCATACATATGATATATATATATATATATATATATATATAAATATATATATCATATGTATATATATATATACAGTATATACATATAATATATATATATGTACATATATATATATATATATATATATATATATATATATATATATACATATATATATATATACATATATATATATATATATATATATATATATATATATACATATATATATATATATATATATATATATATACATCGTGTGAGAATATGAAATAAGTATGAAATAAAGTATTTTACCCTCAATTCATAATTTTCAATGAAGAAATTTGCTGATTTAAAAAAAAAGTTTGTCTTTAAACACGTTTCAGGATAAAAGTTTGTCTCAAAGCACGTTTCAGGATAACGGCTAAATGGATGGAAGCACATATTTCTCATGTTCCATCAATCATTCAAACATGTTGCATTTTGCACAATATTTGTGAGGAGCTCGGAGATGATCCTGAGCAACAATGGATGCAAATGACAATCCCACATCAGGAATATCATCAACGTGCAGAACAAACTGTGATTGGGAATACTAATCAGGATGCGATTGCTATATGCAATGTATTAAAATTGTATTTTGCACGAGAACCAGACGTTTTGTAATATCTAAAATAAATAAATGAAATGTCCACAATATAATCATTTGAATTTTTGTTTGTAAATAAAAAAGTTCATTTTGTTTAAAAAAAGTTTTTTAAACAAAGTTTATAATAATGTTTATGATTTAAATGAACATAAAATATCAATGACTTGATTTTGCAAGTCAAGGCCAATTCTTTGCAGACTATTTTGCTCTTCCATCAGAACTAGAGCTCGTTCATCCAATGTTTTGGCATCAGCATTCATTCGTTCTGCAATTTGGTTTGCTTTTGCTTGCTCCTGCAGTAACGACTCCATAACAGAAAGCATTCCAGTAGCATCGTGTTGAGAGAGTTAAAGAGAGAAAAATGGGGAAAAGTGTGTCATTTATAAGAAATGTTAAGCAAGCTTTTGCTTCCATAACATCCCTTTCCCCAAGATTATATAACTAATGCTTAAACATTTTCAGGTCCGTCCTGCTTTTTTCGTTTGTTTTCCCTCTTCTGCCACCTCCTATGGTTCCGCTGGACATTTTTTTTCTGATTCCGTTCTATGGAATTGATTTGTATTGTTGTGGATTCTGATGTAAGAAATTGGATTTTTTCCACAAGAGTTTCTGTGGCACACACTCGCGGTACACTATCTTTTGGCACAAGTAGTTCTGGTTCCAGGATTATTACAGGAATAATGCACTGTAGCGGTACACATTTTTTGTTTGTACTGATGATGTTTTCTCATGGGGCCAGGATGGTTCTTTTTTTGGAGAACCATTCTTGTCCCTGAGAGGGCTTAAAGCACGTATCTCCGTAGGAAGGTCCTTCAAAAGTTTTTGCCAAGCTGAAGTGTCAAGTTGATACGTTCTGTTAGGTGAAAATGCCTTTGGTACGGGTGATGCTGATATTGCCTGTGGCTGGATATAATGGCCTGGATTGTATCTCCTTGGTCGACTTCGGATTGGGCTCACTGGTCGAACTGTTGAAGGCAGTTGCCGTACTAGAGCTGGCCATGATGAGGTGTCAATTTGTTTGGAAGTACACATGAATGGTGGCAAAAGAAGAAGACGCGTAGTTAAAGGTGTTGGGAGAATAGTTTTTCACCTAGGAACGACCAGAACCCGAAAGTTTTGGGCTTTCACTCGGTTGTTTTTGGTTTGGAGTGTTTTCTCCCTTAGTGAACGTTTTTGATTTGTGTTCTTTCACCTCGTCTATCCACTGCAACACTCTTCATGTGTCTTCTGAACACTGGTGGTGGTTCCATTGCAAGGAAAATGTTGAAATTCACTGAATTTTTTCACTTGATGAATGGCACTGTATCATGATGAATGTTAACACTTAACATGTTTATCATATTCAAATGAAAAATAATAATCTATAACCTTTTACAGTATATATTATCTGCCTTTAAGTATACTTAGGCAACAAGATAGAATGTACAGTGATACAAAGACAGTTAGTATAAGTATGGCACCTTTATATAATATTCCACTTAATTCTCCAAATAAGGAAGTTAGTTGGAGAAAAGAAAAAGGCTCACCAGGTGCAAAACTACCATTGCTTGATACTGAACTTTGATTGGCATTGGTAAAAAAAGTGTTGGGTCTTCTAGGCATATGTTTAGTAATTCACAGGAGGAACCTACTTTGGATACAAGACATATTTTCTCTTTTATGCATTTTGTATCAACTTTTATCTGTATCTTAAATGTATCTGATGTGCTTTTTAATTATATGGATCATGTAGCAATTGGGATGTTGTTGAATTGTACCTGGACTTATCCTGGTAGGCATGTACTGTAAGCTTGGATTTTTAAGGTTGCGAGGGTTATACAAGAGTGACATCCTTTATGGGAAAGGATTTGTTCTAATTTAGGGCAAACTTTGATAGTTTTAAGGTGGATCTTGTAGTCTCCTATTGTTACAAATATAACTGCAGGACTAGATGTTTTTAATGTGGATTTTAATGTTCCATTCTCTCTAATGAATAGCTTGTGATTGGAAAGGGAAAAAGGTAGAATGTTTTTATTTGTTTCAATCAATTTTTCTAACTAGGAGGGCTGCTTATTACAAGTTATCCATTCTTCATAGAAACTACATTGAACCATCTGTTCATCAAATGAAAACATGTTTATTGAAAGATCTCTGGCTTGGACATTTCCAATGTGACCTCTTGTAGGTATATGTGGTTCAGAGGCAGTTTCTATATATGCTTCACTGGGATCGTGATATCATTGTATTAAAGGTTTAGAAGGAATGTCGGTGGCCTGGTCGAATACACCAATTACTTCAATGTCTGCATCACCTTTTATTTTCTTAATAGTTTGGATTAAGTGTGTTTCCTTTGTGTTATTGATGGTCATTGTAAATTTTACTGTTGGTTTGCAGACCATTCCTATGATTTTTCTAATTTCGTAGGTAAACATGTATCTGGGTTTTAGGTACCAACGATAAGGGTGACATGGTTGGGAATCTATTATGGTGCACATACTGCCTGAGTTTCCTGTGAAACAGTTTGTAACCCCTGGCCAGTCTAAGGCCTTTTTTGTGAGTGCTTGAAATTTGTAATCTTGGTGACAACGTTCATCCCAACCACAGTATGCATTTTGTGGGCATGTAGCTTGATTAACTGTATGTAATGTAGTTAAAAATGTGTTATACATTTGTTGGGTAATCCATTGACAGTCAACAGAGGTAAACTCAAATTCAAGTGCAGATATGTGATTGTCTTGTTGATCAGTCATCCGGACACATACAGAGTATTCTAAGTTGGTGAGTGTGATTTGCATGTGAGTTGCCAAGGAACATTGTTGACCAGTCACAGTTTCTTGGCATTCAAATACTTTAGCAGGTATTAATTTATGTTCAGTGCATTATTTACAGTAGTTGATACAACTGAAATTAGTGATAGAAAAATTCCAATAATGAGCACGATATAGACAAGGGGAGTGTTTGGTGCAAGTAACAATCTGTTCTTCATATCTTGCAATTTATCTTGAGTTTTCTTTACTTGTATTTTTAGTTTTGCTCCTGTTATTACACCACATCACATTCCTAATCTAAAACACCCTTTTATCATGTGATATACAATATACAATATTTTTTAACAAAAATGCAAAATAATTCCATATGCATCTCAATATTAATCGAATATTTAAAATCATAATACTAGTTAGAATCATAAGTGTTATAATAATACCATACTGCATATATACAGGCATGCATTCTAGATTATAATTGAAAGCCCTGTAGAAAAAAACATTTTGTGTGTTGACATATTTCCTGTCCCATCAAATGGTAAAAGTTGCAATTAATCTACCTTTTGTGGTTACAAAAATAACATGCATTTCATCTTCAAGTGTAAATTCATCTGGAATAATAATTTATTTTTCTCTTTGATTTGGAAGATTTTTTTCACACTCATTTTTCTGATAATAACAGTCCCTTCCAAGATAAAAGAAGAGGAAGGTAGAGGAAGGGGTTTGTTTACATTCATATCTCATGTCGCATGCCGTTAAACGATTCATGTCAAGAAAAGAATAAAACAATTTTTTAACTACCCAAGCATGTCATGTTTATTTATTTCACTACAACATTTACCCTCATGCTTTTAAACATTTAACAACCCCCTTTTTCTATTCAACCTACTCTATATTCGCACCCTATAATAAATCTTCCAAAAGCACATAACCCCTTTTTATTCACTGTAACTTTCTTTCAAAACCATTATCTTATTAGATTACAAATTCAAACTATTACTATTTCTCACAATAACAAAACCCAGCAACACCAGAAAGCACAACTCCAATCGCAATTAACCAATATCCATTTTAATTGTACACTATTTAACTATCACTATGAACGCAACTACCTAATTTGCATTAAACAATAATTATTTTCCAATATAACCCAATAACTAACCAATATTATAAGAGCATCTAATGTCTTAACGAATCATTCGTGCTACTTGCATCAATTAGCATCTTTTTCTCAATTCAATCAAACATTATTATCACTTACCAATGTTAACCATTATTAACCATTAATCGAAAGAGCATTTAATACCATAACGAATCAGTCATGCTACTCGTATTATTCAGCGTCTTTTCTTAGTTCAAGCAAACTTATAATTGCTTACTAATGTCACAACGAACTGTACATGTCACTCGCATTTTCGCAATTTTTCCCATTGTTCCCAATCAAATTTTCTTTCACTAATGCCTTTATGATTCCGCAACAAATTGAATATGTTACTCGCATACTAGGAACTAATTACTATTCGACTTCCACACGTATCATTCATTGTATACCTGTTTACCTATTCAATCCCTATCGAATCCGAAATTATTCCTAACCCAATACTCCCAATTCTGAATTATTTTTTTTCATGCAAGAGAGAGAAAAGAAGCAGGTTCAGTCATTCTTATAGCGAAAGCAATAGAGAATTTTCATTATACAAAAATACTGGTAAAAACAAATCTCAATTTCAACAAAACCCAATTAACCCATCACCGAAAACAATTCAAATATCAAAATCCAATACAGTTTCAACAAGATGTATAAAACAACAAGAAAACTCAGGTCGATCTAAAAGAAAACGACTTTACATGAGAAATTTCAAGCATTATATAAAAGAAAACGATTTCAAAAGAAATGAATGAAATGATTCTTTTTTTTTCGATATGTAAAGAGAAGCGATAAGAAAAACGAGAAACATGTTTTATAATAAAAAAACAAGTAGATAAGAGAAACAAAATGAATTTTTGTTTTTCCTGAAACGAAACAAAACATTATTCATTAAAAATGAAACAGAACAAGAATAATTCAGGCAATCTGAAATGAAACAACAAAAACAGAAATGTTATTAGTTGTCGCCCAAGTCCATGGGAGCGGCCCATCCCATTCTGGAAGACCTTCATCCGTCCCTCGTAGGCGATTTCGCAACTCAGCGAATGATTCCTCTAAGGAAGCGGGTGGAACACGAAGCGGGGTCCGTGTCTGCTCGCTGAAGAGGCAAAAGAACATCTCTGCCACCTGGTTGTCTCGGTTTCCTCTCCCTCACCCGTAGCTGTAGTGCAGGGATGGTTCTGGAACTTTTTTGAGGATTACCAGTGACTGGATTCATGGCTCTATTCTATTGCTGAGGACACCTCTCGGTGTCACCTCCGGGTTGTAGTGGAAGGTGCAGATTTCTGTTGACGTTTCTACCCAAATCAAAGCCAATTCATCGTCAATACATAAACATATTAGATGGTTCCTCCCCAGGGACTGAGTCATCCATTGATGGGAATGGCCTCGTTGAGACAGTAGGACCCCTACAATTGAAACACATCCTTTGTATCAAAGAATTTTTATTGCATTACCACGCAAAGGTTGTTGATGATTAGATCAAGGCCCTTGGATCTTGAAAAGGGTGTCTTCCAAGCCCATTCATTCTTGCAGTGAGAAGTTCCCTGACTTCGGAAAAACTCGTGATATAGAGAAGTTGTTTTTCCAAGATAGAAATTCTACTTTTGGCATCCCATGTCCCGATGAAGCGTAAAGCTTCTGTATCTGAAACAAATCGGCTCCATTACGATGTGTTGCGTCAAGCAAGGGGCCGGAATTGCTACACATTCCAAATGAATTGCTCCGGCAGAGTTCACTAGAAACCCACGCCCAAACCCGTGAGCACGTGGCCGTGGAGGCTCTACCAGGGTTACTTACCGTTCAGGTAATTCTTCTTTTACAAGTTTCAGAGTCGCAATTTCGGCTTTTAAATCATCCAATTGTGCCTTCATATTGGCCTCCCAAGTGGGAGATACAGATGGAGTAACTTTGGGGGAAATACTCATTCAGTCTTGTTCCGTATTGAGTATCACATCCAGCTCCAGCGAATTCATCGAACTTGAATTGTCACTAATGTTCATGTTCTCGCCACCTTCAGCCATATTATCCAAGTTGATTACTGACAATCTCGCATAAAAACGATTCTCAATTGTTTTAACCGACTTCGTTTCAATTACGTTTTTCGAACTTTCTTTGTCTTCGATTATTCTTAATTTTTCGACATGTCTCGCTTCTTTAACTCCGATAACTAATTTGGCAGTTGACAATTTAAGGAGTGCCTCCCGATTTAATTTAGGGGTCAGGTAGAAAACTACCAATGCACCTCCACCAAGTGTAAAAGTCTCTTTGCACTATCGGTCATGCTGCCAGTGAGTCGTCTGCTATGATTTGAGCAGACGGTCTTAGCAGATGACTTTTCCTCTCAAATAGCTGCAAAAGAAGCCCCTTACTGGTAGTGTTCCTTGCACTACTGACACTACGTGCATAATTAGGGGACGGAACCGGCTGTTGACTCTTTCTTTCAGCGCAGCCATGTTTATCTACCTCTCAATATGTTACTAGTGGTGTTTCATAAACATAACAAAGACACATGGGTTCAGAGGAATATGTTTATTTACAACCTCGAGTAGGTGTTCTACACTGAGTCATATGCAACTTCCATATGAATCGATCCGAGTAATATACATCAATATCTTAAATAATAAAGTGCTCTTTATAGAAGAGAAACGATACTGGGAGAATCATCATCCGCTAGTAGTCGTCTGCTTCCAGTGTATCTTGTACCTTGTATCTCTATCCGTCCGTTAATTTGCCATCGTTATCGTTCCCGTTCAACTCTAACCCAGTCAAACATCAGTCATGGAGTTCACCTTGTGCAGCTGGTTAAGACCCTCAGCCAAGCACATACAAGTGACCATGAACAATCTAGTGAATGAAGAGGGAAACTGGGAAGAACCATCCGGTGTGCTCTCTTGCACTCAATATAATAACATGTGGCAAGCATATCTACTGGCTGCACCCACAACAGAAGCAAAACTCCCAACATCACAAATGGAATTAATTACAGGTGTGTGACCGGGCACAGCCACCGGCTACACACAACAGAATCAAGTCAAAATACCAACACATGAATGCTTAACTTATATACACATGCAATTCTGATCATGTGATATATGTTGACCAATCATTTAACAATATGTAAATGATCATAAAATCCCGGGTCACCATGTGAGTCTATGGTCACCTCGGAAAACATGTCAAAATAATTTTATTGCTATGCTCAACATTAGGCCATTTTGCAGGATTAATGTGCCAGTGTTGGGCTATGCAATAACCATTAAAAGTACAATAAAAGTATCGAAAGTGTGAACAAAATTGGACTTATGATGTCAAAAGTGCAATACATCTTACAAATATTTATTGAAAGAAAAATAGAAAGATGACAGAAATATTGAGGCTCGTTTCATTTCCCAGGCCCTTCTGACCACACATGCATTCTTCTTGCTTCATTGCTATAGCAACGGCATGCACGAAACATGCCTTTCTTGTTTCTCATAAGGGGAGGCGAAAGAGAAGGGAGAGAACAGGTGCAATGATGTCAAATGTGTGACATCATGGCAGTGTTGCTAAGGGATGAGGACAGGGTCTTCACACCAGTAAGCATGCAATGGTTTCTGCTTTCTGGTCTGCAATTGCAAAGGCTTCAGGATATTTTGTGAAATAGCCACAGAGGACAGAAATGTATTTGTTTCCTTGGTGTGTTGTAGTTAAAGGTCCAAGGATGTCTAGACCGATACATTCGAATGGTTTTGAGGCAGGAGGAAATTTCATTAATGGAGTTCTGCCAGTGGGTTTCTTTTTTTCTTGACAGGAAGTGCATGAATCACAATATTTCTTTGCATCTCTTTTGAGAGTTTCTTAGTAAAAGTGTTGCTCAACCCTTTGTAGAGTTTTTTCAGTTTCCATATTACCTGAGAATTTGGCATCATGGCACATACTTAGGATGTATGGTCTTCTTTGTAAAGGAACTACAAGTTGGAATTTCTTTCCTTCTTTTCGTAGAAGCCATCTGTTTTCATTTAAGGTTAAACCAACCTTTTGAATTTCTTCTCTGGTTTGTTGTGTAGAGAAGTATCCAGCTAGATATCGATAAAAGGACTCAACTCTTTACAATCCAACTGATTTGCTGCAACATCGTTTTTTTTCCCAGAAATCTTTTTTGGATTTGCAATGCATTTATTATATCAGGAGGATTTCTGCTGAGGGCATCAGCGTTTGTGTTTTCCTTTCCTTCCCGATATTTGACTTCAAAGTCATACTGCTGTAATTGAAGACCCCATTTTGTCAACATTGCTTTGTCCTTTTTCATGGACATTAAGTATTGCAAGGGCTTGGGATTTGTAATCAGAGTAAATTTTCTTCCCATAAGGTACTACCTGAAGTAGTTTACTCCGTACACACATGCAAGTGCATCTTTCTAAATGGTGGGATAATTTTGTTTGGCACCATTTAGTTTCTGACTTGCATATAAAATCAGATGAAGTTTTCCATCTATCTTCTGCTCTAGTATTGCTCCAATTACTTCATTACTAGCATCAGTTGTGAAGAAAAAAGGTTGGTCAAAGTTTGGCATTATTAACACTGGAGGAGACAAGACATTGTTTGAGTGTTTTGAAACTTTGTTCACATTCACTGGTCCATTTAAAGGATGCTTTGCTTGAGATGAGACTGGTTAATGGAGCAGCAATATTAGCACAGTTTTGAATAAAATGCCTGTAAAAGTTTGAGACCTAAGACACTTGTACCTTCTTGACATTTGTTGGATGCAGAAAATGATCAATGGCATCAATCTTTCTGTGCCCAGGTTTTGTATAACTTTTTGGGAAAGAGTGGCCCAAATAGTTGATTTCAGTTTTGAGAAAAATACACTTCAAAGGTTTGGCCTTCAGGTTTGCTTCATGTAATTTTTGGAAGACCTGTTCCAATCTGTTGAAGTGTTCTTCCAAAGAGTTACTATAGATGATGATATCGTACATGTAAACAAAGCATATCTTACCCTTTAGGTCTTTCAGTACATCATCCATTAGTCTCTGATAAACATTTAGAGATGTTTTAAGACCCAAATGGAGTGCTAAATCCAAGTTTACTTTGATCAATTATGCATACAGGAGTCTGGTAAAATCCACTTGCAAGATTAAAGCCTGGTTTACACAGGTAGAGTTTTTAGTAGAGTAGAATGGTTTTGGAACCGTTCACACGATAGGAGAGTAATCGCAGGACTACTGCTGTGTTGATGTTGTTTTTGTTTGTTGCACAGAAAAATGATCAGTAAAAAAAAAGAATGTTTCAAAATTGTTTAGCAGAGGTTTCAAAAGCTCTGACAAAGGAAATGGTAAAAGCTGTTCAAGAGGAGATAAGTATAAGAAGAACTGTGTGGGTAAGAGAATAGCTTAGAAGAAGGGATTCACATGGAGCAACATCACTTCTGCTCAAAGAATTAGCTTCAGAAGATGCATTGGAATATAAAAGGTGTCTTAGAATGATGCCAGAAAAATTTGAAGAGCTGTTGGACATGATTAAAGATAAAATCCAAAAGCAACACACTGTAATGAGATGCAGTAGATGCAAAAGTGAAACTCCAAGTAATACTGAATTTTTTAGCTACCGGGAACAGCTACCAAAGCCTTTCTCATTTCTGTCGAGTATCAAAACCTGCAATTTCAAAATTTATTCCACAGGTGTGTGATGCCATATCCCAAGTGTTGAAGGATTCAATTAAGGTAAAATGCAATAATTTATCATTACACATTTTTTTTTTAGAAATAGGTATATTTATTATTTATTATGATTATACAAACGTTAAATCTACGTTAAGTAGTCGCAAAACAATTACATTTATAGTAGAACATCCGAGAAAGCACGTTCGATAATATCTGAACTTTCTACCGGAGGATCCAGTGTTGCTGGGGTGTATTTTCATTGTTGCTGTTGACCAGTATGTGATGTCTTTAACTTCAGAATGATCACGTAGAAATTCAGCAGCCAATCCTCTACATCCTAACCTAACCTTGGATCGAAACACACTAATTTGAAAGCCTTCATCCCATCAGGTTAGATGAGCAACTTCTTCAATTTGATGAAAAAGATCCTCAGCTTTGTCATCTCCAGAATAATCGACATAGTTCAGAAATTTTTTGATGCAAACTTTTATTAATGTAATTGTTCCCTCAAACTGTTAGGTGTTGAAAAGGTGATTAAAAGCAACACCTAACAATAAATTGAGAAAGGGGCAGAAGTTAGTAAAAGAAAATTAAATAAAGTTAAAAGAAAAAGAGGCGGAGTTAAAAAGAGGAAGAGTTAAATAGAAGTAAAAAAGAGAAGGAAAAAATGAATAAACAAAAAAAATGGCGGGGGGGGGGGGGGGGGAAAGTGATAGTAAAAAAGAGGGTGCCCAAAAAAGGAAAAGGGGTGGAAAAAGTAAAAGAAGAAACCCACCCACACATAAGAGAAAGAACGAGCTAGAAGAAAGTCAGAAAAGTGGGGTCAAACGAAAAAGAAACCCACCCACAATTGTAAAAGAGTAATAAAAAGTTTTAAAGAAAACAAGAGAGGGGGAAATAGAAAGACAAAACCCACCCACACACACTTTAGAAGGGTGAGCCAAAATGAGTGTACCATGTTAAATAAAAACTTTTTTACAAAATTAAAAGTAATTAAAGAATGAAAAGAGCGGGAAACATACTATAAAGTGTAATAGATAGATAAATTAGGATAAAATAGGTTAATTAACTTGATAAATACTGATTACCTAGTGGGATGTAAAATAATAGAAAAGTAAGTTGAACAATGAAAAGATCTGAAATGTGACTCTTAAAGGAGAAAAACATATGGTTTATACTTCGTACTCACACGGTAAAAGACCACCTGTTTTACAAAATTATTACGTCATTATAGCGAAGAATCAGAAGAAGAAACCAAAGGGAAAAAGTGTAACAAGATACTTTTTACCAAACACTCTCTTCAATATGCAAAACAACAAAGTAATAAAAAGTTAAAGAAAAAAGTAAAGCACATATAACAGGTTCTCAACACATAAAGAAAAGAGCCGCTAATAAAATATAGAGTATATTGAGGACTATAGAGAAGAAACTTATGAATGAGTATAATAAAATGAATGAAACAATATGTGAAGTCAAACATAACCCAAAAGAGGTACCGAGGAAGTAACGAAAGAGTTGTATGATGTTAGGGTTCTCAACACAGTAAGGGTGAAAGGGTCAAACTCGTATTTTATAGAAATACATTTCAGAGGGCCTAGAAAATCAAATAAGTGAACATTGGGAATGTTAGTCATTCAAATGAAATGTTATGAGTTGCCGAAAACAAACTTTCAATGAAAAGTTAAAAGGTTAACTATACTAATGCATAGAAAATGACAGGTTAGTGGAAATAACAATATGTATCAACGATCGATCGTAAAAAATTATAAAGAAGCTAAATTGTAGTTTTACTACCGGATGCATACTAGGCAGATGTTCATAGAAGAAGATCAAAAGCAGGTTGACCGATTGGTTATTTTAATTTTTAGAAATTGTGTTTTAACCAATCAGGATACTTAAAATTTACTTTGAAGGACGTATTCAGTTTAAAGAGTTTTTTATATATCTTTGGAAATCTAAAAAGTCCCATATTCTTGTCAAGTCAGTTTGTGAAGTTTGGAGTGGTGACTTTATAGTTTTGAGATAGAGTAAAGTTGGAATTGATTATATTTTTGTGTTTGATTGAAGTTGGAATTATAAGTCCACTTTGAAGATTGAATCTTATATGAATTTTTGAGACATTAGTGTATGACTTTGGAGATTGAATCTTACATGAATTTTTGAGACATTAGTGTATGACTTTGGAGATTGAATCTTATATGAGTATTTGAGACATTAGTGTATGAATTTTGAAGTTTAAATTTGTTGTGTGAATTTTTGAGACTTAAGTTTAGTGGATGAATTTTGAAATTTAACATTATTGTGTGATATTAAATTTAAATCTTACTGGATTAGACTGTGAAAAAAATATAGAATTTTGATTACAAATTACATTATGTGAAGTTATCAACTCAAAAAATCAGTTTACTAAAGGAGTGGTATATTCAAACAAGTGAGTGTCCACCTAGGACTTCCCACCTGGAGAAAAGCTGTTCCTACATTCACCTCTGCAGATCAGGTAAGATTTGGGTATATTATTTTTAGGCCTAAGTGCATGGATAGTAAAGTTTCCCCTAAACCCCAAATTGACCCACACTACTGAATATATTAATAATATAGATACCCAGATTTTTTCAACCCAAGCCCAACAACTTTCCATAGAAACCCTATACTGATTAAAAAACTCAAAAACCCATCCCATAAATAAGCCTTCATAGAGACCTCTATAGAGACTATTCTGATGTTGGGGAAATCACAGAAGACTACTGTGATTGCCGTGAAAACGGAACCAACAAAACCCATTTAAACATTTAACATAAGAAAACCCATTGTTATTGAAAATCTATTAAAAGACATACAGTAACCCATTTACCAAAAAAAAGAAACACAAACCAATACAAAATGAAAACATATACACAACTTACAAACACTGCATCATCATGAACTTAATCCAAGGTTTCCAGCCAATTTTTTTGGTTTCAACTGTGAAGACCCAACAGTAACTTTGTGTGGACAACCCAAGTGGGAATCAGCTCAAAGTTTGTGGGGAAACAAAACAGTGCCCAGCAGAATGATAGACAATCCTTGGTTTAAGTTGATGGGTAGATGAGAAGAACAAATAAAGAGGGGTAATCCAATTGAAGCTCAGAAGCTCTCTGTTTTTTGGCTCAAATTCGAGCTCCTTATTTAGTTTTGGAGGGGCTGGACTCTATCTCATGAACCCATGTTTTTGGTTAGTTTCCAAATAATTTTTCTAATATATAAAAAATATACCTGGTGGACATATATATATATAAAAAATCATTTAGAAAATTAATTAAAATAAAAGATGACCCTAAGCTATAGAAAATGTTTTTTCTAATTCCTAGTACATATATACCAAAGTTAGTTTAAACCATAAAAAACTGTCTGGCTAAAGAGACACAAGAAAAAATGGTCTTTTACGTCCCTACTGATTTCATAAAATGGCGTATAAAAAGTTGTAAAAAAACATAAAAAATCATCTTCCACCCTAAGTGTATATATATATATAAATTACAGCCCTAAACCATTGCAATATCTAAACAAGATATATAAAACTAGTTTTTTGAAAATTGAAAAAAGAAGCAAGAACTTAAAAATTCATTACATATAAAAAATGAACACAAAAAACAAATAGTGAGGGGTCATTTTTTAAAGGGTCATTTGTATGTTTCACACAAGTTTTGTTTTGAGGGGAGAGAAAAAGAGAAAAAATATAAAAAGTGTGTCATTTATAAGAAATGTTATGCAAGCTTATTGCTTCCATAACAGAGGAAACATTTGCCACTTTGTTTTCAAAAACAAAAAATTATGAATCAACTGAGAAGATGAACATATTCTCTCCGGTGTGGATGCAAGTGTGGATGCAAGGATGCAAAGGAACACAAGCAAACATCGGGGAGCACGTGCATTTTTTATTGAGTCTCCCGCCATCTTATAATGACTAGCAATGCCAAAACGTTTGTGCAAATAAAACTTAAAAAATGTGTAAATTATTTTTAGGAGTTAAGCAATTTATGCAAATAAAAAATGAATCCTAAAAAATGTAAAATATGCAAGAAAACTTTTATTTTTTAAAATAAAAATTCCGTACAGGGTGATCAACATACACCACAAGACACATAAGTGGTTTGTATTGAAAATATCAAAGAAAATATGCATGGAAGTGGTATATAAACTACTTTACTAAACCAAACTACTTAAATGACTTTCTTAATCAACAAAAAAGTGACTAAGTGACAAATTCTATATTAAAATGTGAAAATAATTCAATGTGTTCTAAAAAAAATTGAATGAAATCAGTTTGCATTTTAAAAAAGCTTTTTTATTCCAAGAATACAATCAATAAAACAATCAGATCATTTTTTTCTTTCAATAATGACACCACAGGTTTTTTTTTAATTTTGATGAGGTCACATTTTTTTTATTTCTCATCTGATTATTAATATGAAAGTAACTACATGTATAAATCGCTGTAATTAAATAAATACAATAAACAATTAATGAGAAATATTTGCTGACTAGAAATTTCATAATACTAATTTCTAATTTATTTTAGTTAATTGGTTTTCCGACCTCTCCTCAATTCCTCTAACAAATATTTCTCTGGCCAAATGTTGAGAAACCCTGTATTAGTTTTTCCATTTCCCCTCAAAAAATGTGACGAGATTGTCAGCAATAAATTATATCCTTTGAGCCTTTTGTTCTCTTAATTTAGAAATAGCCACTTCCTCTCAGAATTTTTTTCATCTTTACCTTTAACAACACATGTAACAAACAACGACACTAATAAAAACTGAAAAGACTTCTTATATAGGTCTGAAGATGAAGAAAAATATTAAAAATCCACACTCAAAGATCATAAGACCAAAAAGAAACAACTTTCACGTACACAAGGGGATAAAAAACAACCTTTATAATAACCAAGTGTCCATAGTAACTGGAAATGTATTTTCTTATTAAGAATGTCTGAGTCGAGCAAAAAAAATAAAAATAAAACAAGAACAAACATGTCTTCTAATTAGTGTGAAAATTCTACTGCACAAAATAATCTTTATTGTCGAACTGAAAAAAAAAACAGAAAAAACACATGGGATAAAAAAAATTATTATTCTTGTTTTCAGACACAATAAAATTTGAAGACTACGATCGTGTGTATATATAAAAGCCTGGAAAAAAATTTGTCTTTTTTATGCTCGTATTTTAAACTTTATTTAAGAAAAGTTTAAAATGTTCACCAAATGTTGATGCTAATTATGATGTTTGAATTATTGCAATAGTAGAGTAGTATGTTGTAGTATGTTTGTATGTACAGTATGTATGTAGCAGAAGCAGTATGTTAAGAGAAAAATATAAATTAATGAATTATGTAAAAAAAATTGTAAACCTTTCAAATTATCTCATATTTTATTTTCTAGCTCATGATAATGTAGCTCATTACTTGGGTACAAAATAATGACAGTCATAAAATAATAGTGCACTAAGAGTGACATCATACGGTATGACTATTACAATTTTATGACTTTTTCTGCATTACACCTAACTTCGTTAAAACTAGATTTCTCCAAAATTGAGTTTTTAATTGTAGAATCAATAAATGTTTAAAAAAATCTAAATTTTGCATAAATTTAAGATTTTTCTTGTTTAAAATATTTGTTAAAAAACAGTTGATTTTGTCTGACTTTCTAAAATTAAAACAAGAAATATGCAATTCTTGGCGCATATAGGCAACCACAAAGTTTATCTTGCGGTTTCTGATTGGAAATCACTAGCAAACCGTAGAGCTGAACAAAATCTTGTTCTGTTTGAATGCTCGCTAGCTGCAAAGAACAGAGCATTCATTGTTAGATGGAATTTCTTCAACTTCTAATTGGTTGGTTTTGTTGTCTGACGTCACAAACTCCTCTCTGTTCAACGTCGAACCACACAACAAACCAATTAGAAGTTGCCGGTCGTCATAACAAGGGCGGAGCCAACTCAAGTTCTCTCCGATTTCTAACTGCCTGTCTCCACTTTTGGTGATAAGTTAGTTGGCTGGTTGTGGTTGTGTAGTCGGCTGGTATATTATTACCTACAGGAAAATGTCATGGTCTTTATAAAAAACTAGTGGGGTAACCCGTCATAAATGACGGGAGCCAAATTCACAGGCAATTGTGCCCAGCATTAGAATTTCTTTTCCTCCGCCCTTTTCCTCCGCCCAATTAGAAATTAATGACGTTCATAAAAGGGCGGAGCAAAAGAAATTCTAAAGCTTGGCACAATTGCCCGTGATAAATTCTAGTTAATTTTATTACTATTATCCCCTCCCCTTTTTATATTTGAAAGAGAAAATGATCTTTTAATTTTCTCTGGTGTGCGCATGCGCGTCGTTTGTTCCTTTTTTTACTCCTTTCATTTCAATTTTAGTTTCCCCCTCCCTCTTTTTCCCCTCCACGTTTCTCTCTCTCTCCCCTACTCTTTCCAACCTTTTCCGCTCTCCAATTTAATATCATGGGGTTCTTGGCGGGGAGAGCACAACATAATGTTGACCTTGAGCAAAAAAGCGGTTCATTTAAATTTATATAAATTCCGACATGCTTCAAGGTTTTTGTCATTGTTTATACCACGTTACACATACACACAAAGAAAGAAAGACAGACGGGGCTTAATATGTATGTAATATATATAATATGTATATATTAGGGTGGTCCTTGTTTTTCGACCTTTAAAATATCTGCCTCCCACCCCACCAAGTGATACTCCCTTGGGAGAAAATAATCACTGCCAAAAATTATTAAGATCGGTAGGACATTGCAACAGGCCTGGATTAACCATGGTGCACTTGATGCACTGGCACCAGGCCTCACATGAATTGGGGGGCCCTTTTTATTATTATTTTACTATAAATATAATTTAATTTTTTATTTCTTACTTACTGTATTTTTTAACTAACTTTTTTAATAAGTGGTTTATAAAAATAAACCTTTTTTTAATAATTTGTAATGTTTATTTTTGTACATGTGATGTCATGCATATGACGTCACATTGCGTGCAAACTAGGTATAAAAAAAATAATTTATGACCATAAAATGTCACTTTTTGAAAATAGCTTTTTTGTTGAGGTCGCTTTTTTCCATGTGGGTGAATTGCAAGGTGGGTGGGTTGTCTTTGCAACTGATAATTTAATATTTAATATTTAAAATTTAATTTTAATTTTTAATTTCCTCTTGAGACTTTACAAAACAGGTAGTGTTTTTACTTTTTTTTCCCCTTTCCCTCTTTTTGGCACTGGCTCAATTTTTTTAATGAGCTTTCTTGTCAAAAAGATTTATTGTCAGAAACACATTTTTTTTGGCAAATTTTTCTAGACAATTTTTTTGACAGAAATTTGCCGCCATAGGTAAAAAAAAATAACCGCGCCATCTAATGATTTTTTTAGAAGTAATTTTGGGCTGTAGGAGCGTAGGATCTTAAATAGGTCAAATGTGGAAATGTACCCATCACACTCCCCTTTCTCTAATTGTTTTCAGAAGTTGAGAACTTGAGATGCATGATAGGGTGATGACTCAATGATGGGCTAGGCCCATTGTTCTAAAATAAGAGTTGAGATCACATTTTTACTGTTCTAGACTCTGATCAAAATGATACACTACAAAAACTAGTCTGAGTCAGATTTTTGTAAACAACTATACACAGTACACTGCATACAAACTTGATGAAAAATGATGGCACCAAAAAGTAATCCTAGGCCCAGAAATTATCAAAGTGGCAATGAAAAGAGAAAACAAAAAGCAAAGACAGAGGAATTAATTTCCAAACTGCCAAAACTTAAAACACTTTTCAAGCATGTTATTTTACCTTCTTCAAGTGAAAATAAAACTGTTACTACACATATTGAAAATTATCGGGAAACGAACTGTTGTGATAACGATTTCAGTGAAGTTGTGGATGTGGATGCTACTGTATACAAAACAATTGAGCAAATGCCTTTTAATTTGGATCCTGAATGTACTCAATGTAGTGATGATCCCAATGCAATATGCACTAATGTATTATCTCAACCAGATTTTGAGGCAAGTAAGGATCCAGCACATTGGCCTAGTGTTTCAGAGGCTCTTCGAAAGTACTGTATCCAAAAAGGCCCAGAATTCTTCCAAAATTTTAAATCAGATTTCTCTATGTCAAAACGAAATTTAAGTGGCAAATGCAGACAATTTAAACTTAAGCATTCGCAGCGTTTAATGAAAAATGGAGAAATCGTTCCTCGACAGTGGCTGCTATATTCGCCTTCCTTAGGTTCGGTTTTCTGTTTTGTTTGCAAGCTATTTTCAACGAGCTCGAATTCATTTGTAGAGGATGGATTTTGCAACTGGGCCAACCCATTACGAATTAGTGTGCATGAAAGCAGCAATGGTCACCTCAATGCAATGTGTGACTATCTCTCTCAATGCGGGAAATAGGGTCGTATTGATACCGGATTGGAACAACAATATAAGACGGAGATTAGTTACTGGAAAATGGTATTGGAGAGAGTAGTAGCTGCACTAAAGTTCCTTACTGAGCGTGGCCTAGCACTCAGGGGCAGTAAAGAAATTTGTGGCTCTCCAAACAATGGCAATTACTTAGGCGTTTTTTAACTAATTGCACAATTTGATCCTTTCTTGGCTGAACATATCCAAAACCATGGAAATAAGGAGAAAGGACATCCAAGTTACTTATCATCAACAATATGTGATGAATTTATTTTTCTGATGGGTGAAAAGGTGCTACTGGAAATTGTGAAACAGATAAAGAAAGCCAAGTACTATTCTATCAGTGTGGATTCTACACCTGATATTTCACACACTGATCAACTGACATTTACTGTCCGCTATGTTGGAGATGAAGGCAAACCAATTGAGCAATTTCTAAAGTTTATTCCTATTCACTGCCACACAGGAGCAAATCTCGCTGAAGTTGTGACAACTTTTTTTAATGAAATGGGTATTCCAATTGGTGACTGTCGTGGACAGTCATATGATAATGCTGTAAATATGTCTGGAGTTTACAATGGATTACAAAGTCACATAAAGAGTCTAAACAAATTGGCCGAATTTGTACCATGTGCAGCTCATTCATTGAATTTAATTGGGAGATGACTGCTTGACTGCTGTTCACATTCAACTAGATTCTTTTCATTTCTCCAGTCACTGTATGATTTCTTTTCAAGTTCAACTGCACGATGGAAGCGACTGACAGATTTTACAAGTAAGAATAACAGTGACAGTAAAAAGCCTATCAGATACATAATGGTCTGCTCATGCAGATGCCACGAATGCCCTTTTTATGTCTTACCAACCTATTTGTGATGCACTTGAAAGTCTTGACAGCTTGCTTTCAGCTGATACCAGGTTGAAGGCGAAATCATTATCGAAGAAAACATACAACCTGGAAGTGGCATTCATGGTCATACTGTGGAATGACATTTTGGAACATTTTAACAGCACCAGCAAATATTTGCAATCATCTGAACTTGAGCTTTCAATAGCTGTTTCATTACTAACATCTCTAGGAACATATATAAATGGCTTGAGAGATAACTTTGAAATGTATGAAGCTAAGGCAATAGAACTTTCAGGAAGTAAGAAATACTCGTTTGAAGAAGTGCGTCCGTCGAAGAGAAACCGTCAGAACGATGAACCATCGGATGGTTCAGAAGTAAATTTGGAAGGATGCAATAAATTTCGGGTTGAAACATTCTTGCCCATCATTGGCAAACTCGCCATTGAACTCACAAAACGCACATCTGCATATGCTTTTCTAAATGAAGATTTTGGATTTTTGACAGATATCAACAATCCGAACTCTCAAAATCTTCACGAGTCTGCTACAAACTTGTCCAAGAAATACGCGGTAGACTTGGAACCTGAATTTGCAAATGAATTTCAGCAGCTTTGTGTGTTTGCAAAGAAGGAATTACCGATACAACAACTAGATGACTCCAAGAGAATAAGTGCCGCATCAATGCTACAATTAATTAGATCAACAAATACACAATCCGTCTTTCCTAATTGTGAAATCGCCTTGAGGATCTACCTGTGCTTATTTGTGTGTAATGTCAAAGGTGAACGATCATTCTCTGTCCTCACTCGCACAAAAAATTACCTCAGGTCAACTATGGGCCAGGACCTATTGAGTGCAGTGTCAATCATGAACATTGAAAGTGAACTTGTAAGAACACTATCATTTCATGATGTCATGAATGATTTTGCAGCCTGCAAAGCAAGAAAAGTGTTCATAAACTGACAATTGATTTGAACTTCCAATGTAGTATGTGATGTACATATAAGTTAAATACTATTACATGTTAATTTTTGTGATAGGCCCCCATAGTTATTCTGCATCAGGCCTCAACAGACCTTAATACGGTCCTGCAATGCAATGTTATTAGGAAGAAAGAACTTGAATTTGTGTACACTTCTTAGAATCAGGATAGCGCTTGCACTGTTCTTGGATGACTTGCAAAGCAAATTGAGTCTGCTCTTCAGCTTTAGTTAGCGCAACATTATATTTCTGAATAAGAGCAGCACCTCTTTTTGCGGTATTGTTCACTATCCGAAGCTGCCGAATGACATTCTCTGTGTCAGTGTCCATTTCTAAAAAAAATCTGGAATGAAAAAAATCTAGAAAAACTTTCGAGTATTTTTTGTCACATAATCACATAGTCTGCAGTCAGACATTTTGGTCTGGTCCAAAGATACTCGTTTATGAGGTTCCTCTGCTTCATGGTTGAGTCCTTCAACTTTTTTCTTCTTTTCTGCTGTGTTAACGTTTCGATCAAAGAAAGCGAGTTCTACCAGTTCTTCACTTAGATACCAGAGTTGCCCACAGAGCTTTTTCGTGGCACCTTGTGCTGCTGGTGAGTCATTCTTCACTAGAAGTTTCAAGAAATGCAAATAGTTTGCAGGAGCTGCAGTTGCCTGACGAGAGGAACCAGGATTTAACATACAATTTAATACCTAAAACACAAGTCCTGGATACCTTGTATATCTAGGTTTGTTAACTTGAAGAACGTTTCTCTGAACATAAAGATCTTTGAAGAATATATTAATTTTGCCATGAACCGTGTACGGTGAAGGGCACCTGACTTCTTGAATCTAATGCCACTTGGTGGAACCTTTCCCAAAAACAGCAGGGTCAACTCTAGTAGTTCTTGATAATCTTCACGTGGATGTGTCAGTTCAAGTTGACCGACTACAAAATTTTTGATATCGGCAGCAGCATACAAAAGTTTGTTTGCAATATTCGGGACTTCAACTCCAGGTTTGGAACCAGTAGGCAGGATGTTAAGCCAGAATTTCTTAAACCGCTTCAAAAGAAGGATGTCCGGTCCAGTTGTTAGTCCTTTTGTGATGCAGATGTTAAATGCTTCCTTCAGAATGATCTCTTGTATGTTGTGTCTAGACTCTACATGCCAAATAGAACATTTCTTTGCCCAGCTGTATTTCAAGCAACAAACATGCACCATTAATTCGTCCAGTGTTACTTGAAGTCAAAAATTGGTACCCCAATCAGACACCTAGAATATTGTAACATCCCCGTTTCCGTAGGGTTAGTAGAGAGGTCTCTGCTAGCCATCTAGAAGTGTCGAATGGATGTTTATGATTAAGTCTTTCGGTCTATTGGCTCCTGTGTTGCACACTTAACCACCAGGGACACAAGGGTCGGTACCTCAGGAGACCTGTGGTAGAGAATACTGTAGAGATGTCCTTTTACACTCGGCTGCTGGAGACTTCGTTGTCCGGTGGAAACATCGGCGAAGTGGCGGCTGCAATTCTAAGTCCCACTCCCATGAAATGACTGAGTCCACACATCGAAATTACTGGTTGAAATATTATCTTTATTCAATAAACAGGGAGTCCTGTAGATTGAGAGATATCGCATAACATCGGTCTGTCGTATACAATCCCGAATCTCCGATCTGTCCTCTCAATCTACAACCTCTTGTATTTATACTCAAAATACAATGCAAACATCTGATTACAATAACAAAGGCTCCAGGTGTGTCCAAGTCTCTTGGACACACTCGGACCTAAAAGTGAGCTATCACTTTTACAAGAACGAAAACATCTATAAGATGTATAAACTATAACAATACAGAAGGATGTACGACCATCCTTCTATTAACAATTTGTAAAGATTCTCACGTCCAAAAGTTCTGCATCGATGGTTCTTCTAGGATCTATCCTATTAACCATCGATACAGTCCTTTTGGGCTATTCTTCTCATCTTGGAGGGCAGGAAGTCATCATCGTGATAACCTCCAAACCACCCCCAAGCATGAGGTGAGAACCTTTCATTACATCCGTGATTTCATGTACAGGGTGATTCTAAAACGCTGAATCTTAAACGATAGATGACAGATTCGTTACAATATTGTGTCTGCCATTGCCATGCCAGTTTCAGTTTTGGAACAGAAAGGAGTTTATCAATATCACATCTAGAGACAATCACTGGTAGTCGTTCGACTTTTGCATTTCCTTTTAGATCCTCCATGAGTTTTTCATCCCAGTGAAGCACCAATGGTGTCTGAGTGTTCAATTGAGCCTTCAGCTCGGCTGCTCGTTTAGCCGTAATTGTTTGACGATGACGCTTAACAGATGACCTGTGTGTTAAATTCCTCGGTGTTTTTTTACGGCAGCTTGAATAATGGGGGCAATTATCTGTACAGCACGTCATTTTAACTAGTAAAACGAAAGAAAAATTCAGAGTTCAAGTTTTTGTGAAAGGTCCACCTGTTATCTTATAGAAAGCAATCCTTTTCTAAAGCATCAATAAACAAATCGGTTGAGCATACCCTAAATATTCGCGTATTCCAACAATTTTTGGCACATGTAAGTTTAAAGGTGAGTAGTACAATATGAGAGAGTGGGAGGTGGAAAATTCCGAGATTATTTTTAAGAGGATATAAGGACCACCCTAATATATATATATATATATATATATATATATATATATATATATATATATATATATATATATATATATATATATATATATATATATATTTATTATATATATTATATATATATATTAATTAATAAATGAACAGCTTTTTTTTCTCAAGGTCAACTATATGTTGCACACTCCCCATCCAAGAACCCCGTGATATTAAATTGGAAAGGGGAAAAGGTTGGAAAGTGTAGAGGGGGAGAGAGAGAAAAACGTGGAGGAGGAAAAAGTGGGAGGGGTGACTGAAATTGAAATGAAAGGAGTAAAAAAGGAACAAACGACGCGCATGCGCACACCAGAGAAAAGGAAAAACTCATTTTCTCTTTCAAATATAAAAAGGGGCAATTGTGCCCAGCATTAGAATTTCTTTTGCCTGTCAATTTTGCTCCCATTATTTATGACGGGTTACCCCACTAGTATATATTTAATAAGGCCAAATGTGTATGTGTGTCGACTAAGAGCGATCAGGGTCCATGCGAAAACGTTCGAAAATGCTCAAGAGTTGAAAACCATGTAACATTCCCTATCTGTTTTCAATTAAATGTATTTGGACTATGGAAATTCTTTTCCAGCACATACTGTAGTTTTATGTTGTAGGACAAATTAAATTTGACGATGATTTGTTTGAACCTTGTCTAAATGACAATCATTTAAGATTCGAAATTATCCCCTGCCACGTGCCTCTCAAGGTGGTTGCAGGTGTACTGAGTTGAATTGAAATGAATCGTGCCTGTTTATGGCCACACATTTTTGACAGACATTCTTTGCTGTCAACTTAATAAGGAAAATAATAATAACAAGAAAGTTATGTCTCGGCAAAGAAAAATATGCAACCATCGTTTATGAGCAAATAATAAAAGCTTGTCACTTTTATGGCTCTGCAATAACTTCTAAGGGACTGAGAAGGTAGAAGTAAAAAAAGGAAAATGTGACATGACGAGAATATTCAACCGGTTTTCGATTCAATTCAACTCAGTACACCTGCAATCAGCTCGAAAGCCATGTGGCAGGGGGGATTGCTCCCATTCATAAACTACTGTTATTTAAACAGAATAGGACATCATTGTTAAATTGAAATTGTCCTAACAAAGGGCATTGTTGTGACAGCGTAAGATTCCAGAGGTATCAATACAGAAAAAAAAAATAAACCTGTCATATAATAGTAAATTGTCATATCTAGCTCATAACCTTGTAGTAGTAACAAATTCTAATTACAAACTATTACTATGACAAATAATCATATTACTGCCATTAACTGAAGTACAGAATATGACAGTTACAAAATAATACATGTAGCAAACAAGCAGTTGCATCATATGGTATGACTGTCATAATTTTATGATTGTTTCTGTAATGAGGCCCAAGAAGTGTCATTACAAAAACAAAACAAGACTGTCCTTTGACAGTAAATTGTCATATCTAGGTTATAACCTTGTAGCAAGAACAATTTCAATTTACAAAATATTATTAAAACAAATATTGTCATATGACTGTCATTAATCGATGCATAGAATAATATGACAGTTATAAATTGATAGTGAACAAGCAATGGCATCATATGGCATGACTACCATAAATTCATAATTTTATGACTTTTTCTGTAATGAGGCTTTTGCAGTGGAGTCTGATAAGCTCAGTGTCAATTCATACATTGAAAACCATATGATATCATGGTTTGATGCCGATGATAAAAACTTTTCCTTCTCTGAACGATTCTACCACATAAACATTTGCCCTACAAACCAAATAAACTTTTAGGTCAAAGTTACAAACATGATGTATTGGTCCTTCTTGTTTTGATATTTGTTTCTATTGCTAATGATTTTAACCCTGCAACAGCTGGTTTGCTGCTTAGCTATAAAAATTTAATGATGAACTTCCTTTTGCACTTAATGGAATTTTTATGGAATGTATAAAATACCACATAGACTGCTGACACCACTCCACTCCTCTCTTCCACCCCCTCCAACCCTCTCTCCCACCTCCTAAATCCCTCCCACCTCCTAAATCCCTCCCACCTCCTCCACCCCTCTTTCCCGCCTCCCCTTTTCCAACTTACTTCTCCACTCGCTTTTTGAGTACAAAGGATTAACAACTTCAAATAAAGACGTTTTGAGTCAAAATGTTAGCTCAACACGTTTCAAGTCTCAAACTTTTGACTCAATCAATCACAATTTCAGCTCAGTGCTCACTAATGAATGTTTCAAAAGTTGGAAGGAAACTATTGGAGATAAAAAAAATAGCATAAATGTTATTCAATCTTGTGATAAATCTGAAGTGAGACAGTGTCTCTTTCTTTCTTTCTTTCATGCTTATCACAAGTTCAATATGTATGAGATAAAACAACCTTTTCCTTCAACTATCATAAGAAAACTAACTTTGAGATTGACTTTTTTTCAACACACATGTGTACACACTAGAAAGAAGAAGAAAAAAACAAATTTGAAATTCTTCTAAATTTATACAAGATTTGCGCTTCACTGCATACAGATCACATTGAAAGTTACATTATTGCAAGATTTTTTACTCTTGTTATTTTTAAAATTTTGACTGAGACACACACACGGTAAGAAAATAAGTATAAAAAGCATTACTTCTGAAGTATGCCACAAAATAACAGACATTGCAATTTACATTTAAAGATTTTTATTTTAATGCTTGTCAGACTTGCAAAATATTCAAAATAAGAAAAAAAATAAATAAAAAATATCCACAGTATACAAATTATACATGTAATAAGCGGAGATAAAAAAGTAGGCTTATCATTTTCAGTGAAACCAACATTATTCACATCTAGATTTATCTACCCAATACCTATTGTTAAAAGATATAAACAAATCAGCAGTTAAATAATGTTAGAGCTACTGACTCATTCAAAGCTAAAATCAAGCACAAAAATCACAAGAAGTCGGGCAGAACTTCATTAGTTATTTGTTTAAAGAAGACTACTTTATTTACAAAAATAATCATTTATATACAGGGTTGTTGAATGTGGTAATGATTTTAGCTGGCAATTAGTTTAGTGGTTGTTACTTGTTTAAAATTGACATGCTTGGCATGGCTATGCCTGCCAAGGCCCAAACATTTGCTATTTCTCACTTTGTCTCTTAGTTGGGGCCAACTGTAGCCCTCCTAACTTCTGTAGTTGGGAAACATCTGGTTTCAGCAGGGAAACTTTGGTTTTCTGTCAGGTATACAGGTGAACTACCCTGGTGTTTAAGTGCCATCCTGTAGATCCAATAGAGTCTCTCAGAAGGTTTCTGAGTGCCTGCCTCTATTGTTGGGAATTTTAAGAATCAAACCTATTTCGTTGCTATTATTTCGTAGATAGAAATAAAAACACTAAAAACTCGAAATTACTTTATAAAAAATATTCTTTAAGAGCCTAGATATGGCGTTTAATTCAAAATTTCTCCGAATGTAGGCACTGCGATCGTTGTTTATTTAAAAACTGTTTTTTTTAAAGTTTTTTCTCCAGGTTTCAAGTCACTTAATAATTAATAGAAAAATAAAAAAGAAAACATCGTGAAGCCACTAGATTAATGCACGTGCTAATTTTTATGTGATTGTTCTAAGTCGTTTTGAACGAGAGTTCTTCAAATGTTTGTGGGATGGTTTTTTGATCCTAAGAAATTTAATGTGGAGTTAAAAAACGTAAGATTTTAAATGTTATTTAAAAATAGAAGGACCTTTCAAAATTTAGAAAAACAAATCATCCTGAAACCAATAAACACATGAAAGTACGTGCTAATTGTTCTATTGCTCCAAGTCACTTTTAATGAGAGTTCTTCTAACTTTTGTGGGACGGTTTTTTGCTCCTATGGGACTTAACATGGAGTTTAAAAAAACGTACGATTTTGAACGTTGTTTGAAATTAGAAGAAGCTTTTCAAAAATTATATAAATCGAGCACGTAAAGAACAATACTTTTTATTACATTTTGCGCTTTACTGTATTTTAATTGAGCGATTGTGAGTCGATTTCTTGCAGCTTTAGTAACATCATATAAGAACACTCATTCGTCTCGTTGTCGTCCGCTCAAAATAACAAGATGGACGACGTGTATCTAGGAGTAGTATAGTAAAAGTCATTTCTGCATCAATTTTCTCCATAGACTACTATGGTGACCTCATTTCGAGCACCACATTCCAATCTCCCATAGACTATCATTGAGTCATTTCTGCATCACTCGTTTTAAAGCCAACCTATTTTAATGCTTCATCAGAGAAAAAACTTTGACCCAGTTTTTTTTACTTCTCATTAAAGAGAAAGAAGTTTGAAACTTCATGACACCACCTGCTGTGATGATAAAAAAAACTTGTTTTCACGACTTTGTTGTTTCGTATATAGAAGGTAAGAAATTTTATTATAAGAAAGTTTATATTTTTCTCATAGACATTGTTCTATAGGCAACTATAGGGACATTACTACACCACTTCCACCAAAGCAAGCCGTATGGAGGCCATCTACTTTTATATGTTTTAATGTTAGTTGTGCTTAGCTTTTACGAATAAGGTGTTCAACATGCAGGATTCTACTAAAATTGCCATTGATGTGTATCATATGGCCAAACAATCGCACGAAGCCGTGAATTCCAACTTTTCACGAACAACTTACAAACTTGCCGAACAAGCTCGAAATAAGGATATTCAAGTTTTCAAATCCACAGCAACAACTTTAAAAACTGTTTCGCATTTCAACCAAGAATTAACCTTCTTGTTGGACGAAGTTTATCGAGGATCACCTTCATTCGGTAAAATTATAGTGACTTACACACTCGTCCTCCAACTGGCAAGATCCAGATTCGAGGAAGCAACGGCAGTGCATATCGGTGAATACATGTTCAAGTCATCAGCATCGTGGCTTCGAGATAATGGATCATGGGCTGCGATGCAGGATGTCTTCGCAACACCTAACGACACTCCAAGTAACGTTATTCATGTGGTTCCACAATTACTGATGATTAGCACTTTGTTATATTTATTAATACGAATGCAATACAATGTTACATGTTCAATTTTTTTTGGCAGTATTGTTGCATTTCTTTATATTGACCAATGACACTTCTGCATTCCACGGACCTCTGCCTGCCTAGGGATAGCAAACTTGGTATCCCAAGGCATGCAGAGGTCTGTCGCAGAAGTGTTCAATATATAAAAGAACTTCAGGTTTTATTTTAGATGATATTCATTGAACTGGCAATAAATCTGTTAAGGGCTGGTAAATGGGGTTTCTACACTGGGCATAAAAAACTTTCCATTTCTAATAACGTTGTTGTACAAGCATTACAGGCAGCTTGATGCTTACAAGGGTCAAATACAACCTGTGCACCCTTCACTAAACAAATAGTACAATATTTGATAGTCGCCGTTTCTTCATCATCCCGTAGAGCAGTAGTATCTCCAGAAGTTATTCTTTTCGGCTTACAGGTGGATTTCCCATGAGTTCGAGGAGAATTTCAGTATCGGTCATGTCATCTGCAGTTGCAATTTCATTATTTTTTTAAAAAAAAATTTGCGACCAATCTAATTACTTACTGGAGTCATCGAGATAGACAATTGGATGCCTATTAACTGCAGCACTTCTAGTAGAGGCATTAGGTACAGTTTCAGACTTCGTTTTAGAATCAGATGCAATGTCTACAAATGAAATATATGAATTATAAGAAGTCATAGCTGCACATTCGATTTAGTTGTCTAGAAATATTTATTCCGTTGGCAAATTTCAATAAATTCGGTCATGTCTAGCCAAGGTTTGAGAATAGGTTTGGGGGGTTATCATGCACCCTTAAGATTAACACTAGGTGTTAACAGATCTAGGCATGATGCAATATGTCTGTTCATGTTTTCAAGAGTCTATCATTTATAGACACACCCCTCAGGTGCATTTCAATGGGAACAGATTTGAACAAGCCTAAACATGAGTCACATGTCTATTCATGTTTTCATATGTTCATCATTTATAGGCACACCCTTCGGATCACATCAAGGCATGTTTGAACAAGCCTAAACATGTCTCAACATGTCTATTCTTGTTTTGTCAAGGCCGAGATTTACTTACATTCCTTAGAAACAATAATGGAATATGCTAAGGGGTATAAGTACTTGGAGAAACGTATACGCTATGGCAAGATCTACTCATTACCCGAAGCCATGAATTTCACGGCATTAGTTATGTTCTTTTTTTTCTCGGTTTGATTCAGCCTTATGAATGAAAATTAATTTCCAGAATGTCTATTTTCGGCAATATATCCACCATTATTGATTGTGACGGATTTCAAATTGGAAGTGATTTTTACATTAAAAAATTGGGATACTATACTATCGGTGAACCACACCCGAATAATATGTTTATTCGACTTCCTGAAAATAGGATGTTTACTCACAAAGATGTCAGAACAATGCAATTCGTGATGGCACATATTCATGGCCTTTCTTATAGAAATGATACCGATGATGCCGCATTTTCAACATTACTAAATGTTTTACGTAGCTTGTATACGCATGCCTATGAGAAAAATTCAAATGCCTTATTTGCTTATCAGGGTGGCACTGTGATAAAAAAATTATTAATGACATTAAATATTCTTAGCATAAACCTCGAGAAACTAGGCCTTTGTAGGAAATATGAGAATTTACTGACAATCTTTGGTTCTCAAGAAGTTGACTTCACGTGTAGTCTTCATAAAAAACAGAGAAATGGAATAGCACATTGTGCAAAAAATGAGGTTTATATTTTTGGATTATGGGTACAAAAGCAAAAATAAGCTAATATGTACAATTTACTTTACTCATTCTTCAATATACAACTAGCACAAGATTTGGTCATGATCATGGAAAAAGATAGTTCCTTCATTCTGTTGATGGCACCATTTAGGTTGATTATTGCCCGTCCTGCCCTTGCCGGGCCCAGCAGTTGCGGGAAAACAACCTTCGTTAAGAAAATTTTGGATCATGCCAGGGGAATGATTAAGCCCCCACCGGAGAGAGTAACGTGGCACTTTTCTCAATATCAAGACTGGTATTCACTTTATGGGACTCGAGCATTATTTCTAAAAGGAATGCCCGACATGAAGACGTTTAGATGCGGTAGAAATCAGCTTATTGTTCTCGACGATCTCTTTCAAAATGTGGATAGAGGTGTTTCTCAGTTCTTTACGTGCGATTCGCATCATCGAAGTATAAGTGTTATATTTATTTATTACTCAAAATATTTTTGACAAGAACCCGTATCAGCGCACCATTTCTTTGAATGCTTCTTTGCTTTTTTTTTAAAAAACCCTCGTGACAAATCTCAAATTGCTCATTTGTTGCATCAGATGTATCCTGGTAACACCAAGTTCATGATCGATGCCTTTTACCAGAGTACTCGTGATTCATAGTTACTTGATGATTGATCTCACGCAGAATGAGGATGACAACTCTCGGCTCAGAACGAATATCTTTCCAGGAGAGTATACCTCTGTATTTTTACCTAAACAACGATGAAAGTAAGTCAAAGAATTTCTTCACGTCTCGATCGTAACATTCACAGATTACACGTAGCTGCAGAAAGTAATCCACGACTTCAAGTCGACCAAAAGTCGTGACGAATACCAATATCATGGACCTTATTAGAGATCTCGTTATCAGTAAAACTAGATACAACCCCCCAGGATGGGAGCAATTTATCACGGAGCTGAAAAAAATGAACGTACCTCGATCTCTAATAGCCAACAACAAGCGATGGGATTATCATCCTGATACCAAAGAATCTAACAGACCCCTATGTTAAGAATTATGAAAAACAAAGAACTCAAGAAAATTTATTACGATCCATCCTCCAGTGGGTCTTTCCGGGGTGCGGACCATGCGGCAACTGGAAAGAAATTTACTTGGGGTGAAATTGAAGCCTGGTTACGAACGCAAGATGTCTACACTTTACATAAACCAGTGAGAACTTTTGAAAGAGGCTGAAAAAGGGAAAGGTCGGCACCGACAACTTTTGGTGAAGTGGAAAGGATACGCTGATAAACACAACAGTTGGATTAAAGTAGGAGATTTGAAACAACTACAAAAATGATCGAGCCTCAAGACTTTTACGTGACACTGCCGAGTAATAGCAGTATGAAATATTATCCGGACAACACTAACGAATTACACCGTGAAACTCCCAAAACCCATTGAACTTAATGGAGATTACGAGGTCGCCTTGGCTGAGATTAATTTTTCGCGCACCTGGTTAAATCACGGATGAAAAGGAAGGTGAAATTTTTATCAGAGATCTAGAGCGGATTCTAAGCATCAACATTAGCATTCCTAGCGGGGCGTTCCATTCTCCCGGATTTCTCGTGAATGCCATCAACTCTCATATCAATGACTATTTCTGGCCCCTTTATTTGAGACATCCTTTGATTCAGACGAACAAAAATGAGTTGATTAAAAAATAGACAAATCTACATCTAATATAGACAGAGAGGAAGAAAATATTGTAACAGAAGAAGCCAGTGTGCAAACAGCCGTGGACAATGTGGATATCATGTTCAAAACGTGCGAAGAATCACATACCAACTATCAGAATCTCGTTAAGGATAAGAATACCAGTCAAACGAAATATCAAAACAAAATAACCGATCTCGAAAAAGAATTACAACATCAAAAAGGACACATAACATGCCCCGATGGAAAACGGAACGTAACAATTCAGCGTCTTGTTAATGCCTTACAACAAAAACTACATGAAGAAAAAAAGAAGGCCGACGATAACGATGCCAGAAATAAACTTATCAATCCAGTTCGTTTACAAAAAGAAGTGAATGAATTGAATTACAATATTTTAAAGTCCTCGTATGACGAAAAAAAAAGAAAATTTAGCCAAGTCAAAACAAGGATTACAAAATTTGCAGTGCATTGCATCTGCAGTTATTAGAAAGCAAAACACATATAGAGAATATCACGAATCGGAGATTAAATAGTGAAAAGAATTCTTGGTTCAAATATCGGAATACAACATCACTTGTAGAAGTTATTGTTCAGCCCAATTCAAGCGTTCAATTTTCCAATAAAATACAAAGAATGCTCGGGTTTCAAGAGGGCTATCTTAGCAATACATCGGAACTTTGATTATTAGGGTGGCCGACTTTCTTTCGGATATTCAGCGTGATATTCATTCCTTATTCGTGTATATCGACTGCATCGAGTACCAGCCAGTGGGGGATATACTTTCTTCTTTATTGATACCAGTTCATCTTCAAGATTCTGATGGAATGAGTTACCAAAATTTACAATCAACTACAGTACAAAAGAGAATCACATGATGGTATATATAGTATCGAAGTGCGTATAAGTGATGTCTTTGGACGTAAAATTTTATTTACCAGTGGAGACGTAGTGATAGCCACAGTTCATTTTCGTCTGTGTTCCATTTTTCACAAATGAGGGTGCCTTACCATTGTGGGTCAGCGACTGATCCGTGTTATAATTATCATAAGCAAATTGGATCCTATTTGCCCGTCTTCGTGGGATCTCAATATCAGCGGGGACACGGATTGTTTCTTCGTTATATCGTTTTGTGATCCCTTTTTTGAAAAAAAGAGTCCTCTCAGCGAGTAAGCAGTTGTTAAAGTCTGGAACTAACGTCGTATCCAATATTGAAGCAGGGGAATCTTTCAAAAGTGCCTTAAAAAGGCGTGGAACGGAAGACGGAACTTGCCATATTATTGATAGTGACTTGAAAGCAATAGAGGCATGGTGTTCTAAATGGCAACTTCAACTTAATAAGGGAAAATGTTGTGTAATGAGGGTAGCTAGGGGAAGGAATCAATAATATTTCCATATAGAATAGGGGCCATTCCATTTAATAACGTAGATTCTTATAAATATTTGGGGGTAACGATTACAGCTAAACTTTCTTGGAAGCTGCATGTCGAACAGATTATTTCCAAGTCTATGCAGATGCTTAGGTTTAGTCAACGCATTCTAAGAAGGTGTCCCAGGGAGGTAAAATGTATAGCATATCAATCATTAGTACGTCCCCATCTAGAATAATGCAGCTCCGTGTGGTATCCCCACACTGAAGACTTAGCTCACTCTATAGAAATGGTCCAATGCAGGGCTGCTAGGTTTGTTTGTGGTAAATATGGATATGCCGACAGTGTAACTAAAATGCTTTCAGAGCTTGGTTGGGATAGTTTACTTGCAAGACGTTCAGATTTTAGTCTTAATATCTTTAATCGAATGCTAGAAGGCTCTTGCCCTAAACCTACTTCAAGTAAACTTTGCAGGGCATTATATTTGGGTAGGGGTGACCACTCTAACAAAGTTGGAGAGATTTTTGCACTCTGTTCGTGCAAAAATCTCTCCAACTTTGTTAGAGTGGTCACCCCTACCCAAATATAATGCCCTGCAAAGGGCATTCTTATTACTGGTCATTTGTCCCTAGGGCGATTCGACAATGGAACTCGCTTGCTGGGGATTTTGTGCAGGAAAAACGTATTTTATTGGAGTCATAATTTTGTTTTGTTTTAACAATGCATATATTTGCAGCATTAAAAAATATTGAAATTGTTGTTGGGTTCATATCAATAGGGTTTTATATTTTCTGGTTTTGACAATGCATTTTCTATGCTGCACTTGGACTCTTGTCCCTCTGCCATAGGCCTTTATGGCTGCTTGCAGAGTAATTTTTCAAATTCAAATTCAAATTCAAAGCTAAGCGCCGAAAAACCACTAAAACATCTGGAAATAGAAGTTGTGGCCAGTATGAAGCGGACACTGAAAAGAAAAGCATCTAAGAAGAAAGTCGCTAAGAAAAGGAAATCCACAGCAAAGAAAGCTTTGGGTCAAAAGAAAAGAAAAACTGGCAATTTCGTGAATCTCCTATAAACATGAGTGGCTTTCTCGTACATTATGACTCGGGGCCCGGGATTTGTTGTGAGTTGGATATTTTTACCGTGCCCGCGACGCAAACGAGTAATCGGGATGACTGCATTAAGGAATACCATCCCGTGAACAGTATCGAAAACCAAAATACGATAGAGTTCAATATCATGGGAAATGCCGATGAATACATAGATCCATCTGATATTTACCTGAATGTGAAGGCAAGAATTTTAAAAGCAGACGGATAACCATTGGACACTACTTGCAAAGTCACGCCTATAAATGGGTTTTTTCACTCACTTTTTAGAGAAATTACGGTTACTCTCGGACATACGATTATATATAAGTTCCACTGATCACGATTATGGATATAAAGCTTATTTAATGACCCTACTATGCAGGGAAAACACCGGGAATAAACCTTATTTATTACTCGAGATGTTCTACAAAGACACCATCGCTGCCTTTAAAGATCGTAAACCATCCACCGCCAATCCAGCAGATAGATTAGCACAACGCTTTGAATGATCATAAGCGAGTGCTATTTTGGATATGTGTGGATGTCTTCACGGAGATATTTTTCATCAGGGTCGGCTCTAACCTAATATGCTCGATCTCTCCATTAAATTAATTCGTCAAAAAGATGCCTTTTGTTTACTGAAACCAGATAGTGACAAAAATGATTACCTAATCCATCTATCGTTAAAACGCATATTGAGCAGTCGTTGAAGTCTAATTTTATTTATCCCATCAATCAAATCAAATGCACATCTTTAAGCGAACCCAGTGGTGGCTATGATATTAACATCAACATTTGCAATGGCATATTACCGACTTTCGTTCTGATTGGACTCGTGGATAGTGATGCACGAGCTGGAAATTTTAAAAAAGAATCCTTTTCATTTTCATTACAAGGACCTCAGTTTTCTTGAACTACAGGTGGATGTTTCCCAGTTTCCAGGGATACAGTTCAGTCCAAATTTCACTAGAAAGAATACGGTCATCTTTATCGGCAGCTATTTTCTGCGTGTCGCAAGTATTATGGCACAGATGGTGTAGATGTGATGTTCGAGGAATTTAAAAATGGCTATTCTCTTTATGCCTTCGATCTCACCAATGATCAAAGTGCTCTATCAGGATCCCATTTCAACTTGAGTAAAAATGGATCTTTACGTCTCAATATGAAATTTAAAAATCTGCTGAACAAAACGGTGAATGTCATCGTTTATTCCATCTACCAGTCCATCATCGAAGTGGATCATCATTGCAATGTTATCATAGATTATTAAAAATGGATTCAGATAGTCAACTGGAATATTTATTATTTCATCATCCCGCCATGCATTTCGTGTTTGCTGGTGTATTCGCACGGGACCAACTTCCTTTTAGAGTGAATCGTAAACTTTATATCGTTAATCTGGATGCAGGGTTGGAGCCTGGATCTCACTGGATTGCAATTTATTTCAATAATGGAATGCCTGATTATTTCGACAGTTACGGAATGAAGCCAATGACGGACGAGATAAATCAGTTCATCACAAGAAACAGTCTCTCCTGGACTTACAATGCGCATAGACTCCAACATTTGAGAACGGCCGTATGTGACCAATATTGTATTTTCTATTCTATTTTAAGATGTTCTAATGTATCTATGAAAAGTATCGTTTCTGTGTTTCATCGACACAATTATTTACGAAATGATAAAATTGTTCACACAGTTATTAATTATAATCTAAAAAAGTATTTACCACTGTATGCTTTTTAATTACATTTTTATTTACCCTTTACCTTTTCAATACATGTATTATTATACTATTTATATAAAGTTAATATATTAAAATGGGTATATGTAACATTATGGGATGGATACATTTGTGAATAAACATTTATAGGACTACATTGAGTAAATACTTATTTTCCAGTAGAACAGAACCCAAACTCACCACAGGTGCTTGGAGGGAGTTCAACATCGCACTCTGCAAATTCCACATCAGGGTATATTTTTTCAAAAATGATTTGTGCAATTCTATCCTTTTTTTTAACGGAAAAATCATAGGTTCCAAAATTTATTAACAGAACATTAATAGCGCCCCTGTAGCTGGAATCAGTGACGCCAGCCAATACATCGATTTCAAAATGAAGCACGGGGGTAAGACTTATTTTGTTCATTTCTAGAGTGTAAATGTCATGCATTTTAGACATGAGTTGTCGTTGAATCACCCTATTCGGAATAGACTGATGCAAAGATTCAATGTACATATCATGATTGAAGTGAGATTTAATGATCTGTTTCTTAATATCTTTAGCTTTACATTTATACTTATGGCTATTTAACAGTACAGAATACATTTTAGATTTTAGGGCCACAAATTCCGAAATAAGTTAACGATTCATTTCATGTTTAAATTTTCCCATAACTTTTTTGTTTTTAAGAGAGTGCAGAAAGTGACTTTTTGGATAGTCACTCGTATCCAAATGGTATTGATAACGCTGCATGTCATGGTACAAATCTTTCGTTTGAATATGCATGATGAAACTATCCGTATCAGTATACAACAATTTCAATCTATTTCTGGGATAATTTGATTTCAGAACATAATAGTAAAATTCATACATGAACAAATTCGATATTTCTAGGACAGTAAAACCTGTATACAATGGTTCGTTAAAATAAATGGACCATTTTTTAATTTTATAATCAGTGAGGTTCTTATCGATAATGTGAAATGAGTCTAAATTTGCCCGACTGAGTAATTTTAGGCATCGTTCTTTTTCATTAATGAGTTCGGCATTAATTGTTTTTATTTGATTTTCCATCGTTTTCTCGAAAACTGCATTGTTCATTAATTTCAAAAAAGTCTTTTTCGAAATCATCTTTTGCCAGTTTACGCATGGAGATGTTAAATTCTATATAGGGCTTTAACCACTTGCCTTGGGTAAAAGAAAGAACACGAATTTTGATTAATTTCATCCCCAAATTTAAGTAACATTGTAAATTTCTAGCATGAATAACATAATGTTTTTTATGATAAAGATTTGGTGTGAGTTTCTTTGTCTTGTTGTTTTTGGGTTATTTTCCTTTTACTTTTTTTAGAAGGTCTTTAGCATAAGGAGATAGCATATCGAGATGAATATCGAGTCTTTCTGGACAAAGAGGGTAGTCACTATGATCAAAATGTAAATCTGCAGGATAATCGAGATTCACTTCTAATATGTATCCTTGTTTGTCATCTGAATTTATGGAATGAATGTCAAAAGTTTTGATCTCATTCTCATCGAACCAATGGAAATCTTTCATGGGCATGGGCTCACACATTGCTGTAGCATACAAGGAATTGTAATCCCAATAGGCTAAATAAGATGTAGGCTTAGATGGATTGTAATCATTTAGATAGGGATTGTTCGCTTTTGGATATCTATGGCTGGCGACAGAAACACCTCCGCGAATACCTTTTTCGATAAATAAGTGCATATCATAATCTGTAAGTAATTCCAACTGAACTTCTGTGTATTTCAAAGCGGCGGACCATGCAATACATGGGCAAAGTGAAATAATGCACGGGATCTAGTCCAAAACTTTTATAAGAAATAGTTCGGAAATTTTCGAAAACATCCGCCAAAATTAGACAGTCGCTTCTTAAGTAAATATCGTGATAATCGCCTAAAGTTTCACATCCAAATGTCTCCCTTTACCTTTTTCACGTGCCCGTAATCTTTATCAAAGATCACTTCTTCATTCAGTGTATTGTTGAAACAAGCTTTATCTGAAATGCCTACTGCATCAAATTTTGAGTGGCTGTCTTAAGTATTCATAAGGAAAATATCCTTTTTGTGTCATGAGATCAATTTTTGATGGGTCTTTGAAAAACCAATTAAATTTATCTTTAGAAAGATTTTGGGCGAGTGGAGCAGACAAGAATTGAAAACTATCTAGGAACACGAGATCATCGACAATGAAAGTCGTATAAAGCTCGATATTTAATGGAATAATGTTAATGGGCTTTTCCGTTTTAATCCTAGAAAGAGCTTTAATGATAAAATGCTCATTGTATGAACGTAAACAATGAGCGAAACATGGCAAGTAAGAGTGGTCACGCAAGGTGGCATTACAAGTGAAGCACCCTGCACTTCTGTAATTGTTTCCTGGAAGATGGTGGTCATGATCTTACTTTGCCCGTTATAAACTCATTGAACTCCGTATGACAATCGTAACAGTGGGTAGCTTTCTGGAAATTTTCCTCATCTTCGGTCGTCATGATCATAGGTTCTATTGGGGCTGATTTCAGCAATTCACTGGCTTTGTCTTTTAAAGTCATGGCAAGTTCATAAGCAGGATTCTTGTGACCTTTTACATTCATGAGCTACAACTTGACCGTGATAATCAACGATAACGTAAGAATACGAGCAAGCTTCGTGTTTTTGGATGGTTTTGGTATAGGAGGTACTCGGATTTTGAGTTGGACCACTGACTTTTTGGATGAGGCTTTCGAAATCAAAATAAGCTACGTAAGGACAATGCAAGGCTTTATGAAACTCATTAAATTTTAAAACACAATCATCGTTGCTCGGTAAACGAATTTTTACCGTTTTATGCTCTTCACACATGGGACGATGTCTTTCTAAAGCGCTTTCAACTTTAAACCCTAGGCAGCATCGTAAGCAAAAAAAATTTTTTTAAACCAACACGACCCATTAATTGAGCAATATTTCGAATGAGAAAGTAGTGCCTATCATGAAGAAGATTTATTTCTCTATTTGAGTTGGAATTACTTAACTGAAGAGGAACCACAAATTTATCGTAGCTGAAAACATTAATTTTGAGATTATTCACAATTTCGAATTTTGAAATTTGGTTTACAATGGGATATTCAAGCATGGACGTATCGAGTGAGCCTTCTAATTTCTTATAGTGACTCAATCTATTTGGGTTGTTGTCCCTCGTGACCGGATGTAAATGAGCTAATATGCACCATAAAAAAACATTTAGCATCTTTAGAGACAATATTTAAAATAGATTTCTTGTTTTTTAATGAAACTGGAAGTTTTCCCGAACATCCCCCTTTATACGGTCTGTATTTGCCAATTTTAATTTCTACATCTTCAATGGAATAGATCGCCCAACCCAAGCCTCTATTAATGAAAGCTTCTATTGTGCCTAAGATTTGCATTTCACATTCTCGCAAGTACTGTTTTATTTCTGAGTGATGCATAATAAGTTTCATATTACTACAAAAATAAGAATCATTGGTTCATCTGGCACATATGAAACAGCTCATTTTTCAAAATCAAATCCCAATTTACCCAAAACAGTAGGAACTTGATTAAGTTTTGTGGTTAGTTGTGGATAAATATGAACTGGGATACAAGCCCCTTTGGTAAATTTATTTTCTATGCTATATTTACAAATGTCAATGAACCAATTCTCATTACTTTCGAGAACACATAGCTTCCAATTGTCCTCGACGGGGATAGTTTCGTGAACTTTGAAGTCCGGTGAAGTGTTCTTTTCCTCGGATTTACTAAGATGACGTCCAAACCATTCCTTGATTGTGTCTTCAGCTACAGCTGAAGATGGCCCAGCCTCATCGATTGCCTTTGCTGGGCGTTTTGTGGCTTGAGATTTTGGTGTGGCTTTCCTTTTCGTCTTTTGGCCAGTTACTGCGGTTTCTACCGTCAAGTCTATCAATATTTTTCAGAATTTTTCTAAGAAACAATATTGACTTTGTAAGCTTAGATAATGTGTATAGGACTTCAAACACTAATAATGAAAATTTACCAGTATAAAAAATAGCTCCTAGGGATTTGTAAAATGGGTATTTATGTTTCTTAGGCTATTTGATAGTTTGAAGAAGAATTACTCACCAATGATGGGAGAGTTTTTGATGCAATAAATGTTTTGCACAAAGTGAAAAACTATTTGTAAGATCAGCCACAGTAAAAAAAATCAAACTTTAAAGATGAAGTATTTTGCTGTAATGATTTTAGAAGTGAATGATTAGAGGAACTCTTGTCTGAGAAGAATCAGAATGGAAGTTGATGTCCTCAATTAAAAATAGCCAATGAAACTACTCAGATATTACAACAAAAAACCAATAATATTAAGTTAAGATTACAAAAAATATAAATAAAAATGAAACCAGGTTATGAAAGACATAAAAAAGGCTATGAAAGAAGCCAATAAAAAGCAGCATGGTTATGAAAGAAGCCAATAGAAAAGGAACATGACTATGAAAGTGGCCAATAGAAATAGAACAAGACTATGGAATACATCACTGCAAGAAATAGAAATAGGGTCAGGGTACTAAGCAATAATATAGTGATATAATCTATGAAAAATATAAAAGCTAAAAATAAATACATATTTTATGTGATAAAAGAAATTCTTTTGTGATTTTGAAATGCTTTAAGCCATAATTTTTAATTTTAAGTTAAATAAAAATATTGCAATAAACAAGTAGAAAATCTATTTATTAAAAAAAATTCTCTATATGAAAACCAGGAAACATATAACTGAAAAAAATGGAAAAAAAATTGAAAAATGTTATTCTTAAAATTGTTTTTTAAAAAATTTTAAAAAATCAAAATCAAAATCAAAATTTTATTTTTTTAAAAAATATATGAAAAAAAATGAAAAAAAAAACATAGTTTTATTTTAAAATTTTTATTATTTATACACAATTATACACATGAAAAAAGAAAAGGTTTTATTTTTAAAAAAATATTTAAAAAAATATAAAAAAATGAAAAAAAGAAAAGGTTTTATTTTTAAAAAAAATATTAAAAATATAAAAAAATGAAAAAAAAATAAGTTTTATTTATTTGTAAAAAAAAATATAATAAAAAATATGAAAAAAATATGAAAAAAAAATGAAAAAATATAACAAAAAAAAATACTGAAAAAATATTTTAAAAAAATCAGTCTTATTTTGGATAGGCCTATCCATGCATTATCCATTTTCTGTATATTTTTTCTCCAATCCTCTATCTGTTTTCTTCATTTGTTCTCGAAGTTCCTTTGCAACTTTGCCGCCATCTCTTCCATCCAGAGTTCGTCCTCCCAGTTTTCTGCTGCGCAGTTTTCTTTTTCGACGCTGAAATCTACAGTCGAGGCATTTTCCCACTTCATTGTATTTTCCGTATTTGCTTGTCCCTCCTGGCTAGTGCCTGTGTTGGTAGTCTCTGTAACAGTCGCCGGTTTTGCAGAGTTTTCTGCATCACCTACTAGGTAACAAAATAATTTTTGTATAAATGGGGATGCATTTATTTTTTTTTTTTCATATATCTACCTTGGATAAAATAATTAATTTTTTTTCTCATTTATCATTGTCATTGCACATTCACTAATTTTTTTTTTAAAAGAAGCAATAAATAAAATCATTAATTGCTCATAGAATAAAATGGGTAGCTCAATAATAGTCATTTAAAACTTCAACTGTTTTTTTTTTTCATTAAACAAGACGAGAAAAGAATAGTAAACAAGTTTTTATCATGACTTGTAAAACAGCAGATGGTATCATAGTCACGATTTTAGGTTTTTTCTCTTTATAAAATAAACAAGCTGAAGTAAAAAACTGGGCCAAGACAAATTTTTTTCTATCCAACAGTATTATTGAACAAAATGTGTTGTTCTAGAAATTATATGCTTTATACATAGTCAAAATCTCAACATTATTATAATTTATTTTGATTCATAGAATTGACTTACCGTCCATATACAAACTACTGTATAATACCAAAACAAATGAGTCATGACAACAAGTTTTTTTATCATCACAGCAGGTGGTATGAGGAAGTTTCAAACTTCTTTCTCTTTAATGAAAAGTAAAAAAAACTGGGTCAAAGTTTTTTTTTCTGATGAAGCATTTAAATAGGTTGGTCTTCCTGCTATGGCCCAGAAATGACTCCATTATAGCCTATGAGAGATTGTAATGTGGTGTGGAAATTGTGTATTCTATAGGAAAAATACAAAATGTTTTATTTATTCTATATACAAAGTCATAAAAACAAGTTTTTTATCATTTCAGCAGGTGGTATGAGGAAGTTTCAAACTTCTTTCTCTTTAATGAAAAGTAAAAAAAACTGGGTCAAAGTTTTTTTTTCTGATGAAGCATTTAAATAGGTTGGTCTTCTTGTTATGGCCCAGAAATGACTCCATTATAGTCTGTGAGAGATTGTAATGTTGTGTGGAAATTGTGTATTCTATAGGAAAAATACAAAATGTTTTATTTATTCTATATACAAAGTCATGAAAACAAGTTCTTTTATCATCACAGCAGGTGGTGACATGAAGTTTCAAACTTCTTTCTCTTTAATGAGAAGCAAAAAAAACTGGGTCAAAGTTTTTTCTCTGAAGCATTAAAACAGGTTGGCTTTAAAACGAGTGGTGCAGAAATGACTCAATGATAGTCTATGGGTGATTGGAATGTGGTGCTCGAAATGAGGTCTATGGAGAAAAGTGATGCAGAAATGACTTTTACAATACTACTTCTAGGCTCTTAAAAACATCTCTCTTGTAATTAAAAGGCATGACAGAATAAAAACAACATGAACTGCTGAATTCTAAAACAATTCTGCCTCTTGAGCATACTGCCATGGCTATTATGTCCTATAGGAGGTCGCTTCCATCCACCTCTGGTTTGGAGATTCATGCAGGAAAAGAATTACAAAAAAATCGAAAGTATTCTAGAAACTACAATAGTTGGTGATGATTAAGGCAAGGCATATTATGCTTTTTCATTCAGATATTATTCTTTTAGATTTTAAAAATTATGCTTTTTATGCTTTTCTAAAAAAATAGTCTAAAACCCAACTTTTAACACACAATTAGTCAACACTTTTATTAATCATTTTAATCAATTATTATTATTTATTAACATTAATTTAATCATTCATCAATCATTTCATCCACCATAAATTCATTTTCATCATCACTGCATTCATCAGAACTATTGTCAGAATCAGCAACTTTTTTTAATTATATATAAGACGAAGGTGTACTCCCAAGTTGTCTTCTGTCATACTGCTTCTGAGAGAATTCAAAATTTGTTTCAATGCAGAAAAGCTACGCTCTACATGAGAACTACTCGGTGGAACAGTTAAGGCCTTTAAAGCAATAGAACGTAATATTGGAAGGTCACGTGCATGATTTTTCGAGAAAATAGCCACATTGTGGACTTCAGGACGATTTAGCAATATAGCTTTATAAAAGCATATTTCTAAGAGAGGAACTGGCACTGTGCTGAATCGAGATAATTCAGCAGGAATGGTAGATTGAAACTTACTTGGATCCCCTATTTTATGGTCCAGATTTTGCACATCTTGCCAGAATTCATAACTTGGATGTTTTCCTTCCATATATCCTCTAAGCTTGCTTCAGCTCATGTGGCAAGCTTATAACATTTGCAATAGACTTTGAAGGAGCATCCACACTTCACATAAAAAAATGTTTGCCTTTTCCAATTTTTTCACAGTTTAGGAGCAATTGTAGATACACTATTAAGTTGTTGCATTAAGTCTGGTGATGTAACAAGTTCTTGAAGAGTAGATATTGCAGTACTGTCATCTGCACTGCAGTTTGCAATCCATTTCTTTTCTTCATCGAAATGTTCACAATGGTATACAACAGCATTTAGCCAGGTACACCATCTTGTAATGACAGGAGTTGGAGGTAGTACTTCTTTTTTGTTTGCTTTTAAGCATTTATATAGCTCATTTCTTCTACTTGGACATTTCACTAATGCAGACTTTAAACATGCGACATACCTATCCAGAATTTTATTTTTTACCCGAATTTCTTCAGCTGTCAAATGCATAACATGAGCCCAGCATGTTGATAGCAACATGTGTGGACACACCTGCCAGTCTGGTTCCAGCTGCACGCATGTAAGCGGCATTGTCACAGATAAAAGATACTAGCTGGTTTCTATTGATCTTCAATTTTTCCAAAGTGTCAAGAGCACAATTCACTATAGTCTGTGCGTTGCAACAGTCCAGGAATTTTGTGTTTACCAGAATACATTTTCGATTGTTTCATCCATTTGCATGGCTATATCCTTCTGTTTTCACAGTTCAATGGTTGCCTCAGATTCATTTTGCCCAATTACTTGAAGTAGTCTCCTGATTGTTCTTTCCGATGGAAGATTTGTTGTAGATTTCACATTGGACTCAATCCATTGCCTTAAATTTGTATCTGCAAAAACGTGCAGTGGAATGCTAATCCAAGTACTTTCTGAATTTGATTTTCTCTCTTCAGTCTGAAAAAGAGTTACTTGTTCTAAACCTTTTTTTTTGGATTTTGCTCTGCTATGCTTAGAACTTTTTACATGTAAAGCTATTACAGATTGTTTTCATAGTCAGCAAAATGTGAACAATATCCACACCAAAGTTTTCCATTTTCTGATTTAAAACTGTTTTTTTGGAAACTGTAACACTCTTAAAGCTGCATTTACTTTCTCTTTTTCTATTTTGAAACAATCAGAATGAGTCTGAAAATGTAACTAGCTTGATGAAAATGGCAACAGGATCTGAATTTTTTATAACAACATTAGTACATTACACCATGTGCAGAATAATGGCCCCCTATACAGTTACAAAGCAACAGGGCACATAACCCCTTTTAGAGGTAAAGGTGACAGAAAAGTCATAGCCTCATAGGATATTGGAATTTAAGTCCATTGTTCACTGAACATCCTGTTCAGTAAATATAAATTAGGTAAGGAATGTCAGCAAAAAATCAAGTTTCAATTCTTAAAATAAAGGAAACCTTAATTCTTGACAAATTATGCTGAATTTTAAGCTTTTTACTTACAATTATGCTCTACTTTATTACAATTTTTATTCTTTTTATGCTTTGGTTATCTGGCCCAAACTATGTATTATCAGTCTATATTGTAGAATACTTTACACATAGAAAATAGGGGTCATAAATCAAATTATGCTTTTTATGTGAAATATGCTTTTTCCTTGCCTTAGTGATAATGCTACTATTTTTTTCATAATGATGATATCTTTCAAAGTAAACTTTTTATGCTTTTAGCAGTTTGAAAAAGGCCGAAAATAGCTTTTCATAAAATTTCAATAGAAAAACCTAAAAATGGGCCATTTTCAAACTGCTATAAAATGTTTTATTTCTTAACATAGTGCCACGAAAAAACTTTTAACATTATTAATCTTCTACCATTCTAGTTTTAAAAGAATTTCGATTTTTTTTTCTAATGTTGTTCCTAAAAAAACGTTCGCATGACGTATTTGCGTCCAAATTTCACAGTGGGGAAACAAAAGCAAAATAAATATGTACTCAGCCACTTTAAAATAATTAAGGGGACTGGGACATTGCCTCTCTCCCACAGTGTCGATTCTCCTTCCTACTTGAAATGTTGGGGAAAATTGTTTATGCATGTCTTTCTTGAACCAATAATATAGATTTTCTAGATCCATATACAAGGTTTATATCAGATAAATAAGAGGTCAGTAAAAGTTCATAACAAGGGCCTCATTACAGAAAGGAAATATCACTATTCCAATGACAGTAAATTTTGATTTTTGCTAATAATTTGTAGGAGTGACATAAATTCAATTACAAAACATCATGTCACAATATTTATCATATGTGTATCATACTTTTATGACTGCCTGTTAGGTTGCCACTTTTTACAAGCTTCTTGTTTGGTTGAAACCCACGTGAAAGTGACTTAAGAAATTAGAACATGTTCAATGGGCAATGAAGACTTTATGGATGACATTGTTGCCTTATTCATGGTAATCATGTATGTGGATGTGACAGACATGACAAAAATGGCAGCAAATATCACCATACGGATTTTTAGACTTCAAGGGCTTCATTACAGATAGGCAGTTGGACTGTCATATGACAGTAAATAGTCATATCTATCTCATATCCTTGTAAAAACATGTATTATAACTAATATCCTTTGCATTACTGAAGATTGTAATAGTACTGTTATATCATTATGATATTAAAGGCGCCTTCAGACTAGTATGGTTTACAAGCCACTGGTTGCTGCTGCCTATTAGCAGCAACAGCAAGCAGCAGCTGCTTTGGGTTCACATTTGTTCAGTCACTGCTGGTATTAGCAGTGCAAATCATCCAATCACCATTTTGCAAAAACACAAACTCTAACAACTACCAACCCAAGCATTGGAGTTTCAACTACCCACTAGTGCCACTACCAGCGACACTGGCTGGTAGCAGCAGGAAGGGAGTCACATGACCAGCTGGTAGCTGCTAAAGTTGGACATGTTCAATTCCACCAGCTGCTGTTAAAGTTGGACATGTTCAACTTCACCAGCCGCTGTTAAAATCACTAGCCTGCTGGATAAAGTAGCTGCTGGTAGCAGTTCACACTATGCTGTTAGAGGGCTACAACCAGCCAGCAGCAACCAGCAGCTGGGAAACCAGCCTAGTGTGAATGCGCCATTACTATCATAATCAATTCATTTCAGTATTGTTAATAATGTCATTTATATGCTAATACGTAGACTGTCCTTGTCTGAATGTGAGCAATTACCCATTGTTGCTCATTCACTGTTATTACAGTATACAGCGTGTAGATGCCATGTTTAAATGTTCCATGAATAATTATTTGACTGTTCTAGACCAGTCATAAATATATAACCACATGACAGCATTTGTTTCTAATAAAATAATGTTACGTAGAATTTCCTTGCGAATGTTACAAGGTCGTGAGCTTGATGTGACAATTTATTGTATTGTGAAGTACAAGTCTTTTGCCTAAAGATGACATGATAGTGAGATGTTTTGGACCAGCTGCTTCATTTTTATTTAGCGCCATATTGTTCTTGGGTTGTTTTGTTTTGTTTCAACCTGTATTTTTGTATGTAGCTTCTGGGCCACTCGGTACATTTGGGTACCAAGTGACCCAGATTCTATTTTTGCAATGGACCTTTTAATTTTCTCCCCTCTTAACATGAGTGGGTTTTAATTGTATTTTAATGTTGTTGTTTACGTTTTCTTCTGTGATAACAGAGGCTGAGTCATGGTTTTGGCCAGATAGACCGATCCTTTGATTGGTATATTTGGGCCCAAACTTTATTTTAGCCAATCAGATGTTTTGCCCTGAGAATCCGACTTATAGATTCTCAGGGTATATAAAGAGTGATAATTGTCTGTTTGAGGCCGATTTCTAAACACTGACCCTGGGTACTCTGGAACTATCGGTTGCAAGAATCCTTGAGCTCTTGTGAACTGTCGTACTCTCTGACACACTAAGCATGACTTAACATACTCCACCATGTCATGTTTCATACCTAACCAATAGAAATGAGTACGCAACCGTTGGTATGTCTTGTACACTCTGAAGTGACCAGCTTCGGAGCTATTTTTTTTTTATGAATGGGAGCAATCTCCCTGCCGCATGGCTTTCGAGCTGATTGCAGGTGTACTGAGTTGAATTGAATTGAATTGAATAAGCCATCAACTTCAGGGAATAGACCTATATTACCTCAAATGGAATCTACTCAAGTTGATGCTCTTGCTTCTAGTAGACTCAGTGGTGCACGACCTATTACATCAAGCTCCGACCTACAAACTATACCAGACTCGTCATCCAAAAAAAAGCTTTACAGTCCTTTTGATGTTTGCCCATTCCCTAAAGCAGCCCCACGCCAAGCTACAAGAAAAGGTCGCAAGAGTAGGCAAGCAGCCATTCTTACCGACACTCCTGTTAAAGATGCATTAGCAGCTGAAGCTGCACAAAGGGAATTAAAAAAGAGCAAACAAGCAGAAAAGAGAAAAGGAGTTAGACGGAATCTTATGTCTTCCAAACTCAGAAGAAGCCAAAAAAAGTTGCTAAAGCTAAAAAAGATGCAGGAGAAGATGTTTACTGCCCTATTTGTGGAGAACCTTATTCAAGCTCAAAACCAGAAGAAAAATGGATAAAGTGTACACAATGTGTCAATTGGTGTCACGAAGAATGCACCAACCCAAATCCATTTTTTGTTTGTCCCGATTGTAATGTTGACAAATAAATACAATTCTTCTTTAAATCTATGGACATTTAGCATGTAACAACTTACCCCAATATGTGTAACAACTTACCCTATAGTGGGGCATGTTGTTACAGTTTGTCATTTCAATAAAAAAAATTTTTTTCTAAACAAGCATTTTATTTTAAGAAATGTTTAAGATCGATTGTATTGACAAAGGATTAGTCAGTTCATAACTGTTTTCAAAAGGTTTCTAAAATTCGTACAAAAAATTAGAAAAATTATATAGTAAAAAGTGTAACACATAACCCCGGTCTCCCTATCATTTCGAGAATGTTCTTTATTGCCGTGTGCAACATAGGTGCCATGTGCAAATGATTTGCATATGCATAATTTGTGATTTACGGTGAAATGTTGCATTTAGAGCTTGCTCTTTAACCTTTTGTAATGGAAGTTTTGCATTAAATGTAAATCCATTTTACTCCAGTTGGAAGTTCTGTTGATTTATTGAAAATTGATGATCGTCTTATGTGCTTTAGTTTATGTGAGACTGGTATTAACAGCTCGTTGTTGATTAGAGATGAGATTTTAGCTACGCCATTTTGTATAATTCACAAGTTAACATTGACAGTCACTAAAATGGTTTATTAGTTGTACATCTTTTTTATTTTTGTTATTTTGACAATGAAAAGGCAATACAATTTACAATTGTTTTAAATATGAGTTAAGTGCAAATTTGGCTGAATGCCAAGAAGATACAAGTCAATTGTTTATTATTGAGCTTGCAAATTTGCATTTACTTTTCTCATTTTGGGATTATCTTGTGCCAAGACTGCCTGGATTACAGGACATGTGGATTTTTATCAACTTCTTGGCTGAAGGACCTTGTTCATCACCAGTGAAAGTGGGAATAAAATTGGTATAATTAAAGTGTGGTGATTTTACCTGTGAAGTGGTAGGTACTTCTACCGACATTGTTACATTTTTAATGGATCATGCAAAAGAAAGTTTTTAAATATTGCTGAATCAATCATTTTTATTAAACTGCTGAGTTATAAAGAAGTTCAAACTTCATCACTTAATTCTTCTAATGAATTCAATGGTCTGTCATCTCGATGCATTTATTGGTCCATCATCTCTCAGAGTTACCTTCAAACATGAAGTACTGTTGGTGTTCCAAAACATAGTTAAATGACTCTTGTATTGCTCGATTTTTCCTGTCTTTCCTCTTTTATTTGTGTACTAGCATGAGATCAGGATAATTTTCTGTCAATATTTTGGAATTCCAAAACTTGATTGATATAGAGCTTAGTTAAGATGCCATTGCTGATTCCACATCAGTTACAATCTCTCACATCATCTTCATGCCAGTGTTTTGTATGGAGTGCAGAATTGTATCGTACCCCTATTCTATATTCTATAATTCTTTTATGTTTGGGTGTTGTTGGATGAAATTATGTTTCTTTTTTGGTGCCCTTGTATTTTTGTATTGTGTGATTTTTTTCATTAACCAATTTGTGTTTCAATCCCGTGATGAGGCAGAGATAATGAAATTTGATATTTGTTGTACGAATAATACGGCTGAAACCCACAAGCAAAATATACATTATGCAACATGTTACAATATGTTAGTGAATAAGTAGTATTCATACATGCACACCGTTGCAAAATACATATGCCATAGGCGTTAAAAATAATATTAATGTGAACAAAATGCTTTTTGCATTTAAAAATTTACTTTTTAATGGTATTTATTATATAAATGTAACTACACGAATAGATGTGGAAAAAAAGAGTTAAGTTGGCTTATTTGCTCTTAATCAGCAACAATTAATTATTCAGTCAATTAGTTTTCAATTTTGAGGAAAAGGTTAAGATAAGAAATTTTTGAAATGAACAATATTTAAAAAATGCTTTTGTTGTCTTCAAAATTTTATAAAAAATATTTAATGTTTAAAAAAAAATAAATCTTCTTCATCACAATAAAAAAAAGTGTTGCAAATAATGAAATCTTCAGAAAAGTGTTTAAAACTTTTTCTGAAGCACATCCAAATTTTATTCCAAATCAGTTTTTTAAATGTATGATTTTACTCTTAGCAACCAACCATTGCTCATTTAATGCTCGCAAAACGTTTTTTGTGTAGCTCTTAGTTGGAAAGAAATTCCTTCTGTAACTTTGCCCGCGATCTTTTTGCAGGTGTCTTCCATTGAAATGAATATGAATAGTTGCTTTTAATATGAAAAATCGAGAACCTTTTTGTGTGTATTTTTCTTTATTGTGGTAAAATTCTGTTTGCTCTACTTTTAACTGGATGCAGTTTCTGATTTTAGATAGGAAATCCCAATAAAAAAAAGAAAACGTTACTATCTTCTTTTTCACATTTGACCAAAGAAAGAAGAAAAAACGATTTTGTTAACAATAAACTAATCAATAAATAGCAACATCATTTTATTGAATTCAATTGCAACCAACACTATCTGAGACTGTATGGAAAATGGGATTCTTAACTTAGTGCCAACAATAATTCGTTTTAAGGGGAGTTTTTAGGTAAGTACTGTAAGGGATTTTAAATATACATGCAATACTGTACATCTTGCACGTAATTTTTGGTCTTTTTTATTATTCCTAAACGTTCAACTTTAAATTCCGAACAAAATGGAGAAATATGTATGCCATTCAGAATCGGCAATGTAAATATGTTTGAGAAATCGCACTTTTTCCTTTTTCTTATTTAATGAATGAGCCGTATATTTCATCACTAAACCGAGAAACTTGATGAAGCAAGGCAAAAAAAATTCTAAGTAATTAAAAAAAATCGGAAATTATGCAGAAATTCTGGTTAAAAACAATTATACCAAAACAATTAATAAATACAAATAAAGCAATTGATAAAAACAAATAAGACACAACAAAACAAAAGCTAAACTTTTTGGTTTACTTTCCATTATATTCGAATTTGAAAAAAAAAATACTCTGCAAGTATTGTCAAAACCCATATATATTGTAACGAATCTATCGTTTAAGATTCAGCGTTTTAGAATCACCCTGTACGTATAATCACGGATGTAATGGAAGGTTCTCACCTCATGCTTGGGGGTGGTTGGGAGGTTATCACAAAGATGACTCCCTGCCCTCCAAGATGAGAAGAATAGCCCAAAAGGACTGTATCGATGGTTAATAGGATAGATCCTAGAAGAACCATCGATGCAGAACTTTTGGACGTGAGAATCTTTACAATTTGTTAATAGAAGGATGGTCGTACATCCTTCTGTATTGTTATAGTTTATACATCTTATAGATGTTTTCGTTCTTGTAAAAGTGATAGCTCACTTTCAGGTCCGAGTGTGTCCAAGAGACTTGGACACACCTGGAGCCTTTGTTATCGTAATCAGATGTTTGCATTGTATTTTGAGTATAAATACAAGAGGTTGTGGATTGAGAGGACAGATCGGAGACAGTCTTTATGCTTAAGACCTAGCAAGACCGATGCGATATCTCTCAATCTACAGGACTCCCTGTTTATTGAATAAAGATAATATTTCAATCAGTAATTTCGATGTGTGGACCCAGTCATTTTATGGGAGTGGGACTTAGAATTGCAGCCGCCACTTCGCCGATGTTTTCACCGGACAACGAAGCCTCCAGCAGCCGAGTGTAAAAGGACATCTCTACAATATTCCCTACCACAGGTCTCCTGAGGTACCGACCCTTGTGTCCCTGGTGGTTAAGTGTGCAACACAGGAGCCAATAGACCGAAAGACTTAATCATCAACATCCATTTGACACTTCTAGATGACTAGTAGAGATCCCTCTACTAACCCTACGGAAACGGGGATGTTACAATATATATATATATATATATATATATATATATATATATATATATATATATATATATATATATATATATGCATTGTGTTTCTGGTGTAGCTGAAATAATGCATTGTCACAAAATGAAGAGCCCCAAAAATGCAAGTTTTATTTTTCTTGTAGAAAAACTTCTGCAAGAGCGTCCGATTGTCTTAACCATATTATGAAGCAAAAATTTCTAATTTCGTTAGTGTGGTCACCCTTTAAAAAGTTTAAACTAAAATCTGGCATCGTTGCAAGCAAACTGTCCCTAAATGGCAGCATTTCAACAGAATGAACTAACTCTGCAGACAGGCAAGTGTGCTTAGCAAGAGCAGTCGTTTCCCCCGCCCTTCTATGAGCGTCAGACCAAATATCAACCAATTAGAAATTTAAAAGGGCGGGGCGTGTGACTTCAGACCAAATAACAAACAAACTAGATGTTGCCGTTCTTCATAAAAGGGCGAAGCAAACGACTGCATCTTGCTGAGCACACTTGCCTGTCTCTGCATGTGACTCCATATTGTGCTACAATGTTCTCGATGGGGGCTTATATCTGAATAATTAAAAAAAAAACATTAAAGTAGTCAAATATGTGACACCCTGCGTGCGTCATTCGTTTGTCCCTCATAAGTAGACAACCACTGGATGCTTACCTGCTATCACGTGAATGCTAGCTGGGTGATCACATGAGTTTCTGGAAAGTCTTCGTCTGGAGACTTTGCTGGAAAACATATGAATCAACCCGAGGTTTTGGAACTGGGTCTCTGAACTCTGGGTTTCCATAAAAGGTAATGTCTCTGTACAGGGCATCACCATTAGTTAGGGCAATTAAGGTTAAGGTGACGTCTTGGGGGGAAAATGTTGCCCTGCCTTGATTTGGACCCGAAGTTGGGGTAAGTTCTGAAGAGTGGCTGTCGAGCCAAAGAACATGCAGTATAGCTGTGGCCAGGCCCGGACTGGGCTTCTAAACTGCTACCGGGTAAAACCTGGGGGGGGCGCCAGCATAAACATTTGTGTCACTGTTGTGTAGGGTGATATAGGGTATCTACCGTATCTTAAATCATGCACACACACACACCACTTGTATTGTATCATGCTCATGTAACGTGAATGTTTATTAGAAAAATTATTACAAATACGACAACTAATAATTGCCTTTAGTCTTAATGACTAAGTCATTTATAGTAATATATTTACAAAAAGGAAACCACTAACATTTTTTCATGACACTTCACAGCACTGATAACTTATTAAATAAAATAACATACAAAGCATTCTAGCATACACAGAGCAAAATTTAGCAAGAATATGGACAATGTCATCAATACTAATTAAATCAACAATATCTTTTTCACTGCACATAAGCATAACAGTTTCCAATTTCTCATTTGTCATCGAACATCTTAATCGTGTTTTTACTAATTTCAGTTTGCTGAAAGTTCTTTCACATGATACTTGTGAAAAAGATAAGGTTAGCAAATACTCATATGCCTGGAAAAGATTGGAATAACCAGCAGCATTCAATGAGAACCTGTATAAAATTTTGTAGCAACACGTTAGACATGTTCTGCATGACCCCTTGCATGGCATTTGGTTCCTTGCATTAAAAGTTTCATCAGAATCCTTTTCTGAAATGTCACTACAATCCTCGTGGTCAGCAATATCTGTAGTTTGACATGACTAGCAATCTTGGAATTCCTCTTCGAGCGTTTTTGAAAGAGATCGAAAATCTTGAATAAAACTGGAAAGTTCAGCTCTCAATTTCACAGAAGAAAGACCAGTTAATTCTGCAATTTTATTAAGGCTGCCCACAGGAATACCACTTTTGAGCAGTTCTTCGAAACGACGAGGATCAAGACATGCTGTGTCTCTGATTATGTCTTTATTAACAGAAAATCGTTCCTGAATGCTCGTTGTGATCTGATCAACAACTCTTCTGAAAACATCTGTCCTGAACAAAGTCAAATTATCTAATGACTTGGAGTCCTTTACTTGCTCACCAGGCATTAGTTTTTTTTTTCAGAAACTCTTCCTTGTTTTAATTCTGCTTCTAATTCCAACCCAACGTTTTCCAAGAGAATCTTATTAACATTTTCAACAAATTGAGAAGCCCTCTGGTAAATAAAATAAAATTCAATCTTCCTTAATTTTTCTTTAGCTGATTGAACCATATTCCATGCAGCAAGGTAGTCAATACCTTTTGTCTGCAAATATTCTGATGCTTGTCGCAAATGTGTGTAGATACAAAGAAGCAAGAAAGATGTAAGAAGTGAATCAAATTGACACCACTTTTGTAATGGAACATTTGCTTCAAAAGTGGCTTTAGAATCAAAGTGTGATGATTCTTTGATATGAAGTAAAACTTTGATTAGAAGGCAAAATGAGTCAGTATTCGGCTCATCAAATGTTCCTAAAATTCGCTCAAGAGCTGCTTGTTTTGACCACCAACGAGTAGCTCCTATTTTTTGTAATTTTTTCAGTTTAGCTGAACCAACTCCAATCTCTGAAGCTAAATCTGTCCAAACAGTCATGCGCTTACAAGACTCAGAAAAAAATATTACAGTAGTCTGCAAAAGACCAATGGGATTCTTGACAGGAATAATATTTTCAACAAGGTCTGTTACACACAAATTCAGAACATGTGCATAACACCACATGTAGACAGAATTGTGAGATTCATCTTTAATGAACTTTTGAACACCATTGTAAGTGCCACGCATATTTGCTGCACCAGCAAATGATTCACCCACTATATTTCCCATTTTTAAACCATACATTTCAAGAGCAGACTTTAATAGAATATATAAGCCATGACCAGAAGCATCAGAAATTTTCTTCACTGCAAAAAGTCGCTCCTTAATCTTTTACATAACGCAAAATTATTGTCTCCTGGTCAATTACAGATGCATCTTGGCTGCCGTCCATTTGCACGCTGTATTTTTGATCAGCGATTTCATTTACAATTCTTGTTTTCATAATAGTACAAATGGCTTCTAAAATGTGATTTACCGTGGTTTTCGACAGCATTGTGGTAAGTCCCCCACGCCCACGAGAGGGTTTTTTTCCTTTTTCATTTAGTTTCTTTTTCTTCATCTTGCTTGCTTCAATAGCTGTACCTAAATGTTTATTCAGAGGCATATCAAATTCAGCAAGCAATAAAATAAGTTCTAAAAAGTTGCCATGATTAGCACTTCTATCTTCCAATGTGTAGAGTGCTTCGTTCTGATCTCTCCGGTAAGGCAGTGCTTGCTTTCCAATAAATTTTACAACTAATATAATTCTTTTCAACACCTCGATGTTTTCTTGCACACAACGTTTTCGAACATCAGTCGTTTCTTTGTTAATTAACGATGCAGTGTCTTTTCCACCTTGACAACTGAAGAATGCTGTGACAGCAACTGTGTGTGATTTGCTGCATTCATGATCTGCAATCCTTTCATATATATGGGAATAATTGTCAAATCCATTTGTGAATGAAGAATCAGAATTTGAAAAAGCCAAACACATAATGCAAAACACCTTGCAAATTCTATGCTCTATAACTTCAACAGTGATCCACTGGCGACTAACATACTTTCTAAGGGATATCTTTCTCTGGTAAACTCGCTTTGGATTAAATGGCATGAAGGTTACATCTTTGATGTTTGGTTGAACGGAGTTATTTTTCACGAATGCTAATCGTTCATTTAGGGGAGTACTTGATGGTAATCTTTGGAATTTAATGTCAGCACATGTATTAATAAAAGTAGACGCAGCATCAAATGTCACTGTCGACTCTACTCCTTCAGGCTTTTTTGTTAACTAGCTGGCTTGTACCACATGCTGAAGAAATGTTTGTTGGTTCAACTTCTGCATAATCAGAAGTCTTGCATATTGCATGGGCTTTGTTCTTTTCTGAAGCTTGTAAAATTTGTTGTTCAGATGACTGGCAACAATCTGTTGAATGTTCCTGGTCGATGTCATTCTCATAACAAAGAACCAAACCGGCGCCTTCAGTCTTATCAATTATTTTCAGGGAACCCTGACAAAGGAGACTGCCAGTATTCTGAAGAGATGGCTGAGAACAAACAGAAGAAACTTAGAACTTGATTTCCTAATTATAAATTTATAACTTGCTTAATTCGAATCTTAATGCAATAGTTAAACACTTCAAATGTTCTAAATTAGCTATTGGTCTTTTGGTGCAAATTTTATTAATGTATAATGGCAACACAAGCAATTTAAGTGAAGTATAAAATACATTAAAAAAAGAATGGTTTTTAAAAACCGTTTTTTCAAACCAGGGTTGTTTGATGTAAATTAAGTTGATTTTTTCCAACCCTGTTTTCATTATCTATCTGCTAAAAAATTAGTAGCCAATTTAGAACATATGAAATATCAAACTGTGCTTCATGTGGTTGTTTACCTCATTGGCTGTTAAAGTTGCATTTTCAGCCAAAGTTGTGAATTGTAGTTTCACATTTATTTTGGATTTTGGCCAGCATGTAGTAATTCACATTTTCTTTTGTCTTTCCTCCTTTGCGCGCCACTTTTCTTAGAAGAATTCACCATTTTCATACTCATGGTCAGCCAAGATTTAACACTTCACAATAGTCTCATGTATATATAGTCATATAGTTAAAATATAGTTATAAAAACCTAAAATTACAATTAAATTAAACAGTAAAAACTAAAAAGTACTGTCAAAATACTTCACAAGACAATTTCAATAAGCTTAAAAGAAAGAAGTAAAAGAAAAGCCCAAATCTCTCAATGTATTGAAATTAAAATTCACCCGTAATGGGTGTGCACTCTAGAATAGAGTTTGCGCCACGGCCCACAGTACAGCTACTACTGTAACAACTACTACTATTTGTAGATAGTCGTTTATAAAGTAGAAAAGTTGTAGTCGTAGCTTTTAGGTTGCACAGACAACTTTCACACACAACAACAAAATAGTTTTTGAACAGGAAATACCCACCCATACATTGCCACACCCATTAGGGGCGCTCATTTTAATATTTGGAAAACATTTGTTCTGCCAAAATCATTTATTACCTATTCCAAGTAATTGTCTTGCCATGAGTTGCAAAATTTAAAAATATTCAATCGCTTGTACATGTATTTTGATGGGGGGGGGGGCGCACCGTGAAATTCTCCATTTCCCTGTGGCCCAGTCCGGGCCTGGCTGTGGCCGAATGTTCTCCAGTCAGGATTGTAAAAAAAAAATAAAAGATAATTTTCTACCTCGAATTTGTATTTCTGGTTTATTCTAACATTGTATCTACAGCAGAACAGAAGCAGAAATAGTTCTTTCCAATTCTCTCAGGGATTCCTTGTGAGAGTTTCACTTTACTTCTGAGGTAATCGACCTGGGGTAGGTTCACCACAACACAGTTGAAGCAGGGGCCCTCCTGTGGCCCACAGTATCATGACAAAAAAACCAGGACTCTGATTAAGATGCGAGAATACGATCCCCAGAAGCGGGCCTACCTGGCACACTATTCAGAGGACTCAGTCAAAGCTCTCTGGAAAGTGCCAACCACAACTGGCAGCATCTCGAAAAAAAATTCAGTAGTAAAATCCACTACACGCGACAAAAAAAAGTGCCTGTAAGCTGTGATGGCTTCTGCAGGTGCGTCACAAATGTTAATATTGTTTTGAAATGCTATAGATGAATTCCATGCTAATGCAACTATAATTTTGAATTGTTGTTGGTCAACCAACTCTAAATTTCTTGGGGAAAAAACATGACGGAAGTAGATTTCCCTCTCGAAAAAAGTACCATATGTTTTGTTTTAACAATTGGATGACAAAGTCCAGAGATTTGGCTCATAGTAATTTGGCACTTTTGTTTGAAACGACTTAAGGGCAAAATTATTATCTAAAAACTACTTGAAATATAATGATGAATGAAAACCAAAATGAAATGCAGTGACACAAAAAGAAAGTAATGATTAGATGAATTTTTTAAAGAATTTCGAAATGTTGTGGACCAAATCACGTATTGAAACTAGCTTTTGGGCAAGTTTTGGTCCATGTTTAGGTATGAAGTGCAGGAGTGAAAAGTAGTGTATCATCTGGAAATTTCAGATAATATAGGTTGAACCACTGGATACTAAAAACGTGATCCAAAATCTGTAAATGCAAATCCTCACATGTGCACTTTCTAACATTCTTAAAAGCATGAGTGCAATCAGCAACAAAAGAAAAATCTATAATGTGTAAAACAACAGAAAAGTACGGTTTGGAAACAATGGGTAGTATGAATAAAACTTGAGGACTTTCAATTTTCTCAAGTTTTTGGAGAAAGTGCTCTACTTGGTGTGAATAAAGTAAAGAATAAGTCTTCTCAAACTGAGGAAGTTGAGGAAGTTGCTGAAACTGTGAGCGATATTTCAACAAAATAAATTTCATGAAATTGCCCATCACTATAATGGGCAATTTCATGAAATTTATTTTGTTGAAATATTTTATGGAATTTATACTTTATAGAAAGCTATGAAATACAGGGTGGCGCCGTCAGTCGGTACTATTTCAAAAAATCGACAAAAATAAACAAATGAATTTATATTTGTTGTTTGTGAATAAATATAATATACATGATTGGAAATTAAAAGTATACATGAAAAATATTTATTTTCTGAAGATTGTGTGTCCGATTTTCGTGGACTTCTTCCCATGGCTTGTCGCACTCGATTAACATTTTCAGGGGTTTGCTTGTTTTTTTTTCACTACTACCTTTTTTTCCGGGTTGCACTCGAAATGGCTTCAAAATTCCTCACCCAAAGACCGAGTCTGGTCGATTGCCATACGATAAGGCACATGAGCGCGTGGAGGTAAACCAAAGTGTTGTCGGAACGTGCATTGAGCACGATCAAAACTATCGCCGCCTTTATAATTCGCCTTGACGGCGAACGCGCGCTGTTCATCCGACCAACGCTCCATTTCAACAAATTTCCAGATACCTAGAGGTCCAAGGTCGAGTACAAACCCTCCCAACCCCCCTCCATGCCTATCATCCCTTCCCGAAATAGTACTGACTGACGGCGCCACCCTGTATATGGAAAAGTTGTAAAATTAATTGAAATCCATGAAATAAAACAAGGTAATTGCTTCAGGTTACATTTACTTTATATACTAATAGTATATATGATTATTTCCCACGTAATGTTACTAATTATTGTAGAATAATTGTATTAATTAGGCATAGTGTTTGAGTATCAAACAATTTCTATTTCTTCAAAAATGATTGAAGAAAATAAAACAGATTTCAAAAACTTTCAACCAAAATTTGACACAAAAATGACACAAATCGTTAAATTAAACATGTTTAAAGTACTCCTGTCATCTCTCCATGTCTCCCGTCACGGGTTGACAACTATACCCCCTATGGACCCCACCCCAGAGAGGATTGTGAGTATAAGGACTCAGGTTTTTAAGTTTAAAAAAAGAAACACATTTATTCGAATTGCTACACCAGCACCGATGGTGATGTCATATAAGGTAATATTTTAATTAACAAAATCTGACATAATACATCAAAGAGATGATCATATTAACTACCCACATATAAACGATATTTAAAACAGTGTTCCTCATCTCTCTCTTATAGCAAAGGAGGTAGCTTCAGGTGAACGTTTGGAAAAGCCGGGAGTCGAGTAGGCTTTTGTAGGCTTCTCGTAACACACACACACTCACTCACACGTTATACAGTAACATAATGAACAACAATTGACATAAAAAGTGGACGATCGGTCAGTCAATACAACATATTAACAAGAATTTTTCGAACAAGAATATTCGAACAAGTCTTAAAACTAAAAAGTTACTTTAATATTTTATTACTTTATGGTTTTGTTTTTCGATTTTTACTATTGCTTGTTGTTTAACTGAATTTTAAAGTTTTTATTGCTACTTTTTCTATTGTTTCATTTTTAACATTTAATTTAATCTTTTTTTTCTTCTTTCATTTCATTTCTTGAATTAAAATAGAAATAGAGAATTGTAGTGACGGGACATCGCAGTTACACATTAATACAAAATATTAATAACAAATTGAGTGAATATATTACTATGGAATTATAATCATCGCCGTTTTTAGGGGCGTGCGAGGCGTGCAGCCGCACGGGGCGCCGTCTCTGGAGCGGCGCCAAAAAATGAAAAAAATAAATTTTTTTTTTTGGAAATTTTTGAAACTTTAATTTTTATAAATTCAATAGATGATGGGGATAAATAGTAAAAGTCAGCTTGTATACAAGAGTACGTCAAGATAATAGTGTTGTAAAAAAAACGTGTTTATAAAAAAAACCGTTTTTTAAATCGTTTTTTTTAAATTTTTCTTATTTTCCATTTCCCAACCCTACTAGTGTTGAAAATGAACGTGTTTTTTTACTATTACAATTTTTTAAAGTTTTTATTAAAAAAAATGTTTTTCAGATTTCCTATCATATAGTGAAGGTAATTAAAATGACTTAATTCCTGAATCTGCATTTCACTGCTAATGTAAACTTTGTATTTTTCCCTATCGTACAACTGAAACAATCAGGAATCAGGAATCACCACCACCATACCTAAAGAAAGGCTTTTTTTTGCATTCCCCCCCACCAGTTTTTTTTTTAAATAAAACATGATTTTTTCAAAAAACGAAAACTTTAATTTACATTTCTAACTAAATCATTCAGTAATCTCGTAGACACACGTACTTAAAACTGATCAATTTTATTTCTTTCTTGCGTTTTTCTTTTCCCGTCGTTTTTTTTTAATTTTTTCTTCACCGTTTTTTTTTTTTTTAAAAAGATGAGTATTCATTTTCAGATGTATTTTTATAATAATTGTATATTTTCCATGACTTTGCAGTGATGATATTTTCTAATTGCTGTACTGTATTTCAAGTTTTTTTGGGGGGAGGGGAAGAGGGGGGCGCCACAAAACTACCCGCACGGGGCGCCATATAATCTAAAAACGGCCCTGATTATAATGCAATTCAGTGACAGGACATCATACTCCTACTGTATGAACCAATTACAATCACCATTATTTTTTTCGTTTATGGTTTTTGTTCTTGGAATACGTTTTTTTTTTAATAAATTTCACATTTTTTTTAAAATATTTCAAACTCATGTCATGGGAAATATTTCTATGAAATTAAATATTTCACGTGAAATACTTTAATGGCACATCCCTATGTGAGCAGTTGCCTCATTTTCGCATGAACAGAAATGAGTAAGTTCTCTTGTACAGGTGTAAGTTGAGCAGTTTCTTCAAATTGGTGGCGCTGATCAAGTGCCAAATTGAATAAGCGCCAAATTGAACAAACGCCATTCTGAACTAACGCCAAACTGAATAACTGCCTAATGGAACAAACGCCAAACTGAATAAAAGCCAAATGGAACAAACGCCAAACTGAATAAGCGCCAAATAGAACAAACGCCAAACTGAACAAGCGCCAAATTGAACAAGCGCCAATCTAAACTAACGCCAAACTGAACTAACGCCAAACTGAACAAACGCCAAACTGAATAAACGCCAAATGGAACAAACGCCAAACTGAATAAAAGCCAAATGGAACAAACGCCAAACTGAATAAGCGCCAAACTGAATAAGCGCCAAATGGAACAAACGCCAAACTGAACAAGCGCCAAACTGAACAAGCGCCAAACTGAATAACCGCCAAAATGTGATAAACACATTGTTAGGTTAGGTTAGTTTAGGTTTGGTTAGGTTAGGTTAGGTTTGGTTAGGTTTGGTTAGGTTTGGTTAGGTTTGGTTAGGTTTGGTTAGGTTAGGTTAGGTTTGGTTAGGTTTGGTTAGGTTAGGTTTGGTTAGGTTTGGTTAGGTTAGATTTGGTTAGGTTAGGTTTGGTTAGGTTTGGTTAGGTTAGGTTTGGTTAGGTTAGGTTTGGTTAGGTTAGGTTTGGTTAGGTTAGGTTTGGTTAGGTTAGGTTTGGTTAGGTTAGGTTTGGTTAGGTTAGGTTTGGTTAGGTTAGGTTAGGTTTGGTTAGGTTAGGTTTGGTTAGGTTAGGTTAGGTTTGGTTAGGTTTGGTTAGGTTTGGTTTGGTTAGGTTTGGTTAGGTTTGGTTAGGTTAGGTTTGGTTAGGTTAGGTTTGGTTAGGTTAGGTTTGGTTAGGTTAGGTTTGGTTAGGTTAGGTTAGGATTGGTTAGGTTAGGTTAGGATTGGTTAGGTTAGGTTAGGATTGGTTAGGTTTGGTTAGGATTGGTTAGGTTAGGTTAGGTTAGCATGTTCTGTTTGTAAATCTGCACAGTCTGACGTCTATAAAAGCTCACAATATTTGGACCATCATAATTTACAAAAAACCTGAATAACCGCCAAACTGAATAAACGCCAAATGGAACAAACGCCAAACTGAATAAGCGCCAAATGGAACAAACGCCAAACTGAATAAGCGCTAAATGGAAGAAACGCCAAACTGAATAAAAGCCAAAATTTGGCGGTTATTCAGTTTGGCGTTTGTTCCATTTGGCGCTTATTCAGTTTGGCGTTTGTTCAATTTGGCGCTTATTCAGTCGCCCCTCCAAATTATGTGAGGTACCTCTAGAGTAGCATTTGCTAAGAACGATAGTTTTTCATGAAATGGCTGAATTTATGCCTTTTGAGCATGTCAAGTTTGCAGAGACACACGTCAAGTTAACTATCGGCTTTTATACAGGTTTAATAAGCAAAACGTGGGTTGGATAAAGGGACGGATCTAGCTTTTGGGGGCCCTAGGCTTAATGTTTTTCTGGAGCTCTTTTTAAAAAAAAATATAATAAAATTTATAAATGTTGTTTGTAGCATACAGTAAAAATATATTATTTTAATTTTTTAACATACTGTATTGTAGTTATCATTTTCCATATATCTTTTTTAACAACTACACGATACTTTGTATTGTGTCTTGGGGCACCAATGTTAAAAAGATAGGGCTGTACGTCCGCTCTTGTCTAAACAAGCTGCAAAACCATCCACAAATCATTTGAGTTACATTTGTGCTGGTTTGTGTCACCAATATTTTCGTTTCTCTTTAATTGTTATTTTTTATGTCTTGTTTAATTTTTGACAATTTTTTATGACTTTCTATTGTGATTTTTTGCAAGCATCTCCAATAAAAGTCAGCAGTCATATAGCAAAAAAGTACAACACAAAAACTGTATTTTTAAAAAAAGTTTCACCACTGAAATAAACCAGATTGCCCTCTTTATAAAATAAAGTAAAATAGCATAGAGAAAACTGCAATTTCACAATTTTTTTTTTTTTAAATCTACTTGTCCAAAGTTGTCTTTTTTTTAGTTTCAATGAAGACACTAACAGAAACCAGAAATGGGTGGGTCATAAAATAGGTGGGAAACTCAAGTATTTACTATTGTAATGGGAAACTTCACAGCTTGGGTGATGTCACACTGTCTCACACACTAGATATACCTAAATCCAAACAAGATCCAGGCTCTAACTTTCATTGAATCCATTTACAATGTGTAAAGAGTGACAATGAGTAAAAATGAAGATTAGTTTGTCTTATAGGTGTAAAAATTGAATAACATTTAAACAGAAGTAGCACAAACGAAAAATTTTGAAGCACAAACCAGCACAAACGTAGCACAAATGATCTGTGAAAAGAAAAGTTAAAAATTTTAAAGTGGGGCTGGCATGTACTTGGCCAACCCCCCCCCCCCCCCATTTGAAATTTCAATAACTTTTAAATGGAAAGAGCACAAAAGAAAAGATTTTGTGAAAAAAAAGTTAAAAGTTACAAATTGGGGGGGGGGGGCTGGCATGTACTTGGCCCCCCAATTTGAAATTTTAATAACTTTCAAACGGAAGTAGCACGAACGAAAATTTAGCACAAACCAGCACAAACAATTGCTCTAGAAAAAAATTTAAAATTTGAAAGTGGGGGCAGGTACATGGACGTAAATAAATACTCCGTTTATTTATGTTTACAAAAATTGAGTCAACTCTTATTTCTTGAAAATTTACTCCGCTTTTTGTTGATAAAACTACTCGTGAACGATGCTTAACTTTATTAATACCTCCCAATATTCGGGGGAAGACAAAGTGTCCGAGCAGCTCTGCCTACTCTTCTCCCAAAAGCAATAATCGAATCCACATACATGTACCGGCGGTACTTGCTTTATTGGCATTCAGTGTGAATGTCAGAATGCAAAGAAAAAATGTGTATATGAGAATGTTGTGTGGCCTTCTTCTCATTTGAGGCTTTCTGTTCTTTCATATGTGAGATAAAAATAATAAAAGTGATCCACCGCTGGAATTTTTTCCTTTAAAATATTCTCTAATAAAAAGTAGAGCAATTATTCTTCTTCTCGATTCTTTTAAAAATTTAAAGAATTAATATTTCGTTATAAAAAGTATGGGTGGATGGACAATCCATCCATCCATACTTTTTTATAACGAAATTTTAATTCTTTAAATTTTTAAAACAATTCTGAAAATAGTCTACATGTTAATTGCCTTAGACAGTTATACTTTGTACACTCATGAGTTAAATGAATTCAAATGAAATGTGTTTAGGTGAACTATATGGAATCCAGTTAAGGACACGAACCAAATAAAAATTGACTTTATTATTATTTTAAATTGAAATACTAAATCAATATTTTGTCAATAGTTTATATATTATTATTATTTAAGTATTAACTCAATATTTTCAGATTATTAACTGAATAAATTGAATTCAACATATTGTTTGTTTGCCCTTCATAGGGCTCTGCAGAACACGTTCATTATTTAAATGCATTTAAATTATCAGGTGTGTGTACTAAGTATTAGTTAGTTTATAATTGTCTATGGAAATTAGCATGTAGGCTATTTTCAAAAGCATTATAAAAAAATAGAAGGAATCATTACTGGGTTTTTCAAAAGTATCGGTGGATTCACAGTACATTCGAGTGGTTATTGCACTTTAAATTACGTTTAAAAAAATAACTGTGTGCGTAAAATACACATGTAAACTTAATGTGAACACGCGATGTTACCGGCTATACTTTGTATTGCATAATACTGATTTCAGTTTTTTTTATTTCTGTTTTTTATATTTCGAAGATGTTGCGGGCGCCATCTACTTCTCGGGTAGCACGCCAAAAAATGAACCAACATAATGCCAATCGTTGAGTTTTAAGTAAAAATGTTGGCACAATGATAGCTGAACCTGTTATCAATGACTTGATTTGTGATTTTTGGGCCAACAGTAAGTGGGCCATTATTGGGTCTACATGAAATGGACCAATATTGGGCCACGTGTATTTTTTTGCAACATGGGGCCAACATGAAATGGGCCAAGTGTTGGACAAAAAAATTGGTGTCAACTGCCAACCGTGCCAACATAATAAATTCATACATTGGGCCGACATGTCGACTTTTAATGTTTCATTTGGCCATGTTAATTATGCCATGTTGTGAGCACCATACTCTAATAATTAAATTATTGCAAGCACCATCTTGTAGCAGCAATAATTTAATCATTAGAGTATGGTGCGCGCAACATGGCATAATTAACATGGCCGAATAAAAGTGGACATGTTGAGTTTTATAAAAAGTCGACATGTCGAGATTAAGAAATTTTTTCTTGCAAAAGTATTCTGCAGGGCTCCATACATAAATATTGTTTTTTTTATAAAATCACTAAATTTAAGCTTCATATTTTGCACAAATAGAATTTGATATATTGTTATCTATTACCTCTACTTTCTATTGTATTTTTTTTATAAAAAAAACTGTAGCTTTCATTGTTTCCAATGTAATAATATGAATAGTTATTTTAAAATAGGAAAGAGTGATTAAATTTTGCGTGGAGAGAGACACAAATATAATGTAAATGTTCAGATATCCATCAAGTAAAAGAGGTAGAATTGAATATTACACTTGATTTTTAGAATAGTTTACATTTACGTAGTTGATATTAACATGAGAGATGCGCATTCATGCAAAAAGATGAGAGGCTCCGTCAATATATTATTATTATTAGTTCCATAAGGAATTTTCAATAAAGAGCCCTTCTTTCTCGTTCATTCCTCTTTTTTTTTTTTTTTTGGCAGTCTAATCAAGCTGACGCATGACTGACCATTGTGTAGAATAAATTAGGATTCAGCAGCGGTTCATGGCCCAATGAACACGCCACTCAAAAGACAACTCAATTCAATATTGCAACCAACGTCAACATGGATGGGGATGAGAAAGCACATAAAGACATATACATATTTTTTTTTGTGTGACAAAAACCGCAAGGAGCTATAGCGAGCGAACGGGTTGGTTGGTTGGTTGGTCGGCTCAAGAAGGGTTTATTATCTATCCACATGAATACGGTTTTCTTCACTCTACAACCCACATTGCATTTGATTTATACTAGTATATATGGAGACCCATATAGTAGATTGAATTTTATGTTTTGAGGTTTCTTGCTTTTTTTTTGTGGTTCAAATGAAATTTTTACTCAGATAACAAATAGGGAATGGCAGAACAAGTGAGCATGCTCCAAAATATAATATGCATGCTTTTATGCACACACAACAAAATTCGAAAGTATGAAGCAACCAAATATATGCACCGAGAGATGTATACATTGAGGTTAGAATTTTGTGAGCACTAGGACTAAAGGCTTTATCACACGAACCACTTTTGAGTTGTCGAGTTCGACTACAAATCGTGAAATTACAAGCGCGAATGCTCATTCTTATTGAAATGCATGTTTTTATCACAATTGGCCCCATCAATTGGCTACATTTCCTGATCACACTGTATCACATTGTTGGAAAAAAAAAAGCTGACTGCGGCATGTTTCGTCAATGCACAGTGATCAGGGCTGGTTCGAGGCGTTGGTGCATGGTTGTCCACCGCGGCACTTATTTAAGGGCGGCCTTTTCTGGGTATTTACTTAAAGTAAACATGAAACGGAACCTTACATAAAAAAAAGTTCGCTCGCTGAGCTCACATATATTTATTAAGTCAGTTTAACAAGCTCTAGTGCGGCCTAAATGGTTGACCCACACTAGGCCAGCCCGAATGCCGGTAGCTGTCTTCACGTGAAATCTGGAATTTATCAAGCTGGAGGAATGCACGTGGTTCCTCTTAGCTCATTTCACAGGTGTCTTTGCTTAACTATCGCAGTGTAAAAAATCGATTGAAGCAGCTCCGATTATGAAATGCATAGGTTCCTCCTTTCAGAAGTGGAAGAAGACGAAAGAAGTGAAAAGAAAATAGGGTTCATCAAATGTTGAACCCCCTATTGCTTTTTTCTATTTATTCCCGTTGGTGAGCCATACAGCTCCGTTCAGCTCACCCACAGTTGTCCTGCCCAAATCGGAAAAATGCTGATCAAATACGCTCTGTAGCATTTCCATCCGGCCACCCGAGCTGAGTCCATTTCATCTGGGCCTAGTTTGGGTTTACCTATTTGATTTTTTGGGTTTTATTTTAGCCGGAATTTCCATTTCAGATTTCAGCAGATTCGGGCCGGTCTGGTGTGGGACAACCTTTATAGGTTAGTTTTGTTTTGGGGTTGGCCAAGTGGTTTTAGGGTAAATGTCCATTTAGGGCAAGTGGGTTTAGGGCAAGTGGTTTTATGGCAAACGTTCCTTTTGGGCAAACGGTTTTAGGGCAAACATCCCTTTCGTTCAAACGATTTTAGGGCAAACGTCTTTTCATGGCAAACGTCATTTCAGGGCAAACGTCATTTCAGGGCAAACGTTCCTTTCGTTCGAACGATTTTAGGGCAAACGTCCTTTTAGGGCAAACGTTCCTTTCGTTCGAACGATTTTAGGGCAAACGTCCTTTTAGGGCAAACGTTCCTTTCGTTCGAACGATTTTAGGGCAAACGTCCTTTTAGGGCAAACGTTCCTTTCGTTCGAACGATTTTAGGGCAAACGTCCTTTTAGGGCAAACGTTCCTTTCGTTCGAACGATTTTAGGGCAAACGTCCTTTCAGGGCCAAACGTCATTTAGGGCAAACGTCCTTTCAGGGCCAAACGTCATTTAGGGCAAACGTCCTTTCAGGGCCAAACGTCATTTAGGGTAAGCGTTCCTTTTGTTCAAACGGTTTTAAGCAAACGTCCCTTTCGTTCAAACGATTTTAGGGCAAATGTTCCTTTCGTTCAAACGATTTTAGGGCAAACGTCATTTGGGCAAATGGTTTTAGGGTAAACTTCCCTTTAGTGCAAATGGTTTTAGGGCAAGTGGATTTGGTGCAATCATCTCTTTAGGGCAATTGGCATTAGGGTGTATAGCTTTAGGCGGCGATGTGCCTTTAGGGCAAATGTCTAGGGCAAATATCTATATCTCACTTCAATCATATGTTTCAATTTTTTTATTACTTCTTCTCCCCTCCCCTCCCCAAAAAATGTAAAAAATGCTTTCTGAAAAGTGTGCCAATCAACTTCGGTCTTCTCTACTATACACTTGTATACAGTATACATAGTGTGACCTAACTTTTTATGTATGAATACATAAAAAACCCTATCCACTGAGTACAGACAGAAATGGAATGTTGATGGGTGTTATAACAATGTCATGTGTTGGGGAGTTTATGGGCCCCACATTTGTACATAACTGGAAAATCTTCAAAGACACTCCAAACTCATTAATTATTTTTTTTTTTTGTCTCCCTTTTCACATAATGCTTACAGACAGATAGACATTTTGCATAAAGTAATTTAAAGTTATTTTCCATTACGAACCAAAAAAAAAAAACTTGTCAAACAAGAGTAGAACATTTTTGACATTTTTTTTTGCTTCATAAAAATTTTTGTTTCGTAAATTATTTTTGAAATGAAATCCACTCGAAAAGCGTCTAGAACTGACAAGAAACGTATTTCATTTGTAGTAGTATTTTAATACAAACAACAATAAACAGCAGCTCCAAATGAATTGTGAAACCTTAATATACAAAAATGTTCATTAGGAAAGAAATTAGACAAATAATTGAATCCAAATGAAATTAAGTTCACGTTACATTTGTCAAATGCTTATATAACAAACTGAACATGTCTAAAAGTAAATTAACTATGTTTATTTCCCAAGTGGGCCAAGTAACCATTTCATTGGAAAGTTGATTTGAAACAAAAGGAAGAAAGAAAAAAAAAAAAAAAAACGCGGAACAGTGAAAAAGAAATCGACCGAACATTTAATTCTAAGGCCGAAAATAATAATACACGTCGTCCATCTTGTTGTTTTGAGCAGACGACAACGAGACAAATGAGTGTTATTATATGGTGTTACTAAAACTGCAAGAAATCGCCTCACAATCGCTCAATTAAAATACAGTAAAGTGCAGAGTGCAATAAAAAGTATTGTTCTTTAAGAGTTCGCTTTATATAAATTATGAAAAGGTCCTTCTATTTTTAAACAACGTTTAAAATTGTTCGTTTTTTTAACCCTATGTTAATTCCCATTGGATCAAAAACCGTCCCACAAAAGTTAGAAGAACTCATTAAAAATGATTTGGAGCAATAAAACAATTAGCACGTACTTACACGTGTTTATTGCCTTCACTATGATTCTTTTTTCTAAATTCTGAAAGGTCCTTCTATTATTATATATATAATATCCCAGGTCTCTGTGTGTGTGTGCGGAGTAACTGTACAAAACCATTGAAGCACGTCGGAATTCATATAAATTTGAATAAATGAACCGTTTTTTTTTCTCATGGTCAAAATATGTTGAACTCTTCCTTTAGAAAGTGTAGAAAGGGGAGAGAGAGAAAAGTGGTAGGGGGTGAGGGGAAAAGGTTGGAAAGTGTAGAAGGGATAGAGAGAGAAAGAAAGTGGGAGGGCATGTGTTTTCTTTTTACAAGATTAGCACGTGAAATTATTTTTCTATTAATTATTATGTGACTTCAAATTTTATTGTATTATCAATCGCTAGTCATGATGCCTAATTATGTATTTTGTAACATCCCCGTTTCCGTAGGGTTAGTAGAGAGATCTCTACTAGCCATCTAGAAGTGTCGAATGGATGTTGATGATTAAGTCTTTCGGTCTATTGGCTCCTGTGTTGCACACTTAACCACCAGGGACACAAGGGTCGGTACCTCAGGAGACCTGTGGTAGAGAATATTGTAGAGATGTCGTCTTACACTCGGCTGCTGGAGACTTCGTTGTCGGGTGGAAACATCGGCTACGTGGCGGCTATGATTCTAAGTCCCACTCCCATAAAATGACTGAGTCCACACATTGAATTCGTATGTTGAAAATGCTCTTTTATTCAATAAACAGAGAGTCCTGTAGATTGAGAGATATCGCATTGGTCTTGCTAGGTCTTAAGCATAAAATCCAACTCCTCTCTCAATCTACAACCTCTTGTATTTATACTCAAAATACAATGCAAACATCTGATTATGATAACAAAGGCTCCAGGTGTGTCCAAGTCTCTTGGACACACTCGGACCTAGAAGTGAACTATCACTTATCAAGAAAACGAAAACATCTATAAGATGTATAAATTATAACAATACAGAAGGATGTACGATCATCCTCCTATTAACAATTTGTAAAGATTCTCACGTCCAAAAGTTCTGCATCGATGGTTCTTCTAGGATCTATCCTATTAACCATCGATGTAGTACTTTTGGGCTATTCTTCTCATCTTGGAGGGCAGGGAGTCATCGTCGTAATGACCTCCCGGCCACCCCCAAGCATGAGGTGAGAACCTTTCATCGATACAACTTGATTACAGGGTGTCTACAAAAACGGACGAATTCTGAACGGTGAATTCGTTACACCCCCCAACTAGTTTAAGAGTACGTCCCTGTACTCTCAAAAAGTTAACTCTTAAAAATACCCGTTGGTATGAAAATCTATACGATAAAAATTATAATCCCGTTGGATAATAAAATTTAAAAATCACAACTCGTGATACTAATAGCATCTCGCTATTTTTTAAAAATTCCCGCTCGGAATTAAAATTTAAGAATAAATCTAAAAATTTTGACAAATAGGCGAAAACCTATCAAATTACAAAAAGGGACAATCCCCTAATATAAAACTTCTATAAAAACGCAGGCAACTGCCTTAAAAAACTACGAAAAATAAATAGACAATGGTCTATAAAAATAAATGCGAACGTGCATTAAAAATACAAAATACAAAAGTATAAAACGCAATACTTAAAATATTAAAAAAACGAATGAACAAGTATACAGGCGATACTTGTGAAGAATCAGTTCCTTTCCGTAACCTAATATTCCGCTTCAGCCCATCCGTTGGCAGGACTCTCGGGACTTCTTCGGAGGGCTCCTTCTAAGATGATGGCAGCGTCCGATGACCCTCTGCACTGTCGGTAGCTCCTGCGACCCTCCGCATAGCTAGTGGCAGCGTCAAATAATAGGTGGGGTCGATCATCATGAAAATGCGGACAGCGTACGGGACGTCCTGTCAGGTGAATGCTGGCCTGCTGACTCCACTGTAGAAAAGTGCGTGTCCACTTCATGATTCTGTCTTCAACCTCCTGGATTCTGATGTCTTTTTCGTAATGAAAGACCATGATGTCTCGGTGCTCTACGGTGATGACGAGGATGGTGGGCCGGCTGCAGACAACCAGTCCGATGAGAAAGGTCTTCGGACCTTTCGGGATACGGTTTCTTGGCGGTGTCTCATCCCATTCGAAGAGCCCCAAGTAAAGCTGATGTCTCGGCGTCCTTTTTCGCTGCCAGTGTACACAGAGATTGTTCAGCGTGGTCTCATCCCCTCTGGTACTCCGGTGCGGATGCGCGATGTTCCTGGGGCCTGGAGTCTCCATGGAGTCCGTTGGAGTCTTTACTACAGACCCCAGGCGCTCCTTTACTGGTCTCTTCGGTATGGCCCCTGTCGCTTGACTTGGTTCTATCTTGGGCTCGTCGGTCGTCTTCATTTTAGTTTCTGATCCAACTTCGATGGTCACAGGAGACGTTATGGAAGCCCTAGGACTCCCAGGAGCTGCCATATCGCTCCTGACGGTAGTCTTTGGCTCCATCATCGTGATGTCATCTCGGTACAGCCCTGACTCACGAGGGCGGACATCTCTCAATACGACGGTATTCTTCGGCGCTTGATGAAAGAAACTTTTTACTTCCGATCTTAATTGGGTTCGCAGGCCCCTGCTGGGCCGGTTTCGCTCGACGAGAGGCCTTGGCTGCCTCCAGCGTCGAACTCCACGGACCAACAGGTCTTTTGTGGGGCCCGAGTTGCCAATCTCGATTGGAAGGGCAGTCCCCTTACAATCCATAATGCGGCCGTCGTATAGTACGACACGCTCCCCATCAAAGGTTTCGTAGACCTGATCCACCAATGCCAACCCTCGGAGGTGGTACTCGACCGCGATGTCGACCAATAACCTCAGTTGCGCATGGTAGTTGTCTCTTGGGTCCTCCATGGCGGCAATTTCTTTATGTTCTGAAGTCGCGAGTTTAGCATATATCTTGGGAGGAGGAGGAACAGCGGTTTCAACTCCTCTGGCCTCTTCTTCAGGCCTGGCCCCTGGGAGCTCTTCATCATCGGTGTCGATATACAGGACATCGTTGTCCTTGTCATTGGTATTTCGAATGGTGATGACGGGTCCCTGCGTCAGATTCTCGACGACTCTTTTTGGAGGGAGGTGGGCATCGCAGGACTCCGCGAGCCCTGCCTCTCGACGCTTCTTTGCCTCCCTGTGTCGCTTGCTCAGCTTATTTTTCTTGCGCTGACTAGGTTCGATGACAGTAGCGGCTGCAGGACATTCTACCGGGGCAGGTCTTTTTAGAGTATGGAGGCGGTCCTTCGTTTTGACTGCTTCCGGCTCTACCAACTCCTGATATGCCTTTTCTGCATCTTTCAGTGCTTGACTTCTGGGCACATACCGCCCTTTACTGTCCCAAATCTCATTTAGGCTTCTGTGTGGGACTGGTGGTCGATTCTGGCGACTGTGGCGCTCCCAATCGGCAGGGGTCCATTCCTCCGTCCCTTCTGGCTCTCCGGTCTTGCCCCAATGGCGTGGTTCAGCTCCTCCAGGAGCAAACTCTCCGGGCTTGATGGATTTGTAAAAGTTGGGCTGTCCAGCCCCGATGAATCCTGGCAGAATCTTTTTCGCCTGGCGTTTCTTGGCCGCCTTGGAGATATTCGGGACAATCGCATAGTCCCAAAGGCCATCGGCAATCTCTTTTTCCAGCCCGACTGCCGCAGTCTCAAATACCAACTTTGACCCTCCTTCTATCGGAACAATAGAGCTGGATTCGGTTCGACCTCTCTTGAATCCCCTCTCTTCGTGGCCACGGCCTGACAAGGCGGGTCCACGGACACCGTGACCCCCACCTTGCCTGGTAGCGGCCACATCCCGATATAAATTCTCCAAAGGAGACGCCATCTTAAAGCTAGGAGAAAAAGGATTAAAATTTCGGAGACCGAAATAATTCCGTTTATTTCGCTCCTTTTCTACCTTTCTCTGCCCAAATTTCCGCTGGATGAGGATTCCGATCTCTCTCTGTCGATGTACTCCGTCCGTTGGCCCGAATAAACCGAAACTTTTCACGATAAAACAAGACTTTTCCAAGATGTTTCCAATAAAACTTCCAAAATCTTTAGTGGTAACGGTAAAACTTTTCCAAAGATGGCCGATAACGGTACAAAAAGTGGTGATATGAAGAAGATGCCAAAAAATAGTGCCGGTACATGTGTATAGCACATGGGCACAACTGTCAGTTGTGAAGAAGATAAACAATAGGACCCGGATCCATAGTGGTGCGAGGCTAGTAGACATTTCACTTAATGTATCCCTCCGCCCACGTGTTTCTTCCATGCTTGGTAGCGTCATTGACCGCTCCCTGTTTACTTCCTCATTTGGGACGTCATCTTCCTTTGTGGCGTCACTAGCATCGATATCATCGTCCATTTTTGTTGTTTCATCGATAACTTCCGCGTTTTTCACCTCCATTTGAAATTCCATCGGTGAATTTACATCTTTTTTGTCGATTTTCATCGTTTCATCAGGAATTTCGCTGATTTCTTCAACCAATCCAATGGTTTCCATGGTAAAATTCGTCTTGTTACCATATTCTCTGGTGAATTTCATCGCATCTTCGCCAGGTAAGTATGAGAATTGCTGCTGGTTATCGTCTGCTGCCATTTTTCTTCTAATTTCGACGTTACGGTCAGAATGCTTTCGGATTGCTTTCGTAATTATCTCAATTTCTTCTTCATCCTCAGAAGATTCGATCCAAGCATTTTGGCATCTGCAGTGTCCACAACATCTCTTCTTACGCGAAGGTAAGTTCTTTTTCTTGACAAACGCTGTCATTTCTTTTTCTTTTTCAGGTTCCGATTCGGATTCTTCTGGCGATGAGTTACCCATGGACTCCAGGGTGTCTCCAGTCGTTGGAACATTGGGTCCGTCCTTTTGGTAAGTCTCATATAGTGGTCTCAGGTTTGCAACGTTTACAGAGTCCTCCACTAATCTTCCAGCTCGATTCTCGTAACTCAATCGGTATACGGTGTCCGATACCTTCGACACAATCGTATATCCCTGTCTCCATTTCGTTAAGAACTTCTTGTTCTGTCCAGGCCTGATTCGCATGTCTCGTACAAGTACTTTCTGTCCGATTTGGTACTCGTAAGGCTTCTTATGCCTTTGGTCGTAGTACTTCTTTCGACGATCATGTGCCGCTTTCAGGTTCGCCCTGGCTGTTCTTAGTTCTTCTTCTTGGCGTGCTTCCGCCTGTTGTCGAACGTCCACGAGGTTTCCTGCCTCGTTATCCACAATAACTGGTCGTTCTGGAACTAAGGTGTCTACTTTAGTTCTGGGCTCCCTCCCAAACATGAGTCTGTACGGCGTAAACTTCGTGGATGAATGTACAGATGAGTTGTACGATTCCAAAACTTCATCCAGTTTTGTTGCCCAATCAGTCTGGTTCTTCGCAGGAGTCAGATACTTTTTCATAGTCTGAATAATGCTTTTATTCGTCCTTTCGGCGAGACCATTACTTTGCGGATGGTATGCAGTTGTTGTTGCGTGCTCTATCTTGTTTATTTTCAAGAATTCTTGAGTGTTCTTCGCAACAAACGGCGTCCCTCGATCCGAAATGAGTTTCTCTGGTATCCCGAAGATTCTCCTTACATCTTTTGCTAGGAAGTTCATTACGATTAGTGCGGTTGTGCTTTTCACTGCTTTAGCAACACAATATCGAGTGGCGTAATCGACTGCCAACAAGATGTGCTTGTTTCCTCCAACCGACGGTACTAATGGTCCAATGAAATCCATTCCCCAGCAATCACAAGGCTTTCCAATGGGCATTTCTTGAAGGAACCCTTCAGGTTTCTCCGTACCCAACTTGTGTAATTGACAAATCTCACATGATCGCACATATTCGAATATGTCGTGCTTCATGTTATTCCAATAAAATTTTTGCCTGGCTCTATTCCAGGTCTTAGTTTGTCCCTCATGACCAGCATCTGGCTCGTCATGGCATAATCTCATTACTTCAGGGATGAGATGTTTTGGAACCACATTCACGAGTGTGGGTACGGAACTTGTGTGAAACACACAAGCGAACAACTTGTTGTCGTAATCGCAAAACAACTTATGAAGAGGTGACTCTGGTTGGTTATGCAACTCCTCACGAATCTTCAAAATCTCTGGGTCCAATTTTTGCTCCACCTTCCAATCCCATTGTAAGGTTACATTAAAGATCACACTGTCATCTAGGTCTTCCGCTTCTGGGATGGCCTTCCAGTTAACAGGCACTCCTGCTGGATATCTCGAGAGGCAATCGGCTTCGACGTGAAGTTTCCCCTCCTTGTAGATGATTTTGTAGTCGTACTCCTGCATTAGCAGCTGCCAGCGACCAAGTCTTCCTTCCAGACATGCTGCAGTTTTCATGTAGCATAATGCGTGGTGATCCGTCACAATTGTAAAGGGCTTCTGGAACAGGTACGGCCGGAACTTGGTGACTCCATAGATTACTGCTAGGCACTCCTTATCCGTCGTACTGTAGTTCTTTTCCGCGTCCCTTAGAACTCTGGAGACACTTCCAATGATCTCCTTTCTTCGTTTATCCTCTGACTTCTGGTAAAGCATCGCTCCAATTCCGTATCCACAGGCATCAGTATGCATAAATATTGCAGCCTTCGGATCATATACGGCAACTAATGGAGATTTCGACAACATATTCTTTAGCGTGTGGAATGCATTCTCGCAGTCAACTGACCATTCGAACGGTATATCTTTACCCGTAAGGTCTGACATTGGCTTCGCTATGTTGGCAAATCCAGGTACATGCTTTCGATAATAACCCGCCAATCCAAGAAAACTTCTGATTGCGGTTACATTGTCAGGAACTGGGAAGTTCTTTATGGCGACAACCTTATCTGGATCTGGCCGAATTCCATCAGGCGAGATCAGGTGTCCCAAATACTTCACTTCTTGGAATCCAAAGAAGCATTTCACTGGATGCAACTTCAGGTTTGCTGTCCTCAGCAGGTCCAAGATAGTTCTCAGTCTTTCCAAAAATTCTTCGAACGTTCTTCCAAACACTACGATGTCGTCAAGGTAGACAAGGCACGTTTCCCATTTGTGCCCGGCGAGTAGGATGTCCAATGCACGTTGCATAGTGGCAGGAGCGTTTCGGAGTCCGAAAGGCATTCTTACGAACTCGAACAATCCTCGATGAGATGTAAATGCGGTCTTCTCGATGTCGCTTTCTTCCATCTCGAACTGCCAGTATCCACTCTTCATATCCAGCGTTGCGAAGTAGCATGCTCCTCTCATGGAGTCTAATGCATCATCAATCCTCGGTAATGGATAAGTGTCTGCCTTTGTAATCGCGTTCAACTTCCGATAATCTACACAGAAACGGTAGGAGCCATCCTTCTTCTTTACAAGGACAATGGGCGATGCATACGGCGATTTCGATGGCCTTACAACCCCAGATTTCTTCATCTCCTCTAGCGTCTCATCAATTACGATGCGTTCCCCAGGCCCGCATCTTCGTAACGTGTCTCGAACAGGTAAATTATCTCCAGTTTCGATCTTGTGTTTGGTCAAATTCGTAGCTCCCAGGTCCTTAGATGAAAAGGCGAAGATCGGTTGGAACTCCTTCAGTAGGATCGTCAACTCTTCTCTTTGATCATCTGTTAGTTCAGGACCAAGTTGAATTTCTCTTTCAAAATCAACGGGTGCTTCTCCGACGTCTCTAAAGTTTTCCTCCTCGGAAACTTTGCAGGCTTGTTCTTCTTCTAGTTCTTCTAGAAGTTCGAAGTGTCCAATAGTCTCGCAGTCTCCAATCCCCACGGACTCCAGTGTGGTATTCAGGAGTTGGACTTCCAGTTGTGATGTCCCATTCCCTTGTAGCACACTGCTGGCCACAACGATGCCTTTTCTATTAAAGAGACTATCGTTCGTTTCAATCATGAGTACTTCGTTTTCCTCAATGATTCGCCCTGCAGCTACTTTGAGGTTCAAAGCCTGGCCCGGATTTAACGTAATCCTTCCTTGGGCTTTTACGCAGCTTTCCTCTCTAGCTTTTATGGCATAGGAGTTATCCAGATGGCTATTCTGAGCACATCCCTCCTCTTTTAACTCTTTGAAGAAATTCCAGGGAAGGCTACTACGCGCACTTCCTTTCTTCAACAATTCTCGTGTTCCTTCGTAGAACATCTCATTAGCAAAGTAGATCTTGGAGGTCTTCATGGAAATGATGAGATCAAATGCAGCTCCCAGGTCTCTCCCCAGCAGTGCTTCTCGTTTTCCATCTATGATGAGCATCCTTGCCGTTACTTGCTTTCCGTTCAACTCGAACGTTGGCCACAACTGACCAAGTACTTTAATCGGTACCCCTCCTACTGCACCTAGTGCAGGTGCGTTCCGGATTGGTCCATATCGAAGTCCGTACTCTTTGGCCATTGTGCCTGACAAGATAGTGAACCCAGTTCCGCTATCCGCCAAAAATCTAACTGGTGTGCCATCAACCTGAATGGTAATCTTGGCAACACTCTCATCGGGCGTAGTATCTCCTACCTCGATGAGTTCGCATGAGGTGAGTAGGCTGTCTACAGTGATTTCGACACTCTTTCGACAACAAGCCCTACTCCTCAACAAATCTCCAACTTCAACGGATTCAATAACTTCGCTGTTCGCAGGGATCCTGCTGGTATCATCTCCTCTACCGATAGCTGCGTTTACAATAGCCTTCTTGGATTTCCTAGCATCAGTTTCGGCCTTGCCCCAGGCAATAACATTGGATGTTACATCTTGAGGGATTTCCTGAGCAACATTGCTTATCCCCGGTATACACGCCGCAGAATTCTGTTGGGTCCTTCCCTCAATTCCGTCTGGCACCGCAGAATTCTGTTGGGTCTTTCCCTCAATTCTGTCTTGATGAACTCCAGTTTCCATGGCTTCCACAATTCTCTTTGCTTCCTCCAAGCTATTCGCGTAAACTACCATAGCTTTCGTAGGTGACCAGATGATGGGTTCCGGAAATATCTCTTCGATGATTTCTCCCCTTCGACCAGTATCCTTTCGCAGCTTCTTATATTTTCGTGAATTCCGTTGTCGTTTTCCATTCGTAATGCCGACTAACAACTCCGACGATTGCTCAGGGAGTCCTTGAGTGTCCAAATCACATGGTCTCTTCGGTGCTCCAGCCTTTGGTCTAGTCGTGGCGACATTCAAGATGCCGACTAACAACTCCGACGATTGCTCAGGGAGTCCTTGAGTGTCCAAATCGCATGGTCTCTTCGGTGCTCCAGCATTCCGTCTAGTTGCAGTGACATTGGTAGCTTTGCTCACGCCCCTATTCCCCCCCAACAAAGCTTTGTTCACAATGTTTTGGGAATTGGCGATCGCTGTTTCGTTTCGATTTTGTCGTTTTCCAGAAGGTTTTCCGTTCTTAAAGGGCGGTAGGCCCCTCTTTACTGCCACCCTTTCTAGTTTAAATCAGCCGGGTTTTCCTCTCGCAGGAACTTCTTCTGCCCGTTCTCGCTGACGACAAAATATTGTTGGCCATTTTTCCCAGTGGCCATTCCATGTTGAACAAGTCCAACGGTTCCATCCGCGACTACTTTCTTTGGGCAGTTTCTTGAAAAGTGACCCTTCTCGTGACAGTGATAACATTCTACTGTACTGAGATCTTTCAGGGTTTTACTTCCATCTTGCGTTTGCTGACCATTGTAGTGCTTCTTCTGCGGATATCTTTGGTTCCATTTCCGACCTTGTTGCTGATTCGAGTTCTGGTTCTGGTTCTGGTTGGTCTTCTGTTGCGCTTGGTTATTTGAATTTGATGGAGTCGAGTTGTTCGTTGGGTCCGCTTGATCTTGAGTAACAACCGCGTAAGAACGTCCTCCGTCCATTACGGCTTGTGTCTGTTTGGAATTTTGGCGTTGGTTATTCTTCTGTGGACCCTTGGAGACCTGGGTCGTCGTTTGTTGACCCATCGTTCCTTCCGGTATCCATAACCCATCAGCCATCGAAACTTCCTCTGTATCCTTGATATATGTCGTGTACAGTTTCAGATTGCTATTCAGCGCATTCTGTGTAGCATTACGTATAATCGGATGAAGTTTCTGCCGAAATTCCACAATCCGGTATTTGTCGGTTACCCCGGGTAACACTTTTCTACTCAAGTCAAGGTAGCGACCCAAAAACTGATTGGTGTCCTCTCCTTTCCTTTGGAGCATGGTATCCAACCTCAGCTTCAGTTGCACTAACTCGTCTCGACGTCCAAATCTTTCAATTAACTCGCTCCGTATGAAGTCCCACGTGGTTTTCCCTCTATTCTCTTTGTAGAAATTGGATAACCAACGTACTACGTCCCCTTCTACTGCTTTACGTAGGTAGTAGGTCTTGTGGACGTTGCTCCAGTCCTCCAGATCTGCGATACTCTCGTAGTCCTCCAGAAAGGTGTATACAGACGTCAATCCTTTGAAGGTCTCCAGATTCCGGGGTGGGTGAAGACTCTTGTACTTCCCATCCAGCTCCTCACAGGTCCGATGACGATTGCAAATTGGATTTCCTTCCAGCTCTTCTACGCTGGGATCCTCACTTGTTAGGCTTTCATCCTCTAGCTGGTCCGGGTTCTCTCTCCGTAGAATAGGAGTCTCAGGTAGGCGACCTCTCTGGGTCCCTCCACTCTTCTTCAGCATGAGCGGCGTCTGGAATACATTAACCTGTCTTAGGTTTTCAGCGTGGGCCGACGAGGGCTCCCCTTCAGTGTCCAATCCAGGAATCACTGTATGACGCTGAGATTCAGCGTGGGCCGACGAGGGCTCCACTCCGGTATCCACTTCTCGGACTACCGTATGACGCTGAACTGTACTTACACCACGCCCGCTCCGGAGTTGCATCGATCCTGATGGTTGCTGGGCTTCGAACCAGGCCATCAGTCTCTCCCGTCTTTCAGCACTTAGATTTTGAAGGATACCTTCAAGTGGATCTTCTCCATCCATCTGATTTGTATCGTCCTTCTCCCGTGTCTTCGACTTCGATTTCGGTCTGCCTTTCTTTCCTTTACCACCTGGTGTAACTCCGACATCATTGGTATTCTCTACTGGATCTGTAGTGAGGTACCCCGCACCTCCACCATTTTGTAACATCCCCGTTTCCGTAGGGTTAGTAGAGAGATCTCTACTAGCCATCTAGAAGTGTCGAATGGATGTTGATGATTAAGTCTTTCGGTCTATTGGCTCCTGTGTTGCACACTTAACCACCAGGGACACAAGGGTCGGTACCTCAGGAGACCTGTGGTAGAGAATATTGTAGAGATGTCGTCTTACACTCGACTGCTGGAGACTTCGTTGTCGGGTGGAAACATCGGCTACGTGGCGGCTATGATTCTAAGTCCCACTCCCATAAAATGACTGAGTCCACACATTGAATTCGTATGTTGAAAATGCTCTTTTATTCAATAAACAGAGAGTCCTGTAGATTGAGAGATATCGCATTGGTCTTGCTAGGTCTTAAGCATAAAATCCAACTCCTCTCTCAATCTACAACCTCTTGTATTTATACTCAAAATACAATGCAAACATCTGATTATGATAACAAAGGCTCCAGGTGTGTCCAAGTCTCTTGGACACACTCGGACCTAGAAGTGAACTATCACTTATCAAGAAAACGAAAACATCTATAAGATGTATAAATTATAACAATACAGAAGGATGTACGATCATCCTCCTATTAACAATTTGTAAAGATTCTCACGTCCAAAAGTTCTGCATCGATGGTTCTTCTAGGATCTATCCTATTAACCATCGATGTAGTACTTTTGGGCTATTCTTCTCATCTTGGAGGGCAGGGAGTCATCGTCATAATGACCTCCCGGCCACCCCCAAGCATGAGGTGAGAACCTTTCATCGATACAACTTGATTATAGGGTGTCTACAAAAACGGACGAATTCTGAACGGTGAATTCGTTACAATTCTCACTTGTTTTTACACCAATTGCGTCATGGGCACTTCCGCCTTTTACCATCATACCAATCATAATATATCTAAAAGAGGAATTTGTAAAAAAATGTAATAATTGGTCAGTTTGAAACTGCCATAAAAAGTTTATTTTTAAAACCTATATTAATATGAAAGAAACTTAAATGATTCAGTTACTCTTCCCGCTTTTAAAACACATGGAGGCGTTGCTTAATGTTGCTTATGAATTAAGTGCTGGAGCTCGGTTTTTTTTGGTCATAGTTTTATAGTCATTGGTCATTGGTCATTTGTTTTCTTTTTGTCGCCATTTTCAAATGACAAATATTGCTTAACATCTTAGTACAGAAACTTGAAGAAGAAAACGACCTGAATTGTTTCCTGCAAATCAGTGTTCAACGAAAGTCTGCAAGTTGTGCAACAGCAGTCATAGTTATATCTCATTCGCAATTAAAACTTAGTGCAGGTAAATGGCAGCGAGTCTACTATCTACTAAAGCCTACTATCTAGTGCAAAATAGGAGTATCCTTGTTCCAAAAATGGCGTCCAACATGCAAATCACACCAACCAGTAAGTAACAAAAACTACTTCCCAATTTATGAATATAAAGCAAGTTTTCTTGAATTTTTTTGCATGAATAGCTAGTTTGGTAGTTGATTGTTACATTCTAGCAAAAATTTTGATCTAAATCATATATAAACTGCAAGAGTAGTGCTTCTTTATGTACTGGTGGCTTTTGCCACCAACAGGCTTTGAAGAACACAAGTGTGCTGTTAGGCCTAACTCATGGTACATGAAATAGACCACTCTTTGGTGCTGTAAACTGCCCAAAACACATGCTTTGGTGATTTTTTTTGTTACTTAGCAAGTTTTACCAAAATAAGAATTGGGTTTATAGATTTTATATTTGTTATACTCATTTTTCTTCACCTCCTTCACCTCCCCCATCCATTCTGCACCTCCAAATAAATGAGCGAAACCCACAACTGTCCCACAACCCGAAGTGCACTTTGATAATGTAAGTCACTGGGCATTAGCAACTAATGGTCATGAACAACACTGCGAATTAGACGGCTGTACCAGTCGATCTCGCATCAAATGTGAAAAATCTGACGTATTCTTGTGTTTATCAAAAGCTAGAAACTGCTTTAGAAAATTTTATGTTGAAAATGGTCACTGACCAAACTTTGTTCATGTGTCATTGCAAAAATTTTGGTTTTCCATGTACTCAGTATTGTATCTATATGTAACCATTAAAACCTATTGGTGGCATTTGCCACCATGTCATAACTTTCTTAATTATGGACCGATGTTAATGTAATTTTACTCAAAGCTTATTTAAATAGTCCATAACACAGATATGCAAAAAAAATTTTTTTCATACAGCTCAAAATAAATCAGGGCCGAAAGGGTTAAGAAGTCAACTATTGCTGTGAATAATGTACAGTTTTTTTTTGCAAGACAGTGTGCAAGAAACCAATTTAAGTTTTGCAAAAGTATCATCATATTGGCAATTGCACTTAATTCAGGGATACATTCCAGTGTATTTTGATAATTTGAATTCAAATTTCAATTTTATTTAAATTTCATTTTATTTACATTTAAACTTCATTTAAACTTATTAATAATTTAATTTCAATATATGTTACATGATTATTAATATTTTACTGCTATATTATACTGCTATTTTACTTTATCAGCTATAGTACTGTCAAAAAGTACCATCCATCTCCACCTTCAACTCCATGCCTCCAGAACCATACTGGAATAATGATGGAGCTTTTGAACCCATTAATAATGGTCACTGTAAGAGGCCCAGTAGTATTGGGCATTAACCCTTTAAAGGCCAAGAAAAAACTGGCAATAATAATGAAAAAACATTGTTGGAAATTTGTTAATGAATACACAGACAAGCCATTAGAACCAAAAAAAAATTTTATTTTCGACAAGAAGGTGTGCAAAAAAAGGTGTCCTCATTTGGGGACACCGGCTACATTGCACATCGTCATAGATAACTTTTATTTGTTATTGTGCATTTTTTCAAAGCATGGCCTTTCTAAACAAAGTGTAACAGAACATTTTTTACATCCCCATCGGCATTTTGCATGGCAAATGACACATCGACGCTGAGAATCTAATTTGATAGGAAAATGTCCATATGGGCTAAATCGGATGTCATCAGTTACTCCTCCAATAAGAGTAGAACGCCCACCACCTGCACTACTGCTTCGTTTTGGTTTGTGTTCAGCTTCAAGGGAAAGATAATATCGAGTGATACTTCTTTGGAATTGCAGCAGATCTAACTTTTCATTTTGTGTTGTCATTTTATGCAACACCCAACTGTTCACCATTGCCATGTTGATGCAATTAGTGAAAAGTGGCCACCACCATTTCTTTCCTCGAATTCCCACATGATACTTGCTCACAAATTGATCATGAAGATCCACTCCTCCCATTCCAGCATTGTATGCTTTCAACAATGCTGGCTGATCAACATCAATTTTTGATTTTTTCACTTGAGACCATCTTTTTACTTTTGCAAATGGCTGAATTCCTTCATGGTTGCTTGCAACACAAACTGCACTATTGTCATTCCATTTCACAACTAAAATCTCTTTCCGTACATCAAATTGGTAGTCATAGGCACCTCGTTCCTTTTTCTTGATAATATTCGATGGCACAAGAGGACATTTTTTTGTGCGATTTTCTCGAACTGTTCCTGTTGCTCGAAATCCATTTTCTTGGAGATTTACAAGCAAATCATAGCTCGTAAAGAAATTGTCAAAAGTGACATGATGATCAGATGGAGTATTGACTACGGCCAGCATGTTGGAAACAACATATGTGCCTAGAGGTGAATTGTCATTTTCCTTGTTTTTACCAGCATACAATTCGAAGTTGTAACAATAGCCAGTACTGCTGCACAATAACCAATTTTTAAAACCAAAACGAACAGGCTTGTTTCTAATAAATTGCTTGGTTGGGTGTCTACCAAAATATTTTACCATACTTTCATCTACAGACAACTGTTCATGGAGCATACCCCAAGACATAAATTTTTTGTTCAGTAATTGATACAATGGGCGAATTTTGAAGCAACGGTCATTTTTGTCAAGTTCAGAGTTGTCTGCAATGTGCAAATTACGTTTGATTTCTCGATACCTGTTTCGAGGCATGCATTTGGAAACCAATTCAACTCCCAAATCATGATCAAGAGACCAATACATTTGCTCCCTAGGCAGTTTGTGGTATCCGGTCAAGAGTAAAATTCCAATGAAATTCTTCATTTCATCTATGGAAATTGTGAAACCATGCTGGTTGTTTTGCCTTGCATACTTTTCCGACTGTTCGACAAGCATTTTCAAAACATCTTCATCAAACAATTTTTCAAAAATTTGGACAGGCGATGAGTTTTGTATTTCAGAAGTAAGTTTTTCTACGTTTTCGGTGTACTCATTCGTCATATCATTCTTCTGAAGTGTTGAAAATTTTGGTGTAACTTTCTTCCAGTATGGAGTATCATCATTTTCCTTCGGCACTTTTTTGGGTTTTTTTCTTGGAGGTTTTTTGGTAATATCATCAACAGTTTCATCACATACAAAACCATGAATTTCTACTTCTCCTGGCACATCATTAGGCATCACAGTGTCTTCATTTGTAATTTCCTCATCATCACCTTCATCTTCATCTGTGACAACTTCAGGAGAAGGAGGCAAAATAACAATGTCAACATCATTGTCATTGTCACTATTACCTATGTAATCATTGTTGAGAAACTCAACAGCACTTAGTAAAGTACTGTGTTTTCTTCCATAAAAAGAAGTGCCTGCAGGTAGCCCAGCCATGTCTGAAAATGGCAAAGTAACTATGAAAATGCTTGTTCAAGTGTATTTATTGCAAAGATTTGCTATAAAACAGGCATGAAGAGCAAATTATCCACCTAAACATACACAACTGCTTTTTGGATAGAAATGGCCGGTGTCCCCAAACAGGGACATCACATTTCTAATGCAAACCAAATAGTTCAAATATGCTCAAATTTTATAGCAAATCCAAATCTATAACTAGTATACCATTACAATAAATGAACAGGTTTCAAAAATTGATTAGCTTACCACTATTTTTGTAAAATGAAAATAATTTACAAGAGTGTAAAACTTTGCAAATATATGTCTGGAAGCTTGTAAACAGTTTGAGTAAGTGGCGCCCCTATTGATAAAAAACTAAAACACATACATACAGCAACTAGAGTGCTTCAGTATGAGTCTTTACATCCAAATGTAATGGCTCTAAATGAAATATATGGTTTAAAAAAAAATTCTAATTGGACCGTCCCCAAACAAGGACACTGGCTGTTAACGGGTTAAAGTTGGAGTATTGATGATTGGCAAATTCTGTGCTGCTTTAGGAGCCAGTTCGAATTTGCCTGTTGATGACACTCCAATAAGGCTTTCAATATCCGTTGACATAATGTTTAATGTAACGTTGTGTTATTCCTTATGCACCGTATTTGTAGGGTGTAAAGGGTAACTTATTTTAATAGGTTTGACCCTCCTTTGGTTGTATTTTTTCCTAACCGTACTAGGAGGGGTTTTCTTGAGTTTTGCTGGCAATGGATATTCTTAATGGCCTTCTATAAATAATTAATGGTGTCTTACCTTACTAGTGGTTCCTTTTCATTGTGTCCCTCTTGTCCTCTTTTCACTGTTTCACTTAATTTGAATAAATATTCATTTTTTCCATTTGATTAACAGAAAGTAATATTACTTTCTATTAATCTTTGTTTTAAGCCTATGGTTCTACTAATTTAAACTAAAAAATTGATTTTCCCAAACAGAAAAGATTTACACATTATTTATTTATTTTAGTTTAGAAAATATCAAACATAACATCACCAACTTTTATGTTTGATGGATTAAACTTAATACAACATTTTAAAAGTTAGCAAAATCATTCGTGAATCAAACTTAATACATTTTAAAGTTAGCAATCATACCTATGCACTTTCAGGCATAATCCAATATAACTGTTCTCTCTTCAGAGTACACACTTTACACAAATACACAACACTCACATATCACAACTCTCCATGAACACAAACAAAGAAAAATCACTATATTTCCATGGCTCTGACAACTATCACCTTCTATACTCCACAACAAAATTTTAACTCCCAAAAACTTCAAAGTTTTTGGTAGTTATTCCGTTCGAAGACTGATTTTTTCTGGATTCTAATTGGTTAATTTTCAATTTTGATTGGCAGACCCAATTTGGCCAATCAACACTGACCCATGTTTACTGATTTAGGAATGTGCCCTTTTCTATGTTGGTACCCCTTAAATAGTAATTTTGTCAATTTTCTGTTACTTATGAGATTTTTGTGTCATCTGCTGCCAGGTTTTGTGCATGAAATATGTTTTAAAGATGAGGTATTTGCCTTTTGTGGTTGTAACTTTTCATAACTTATTGTTCCATTGTTCTTTGGAATGTGTCTTCATCTATTTTATTTCTTCATTTGACTTTTTTGACCTATATTAAACTCTTTGCCATTTTTTGTGTTATTGTCCAGATGTTCATTACTGGGTGTTTAAAATTACGATATCCCTAACAAAACGGGTAACTACTTTGGGTATTATTTTATTTTCTAATTTTTTCTATGTTAGGTGTCTTTGTTTATGTCCTTTTGGCACCTAACAGTTGTTAATTTCTTTAGCCAAATAAACTGGCTTAGTAAACCTTTTAGCATATATATTAGATGTTCCCAGACAGATAAAAGGATCATCTGGAAAGTCCTCGTCTTTTTCACCATGATATGTATATGCGTGCTCATGTATGATGTTGAAATACGCAGACTTCAGAGTTTCGTTATTAAGTTTCTCATTCTCGTGATTTAGTTTCTCATAAATCTAACATATTTTTCGAGTCTGAGCGTGTCCATGGCTCATTGCATGGCCAGGATGGTAGTAAATAATCAGTATTTCTCGAAGAACTTTGCAAAAAAAATTTAACTTTGACAATGATGTATACTTTGAAGTATATATACCGGTTAACAAATATGACCAGATCTACTTCTCTAAGTGTGGCCAAGTCAGGCAATAATGATGACCTCTAATGAGGGGAATGTGAAGGGCAACATAATCAAGGCTAAATTAAATATAGTAATACGATCAAGGGTAATTTTCCTTTCTCTAAAGGGGTAAGGTGGAAAGACATAACAACTACATGGATAATCACAGTTGATTAATCCGAAAATATAAACATATTGGAAAAGGTTAGAATAAGTATTAAGACACCAAATGGCGCTGATCAAAGAGTGTTCAATTTTTAAAGAAGAGCAACAAAGGGCGTCCTTCAGAATTATACTTTGAAGGTGTTGTCTCCATGACTCCACTTTCAATTTTTCCTTACTGTTACTCTTCTAACGTTTTCAAAATGAAAATAATCCAATCATTGATGTCCCTGATAGATGTAGATGAAATTCCAGCTGGAATATAGATGAATTTAGTTGAATATTCAGACGTCCCTTTTGTTCTTCCTCAAGTCAAGGCCCTTCTAGGTTAAGTTTTTTTTTCCTCTTTCTTCCTCTTTCTGTTGGCACCACTCTGGCACTTGCTAGCATTCAAATGTTGATGTTATTCTTTTGCAATGTTCAGCACACTTCTGACCGTTTAAACTAATAAAAGTCGTGACCTTAACGCGAATAAAACACTTAAAAAGAGACATTTTTACACACACACACACACACACACACACACACACACACGACATTTCTCTTCAATTCGATGGTCGGCAAATATTTCTAACATAAGGGCGGAAGTAGATAAGCAGTTAATAAGTAACAATTAACTCGTACTTTTGAATAAAATATTACAAGAGTTTATATTTCTATTTACTATTTTTTTGCGAAACCTAGGAGACGGGCTCGCGGAACCCAGGAGACCGGTTCGCGGATTCCTGGTTGGAAATCACTGCTTTAATGTAAAAACTAGTGGAAAGTCGAAAAATGAGCACCCTAAAAAAGCAAAGCGATCTGAAAAACAAAAACACACTTAAATTTTCTAAGACCTCCATTTAAGAGCCATTTAATTCAAAATTTCTCTGAATGTAGGCGCTGTGACCATTTTTGGTTGAAAAACGGTTTATTAACGTTTTTTCTCCAGGTTTCAAGTCACATAATAATTAATATAAAAATAATTTCGCGTGTTATCCTTGTAACAAAGAAACAACGTAAAGCCAATGGATTAATGCACGTGCTACTTTTTATGAGATTGTTCTAAGTCGTTTTTAATGGGAGTTCTTCAAATGTTTGGGTGACGGTTTTTTCGTCCTATGAGACTTAACATGGAGCTAAAAAAACGTACGATTTTAAACGTTATTAAAAAAATAGAAGGACCATTTCAAAATTTATATAAAAAAACATCATGAAGCCAATACATGAAAGTATGTGCTAATTATTTTGTTATGGTTCTAAATTGTTTTAACGAGAGTTTTTCAAATGTTTGTGGGACGGTTTTTGATTCAATGGGAATTAACATGGGGTTCAAAAAACGAACGATTTTGAACCTTGTTTAAAAATAGAAGGACCTTTTTAAAATTTATATAAAGCGAACAATTAAAGAACAATACTTTTTATTGCATTTTGCACTTTACTGTATTTTAATTGATCGATTGTGAGGCGATTTCTTGCAGTTTTAGTAACACCATATAAGAACACTCATTTGTCTCGTTGTCGTCTGCTCAAAACAACAAGATGGACGACGTGTATCTAGGCTCGATAACATCGAAAAACTATTTACTGATTCTGAAACTAAATATTTCAATTGAAATTTGTTGAAATAGAGCCGAAGTGAAACATGACTTAGATTTTCGTTTTTTTGTTTTTTACAAAAACATATTTGAAGCCAACTTTATTCAAATAGCAAGAGATTCAAAATGGTCGCAGTCCATTAAACAAATTACAATTTTTATAGAGTGGTATCGTTTTAAGAAACCAATATCAAAAATGAACTTTGTGTCAAAAGGTGACCAAACAAAGGAAAGAATGTTGTTTGCAAAATAACCCATGTTATTTTTATTTTAGAAAAAAGAAACACTTTTCTTTTGAGGGGCTTTTTTCTCCATTTAAGATGGAAGAATAAACAAGGTGCAAAAATCCTTAGGGAGATGACATAAAAACTTTCTAGAGCTTACGAATTTGGTTTCATTCTATTTTCCGAACACAATGTTCTTTCCACCCCCCCCCCCCAAAAAAAATTCGCTTGCACCAATGTAGTATTTTTTTTTATCTGTGATGAAACTGACCGCTTGACCAAGCGGAAATCAGTTCATGGACATATATAAATGATTGGGTGATGAAAAAAAAAAGATTTCTGTCGCTTGAACAGGTTCAGACGTGTCTTTTTTAAGTTGCATATGTTTTTTTTGTAAGCGTGTTATGCGTGTTTTGTGGTGTGAGTGTATATATATATATATATATATATATATATATATATATATATAACCCAAACACCTAGAGCAATAGATCTTATCATGTATTCCATGAACGGATCCATTTCAAAAAATACAAAATACCTCAATGAATAAATTGGAAAGCGTGGGTGAAAAATGGACACTGGACTGTAAGGACATACTTTTTTATTTATTCACGGGTCAAATGCTAGGGATTGGGGGCCGAAACCTGGGTGGCACAGTGGCGATAGCCTCTAAGATAGGTGGTAGCCCAGGAGGGAGTCCTGTGGGTTCGTATCCCCCTCTAGGCATGGTTGTTGACTTGTTGTGTTCATAATTTCTCCGTCATTGTGGAGTTAGTGTCGATCGTAAAACACATCTCGCCAAATCCGGCTCGTGTGTCGCGTCTTTCATTATAAATCATCATATGACCGACCCCGCTCGGTACGGCACATGGTCCAGGAGAAGAAGAAGACATCAAATGCTAGGGATTGAAAGGGTTGTATCCAGCTGAGACAATTTTTTGGTGACGATTCTGACTTGGACGACGCCAAGGGTTGGAAGTGTAGGCTAGTAGTGAAGTGGAGGAAAATAAACAAAAAGCATATGCAATTGTAGCAGATTACAGAAGCACAAAGGAGTGCAAAACAATTTACAAATGGAGCATTGAGGTGAAAACACTACTCATTTATCTCAAAGTGTTAAAATAAACAATTTCAAGTTAAATCTATTCTGTATAATTTTTCATTTCAATTCAGACCCATTTCTCTGACCTCCATTGTTTGTAAAATTTTCGAGCATATAATTTATTCTAATACAATCAAGCATTTAAAAAACCATAAATTAATTCATGAAAACCAGCATGGTTTTCGAAAAGGCAGATCATGTGATACCCAGCTAGCACTATTCATCCAAGACATACAATCTGGCTTGGATAGTAAGGGCGAATTTGACTTGGTATTTTTAGATTTTGCAAAAGCATTTGATACAGTGAAGCATTCACTACTAATTAAAAGAATGATGACTTTTAACTTAAATAAACAAGTAATTTCGTGGACATCATCATTCTTATCAAATAGAGAACAGCGAGTCCAAATTGATGGTGCTGTGTCAGACTGGGCTAAAGTAACATCTGGTGTACCTCAGGGTAGCATTCTTGGACCACTGCTTTTCCTTCTGTTCATAAACGATCTGGCAGACAGATGCAACAATACGATGCGTTTGTTTGCAGATGATGCTGTTGTTTACAGGAGGATTAGGGATAATGAGGATAATGAAGTCCTCCAAAGAGATCTAGACAGTGTTGAAAAGTGGTGCTCTGAGTGGCATTTACAACTGAATAGGAGTAAATGCAATGTTATGCGAGTTTCCCGAAAGCGAGAATCGTTCATGGCAGATTACACAATGGGAGATGTTCAGCTAACCCATGTTGATACCATCAAATATCTTGGCTTAACCTTGTCCAAGGACATGCTTTGGAAAGATCATATAACCAAAGCAGTTGCCAAAGCTAATCAAAGGCTGCGGTTTGTCCAACGCACCCTTAAACATTGTAAAGAAAATGTAAAGAAGGTCTGTTACTTTACCCTAGTTAGACCTATCTTAGAATATTGTTCCCCAATTTGGAACCCATTTAGAAATAATCTAAAGCAAGAAATAGAAATGGTGCAGCGTAGGGCTGCAGGATTTGTAAAGGGACGGTATGCGTATACTGACAGCGTATCGTCTATGCTCCAAGAGCTAGAATGGGAATCATTAGCAGGCCGAAGAAATGAGCAAAGCCTCGCTCTTCTGGGACGTTTGCTGTCTTGTGATAACATTACCCTGCTTAATGGTTTACTAACTAGTAATCCTCATAAAGGTAGATTTGGGCATTCAAAAACTTTCAAAGAATTAATGGCTAGGACTGATGCATATTTTTGGTCTTTTCTTCCTAATGTTATTAGACTATGGAATTCTCTTCCTGTGAATAGTTCTTTGTTAGGGCGATTTCAATTTCATGATGATGTCTTATTTTTAAATAATGACAATCAGTCGTGATTGGGAGTAATCCCTCCCTGTCACATGGCTTTCCAGCTGATTGCAGGTGTATTTAATTGAATTGAATTGAATTTGAAGGGGTACAGCTGAAAACGATCAGAGTCCTTTCTGGTTCATTTTTCAGAATTACAATTTCAAAGTTTCAAATCGATCCACAGGGTTTTCAAATAAGGGGTAAAGTAATAAATTACATATTCATGGTTGAGAACCATTTATTGACGAAAAGAAAAGGGCAAAACAAAGTTTAGGCTTAATCATGAATATTTCATGAATTTCCCACGCCATGCAGTGTATTTAATTGTCAACCTGCAAAACAAGTACAGTTCAGTAAAGCCCTAGCTAGTACAGACCATGCGATAATCGCCCGGAAACACTGTCGAGAGCGATGTGTCTTGGCTACAGGAGGCAGCTTTGCGGATCCAAAGCAACATCGCCAGCAGTGGCATAGCCAAGGGGGGTCTATGGGTCCACACCCCCTTCTCGAGATTCTATATACATGCCAAAAAGTGCTGTGTTTATATTTGATAGTTTTTTCTCGGTCTTTTTTTTTCTTTCTCTTAACATTTACCTTCAGAACTCATTTTGTCCCACCACCATACAGATGCTCAACTAAGTGACTTTTCAGCTATTTCCCCATTACAGCATGCAGTGCCATGCGGCCCCAACCACCATGTGGAACATTCCATCCATTCCACAACTCCACTTGAAGGCAACTTAAAAGCTCACACTTCACCATACAATTGAACACGTGTTGTTTACAACAAAGTATGATGGCAAATGAAGACACCTGAGTGGTGTCTGAATGTCATGTGAGCGCGTTATTCCCCTGGTTCCTTTCGTCATAGCATAGAAAGAAAAAGTTCTTTTTGGTTTTCCTCTTCATTTTTGGCATGGAAGTTCTGCAAGCCAGTTTTGCTTATAGCAGATGTTGCACAATTTGATTTCTTATGCGGCATATATGAACCTTATTAAACCCCAGCACCACGGTGCCTAAAAAACTTTCCATTGTATGCATCATATTTAGCCCTTAAACATTGTAACAACCCGACTGGGCTCCGTTACAATACCGGCAAAACTTTTCTGTCTTACTGATGTCCTGACTCCCTTGGGGGCCGGGATAGTAGCGCTAGCTACCCTCTTGCCTTGCCGTGTCCCTGGATAGTGCCGGTCGATGGTATCCACGGTAGACCCCCAATGGATCCTACCGTGGAGCCGACGCGAAGTACCAGCCAACAAGCCAAAACATGATGGACGAAGGACGGTGAAGACTTAGTGTTTCCCCACACCAGAACCCCCACCCTCCCTGCGGTTACTTCCCCAGAAATGATGACACAACACAGTGTAGTAGTAAAATATAAATATACAGATTTATTAACACTTACTTAGTATTAGAAAGAGACACAAGAATCAACCAACAAAGCACAAAGAAGATAAGTGATGATGTGGAGGCCATCTTGGCCTCCACCAGCAACAGGATCCATCTCACTTTTTAGGATCTCACCACATTGTCCCTCCTTAATGGCTGCCTTGTCATTAAGTACCCCTAGGCTGTAACCTGGGGGTTGACAGTGACCCTACCTGGAGTTCATGTCGTCTGCTGGGCTTCCTACTATAGCAGCCAGCAGATGATATCAGGAGTCAGTCTTGCTCCTCATAATCAAAGAAGGGCAAAACTGGGTCATGACAACTTCTTGGTGGGGGCACCAAGAAGTTTAAGGGCTGAGTATGATGCATACAATGGAAAGTTCTTTACGCGATGTGGTGCGGCACAGCATGTTGTAGTGGGTGATTAGCTTTATTCTGAAGAAATAATTTTGGACCACCCCCTCCCCCCATAAATAAAATCCTGGCTACACCACTGATTGCCAACTATCTGTCAGCTTGACATCAGTGTTGATTGTTTCTCTGTTTCAAACTAAAAATGGAAAACATAGCTCAGTCTACCTGGAAGCAAACAAGTGATGAAGGATTTTTCCACTGATATTTCATGAATAACTATTTTCGCCATTTTCAAACTGTCGTAAAAAGTCTATTTTTAAACATACTGTATTATGTTCTGTTAGATTTCTATTATTAACAAATAATATTGCTTTAATAATCAATAATCACAAACATAAATGACCTATTTGACAATAACCTACTAGGCTACTAAAGATCCAGTCACATGTAATGCAATGACTCAAGCCCATAAATCAGTGTATATCTTATGTAACTGTCTAACGAAAAATATAAACAGACTAGCGGGGTAACCCGTCATAAATGACGGGAGCAAATTTTACAGGCAATTGTGCGCATGCGCGTCGTTTTTTTCCTTTTTTTACTCCTTTCATTTCAATTTCAGTCACCCCCTCCCACTTTTCTCTCTCTCTCCCCTTCTACACTTTCCAAACTTTTCTCCTCATCCCCTCCCACTCTTCTCTCTCTCTCTCCTCTCCCTTCTACACTTTCCAAAGGAAGAGTTCAACATATAGTTGACCTTGAGAAAAAAAACGGTTCATTTATTCAAATTTATATTAATTCCGACGTGCTTCAATGGTTTTTGTTACTCCACACACACACACACACACATACACAGACCTGGGATATTATATATATATATAATATAATTTTTCTCTGGGACTATACAAAATAGTTTATTTTTATTTCTCAACTTTATACCAAGTATACACCTGATAATTTAAATGCATTTAAATAATAAACGTATTCTGCAGAGCCCTGTGAAGGGCAAACAGACAATGTATCGAGTTCAGTTAATAATCTCAAAATGTTGAGTTAATACTTAAATATAATATATAAACTATTCACAAAATATAGATTTAGTATTTAAATTTAAAATAATAATAAAGTTAATTTTTATTTGGTTCATGTCCTTAACTGGGTTCCGTATAATTCACATAAACATTTAATTTCAATTCATTTAACCAATGTGTGTACAAGGTATTATACCTTGTACACACATGAGGGTACAACGAGGTACACACATACCTTGTACATACATGGACCCCTTTAATCCCGGACACCCAGGCTAGAGCCCTGATATACCCTTTGTGGCGGCCATGACTTTCATGTGATACACGTATCGCGATAGGGTGTGGGACATTTGCCCTAAAGATACTTGCTCTACAGACACTTACCCTAAAGCCATTTGGCCTATGGACACTTGCCCTAAAACCTTTTGCCTTAAAGTGACATGTTCCCTAAAATCATGTGACGTGGCTGGCCCTCCTTTGACACCATCTTGTTTACCGACTCGCGAAGAGGAGGAACCTCGTTGTTGATGCCGACGTTGTTCCCTCTGAAGAATCGGTGGTGCCGGGGTCGACTCTGGCGTGGACTGCTGCGGGCCAGCCTCTACTGCTGTTGAACCTCTGGGGGTTGGGTTCACCGGGCGCGACATTTACTTGCCTTGCCTGGTACGGCCCACAAAAAAACCGTCTTTCCTAGGGATCTTTGGATATAGGGCGTGACGATGCCGAAGTAACTCTAGTCCTTTTCGTTGAGTTGTTGGAGGCTCCAGGCAGAGGGACTCAGGCTGTGTCTGAGTACCTTCTGCTGGATACTCCTCTATTTTAGGAGTACAGAAACCCAATATAATTCACATACACAACACTGACACAGGTTGATGTATAATACTGTCTCTTTACTAGCTTTGTTATTACATTATTCATAACACTCTTTACATTACTGTTTTACTCTAAGTCAGAACTTAACTCTACACTCTGTTTGTGTTTCGAGTTTACTCTTCTAGTCCTCTTGGACTGACTCTGAAAACAAGACTTACTGGTTTCAACTCTAGGCTCTGACTGTCTTACTCAGTGTCTAAACTCTGACTGTCCTCACACTCAAGTCTCAGGCTCACTTGTCCGGTCTCCTGGGAGTGGCAACTGTCACCTCAGGGCTTAATGATTGACCAACTGGGCCAATCATTGCCCTGGGCCGGGGATACTAAATCATAAGGAGAAATATTTTTGGAACTTATTTCCAATTTTCTCACGGTCGGACTTGGTTCCACGAATTCTCTAGAATTCGGGCCACCCATGTCCGAACATCTGTGCACCAAGGGGTGCCTTACTGTCAAGACTGAATTTTGACTTAAGTGTTTCACCTTCTGTTTCTACAGGGTGTCACAATCATTTCCCCTAAATGGACAAATGCCCTAAAACCACTTGCCCTAAAAGGACAAATGCCCTAAAACCACTTGCCCTAAAAGGACAAATGCCCTAAAATCATTTGCCCTTAAAGGACAAATGCCCTAAAACCACTTGCCCTAAAAGGACAAATGCCCTAAAACCACTTGCTCTAAAAGGACAAATGCCCTAAAACCACTTGCCCTAAAAGGACAAATGCCCTAAAACCACTTGCCCTAAAAGGACAAATGCCCTAAAACCACTTGCCCTAAAAGGACAAATGCCCTAAAACCACTTGCCCTAAAAGGACAAATGCCTAAAAAACTTGCCCTAAAAGGACATTTACCCTACTCAGTAGTGTAAATTTACATCATTTGGCATTTTTAGCATGCCTGCAGTGCATAGAACCTATTTAACATACTTCACTGAAAGTCACTAAACCAAATGAAAAGAGAGAAGAAAAAAATGGTTTTAGGACAAATGTTTCTTTAGGGCAAACGTCTATATCCCATCGTCTGAAACTAACCTAAGACTCAGAACTCCTCTTTCCTGCATATTTTATTTTGACAAATGGAGAGCTACACTTTTTCATCATATTTATTTTACTTCGCTTCTCATTTAAATAATTCAATCAGTGATGTCTACTATAAGCAAGTTATGTTAATACAATTTACTTTTTCAACCTCCAATTTGTATATTGCAAGTCAGTTTGCAGTTCTAGAATAAAATCAGCTTGGAAACAACTTTTCTTGTCAAAAGTTGCAATTGCTATTAATGTTTTTCAGTATAATATGATTAATTACATTACAATCATTAATAAAATTGTTTCCACTATTCTGAACAACGTTACAATTTTTTTTTATTAAATTATGCACATTATTGGTTTCTTATGCACTCCATCCACTCTTTTCCTTTTGTAGGGCTCCCGCCGCAGTAGATGACGTCATAACTCATAAATGCAAGATCATTAAATGTAGTATATGTAATATTATATATACTCCTGGGCTTCGCAGGTGGAATTTACATTTCCATACTAATATAATTCAAATCACATGGAGATGAAAAGAAGAAAAAAAAAACGTTTCGGAAAAAAATTACAAAAGGGACAAGAAACATTAAATGATGTTCTTCAACCTTAAAAAAGGATTTACTGGGCACCACGTAATTTGAAGTGACACTTGATCGTTATTAAAACATCTCATTTGCATATATCTTTAATTGCATTTATATTATTATTCACGTAGGGAAATATAAAATTTATATTAAAAGTTTTCTTTTGTATTTCAAAACAAGTTTTTTTTGTTTTCATAGAATATATGAAAATAAATTTTTTAAGTACAATAATTAATTTTGTATAAGTTAGGTGTGCCTATAGTTAAGGAATGTTAATAATCACGATTGTTTTTAATAATTATATTATTTAAATCGGATTTGTTTTATTTAAATCGCACTTGTTTTATTTAAATCGGACTTATTTTATTTAAATCGGATCTGTTTTATTTAAATCGGATCTGTTTTATTTAAATCCCATTTGTTTTATTTAAATCCCATTTGTTTTATTTAAATCCCATTTGTTTTATTTAAATCGGATTTGTTTTATTTAAATCCCATTTGTTTTATTTAAATCGGATCTGTTTTATTTAAATCCCATTTGTTTTATTTAAATCGGATCTGTTTTATTTAAATCCCATTTGTTTTATTTAAATCAGATTTGTTTTATTTAAATCGGATTTGTTTTATTTAAATCGCATTTGTTTTATTTAAATTGCATTTGTTTTATTTAAATCCCATTTGTTTTATTTAAATCCCATTTGTTTTATTTAAATCGGATTTGTTTTATTTAAGTCGGAATTTGTTTTATATTGATGATCAGATTTTTTGGATTTTTTTTAAAAAAATAAACGTTTTTCAAGAAGAAAAAAAAACTAAATTTTTTATATATATTTTTAATATATTTAGTGTCCCCAAAAAATGTATACACACTTTGTTTGTTAATAACTTTCATGTTTATTTTCTTAAATTTATATTAATTTAATTTTGTAATTAAGAATAAAAGTAACAATGATGAATTGGATATGAAATCATTACAATGATCTTCTGGTGAGTACCAGGTGTTCGTTTTTGTTTAGTATAGACGGTGATTCTTTGATTGTTGAAGTGCCTTGGGTGCGGTGCAGTTCTGCTGCACTCGCTGTAAACTATGAATCAGCTGTGTACAAGAACATATTCGTTCCAGTACGGATAAAAGGTGAGCATTTCAATTGAACACGAGCAAACATCGGCGAGCACGAGCAAATGTTTGTCGCTCTTTTGGTAAATTTACCAAAAGAGCTAAATACCCAGCTTTATACCTTGTAATACCTGATAATTTAAATGCATTTAAATAATAAATGTGTTTTACAGAACCCTGTGAAGGACAAGCAAACAATAGGTCGAATTCAATTTATTCAGTTAATAATCTGAAAATATTGAGTTAATACTAAAATATAATATATTTAAACTATTGACAAAATATTGATTTAGTATTTCAATTTAAAATAATAATAAAGTTAATTTTTATTTGGTTCATGTCCTTAACTGGGTTCCGTATCATTCATCTAAACATATTTAATTTGAATTCATTTAACTCATGCGTGTACAAGGTATTAGTTGAAGCAGATTAGCTGTAATTAGAGTAAACTACTATTAAATTAATTGATAAATGAGGGAGGAATCATATTGTGGCGACACAGTTTTGCTCCTTCTTTAATTAGGAGGAGCAGAACTGAATCCTGATGTCGTCTGCTAGGATGCTGTAGTAGGCAGCCCGGCAGACGACATGAACTCCAGGTAGGGTCACTGTTAGCCCCCAGGTGGAGCAGCCTGGGGGGTACTTAATGGCAAGGCAGCCATTAAGGTGGGGCAATGTGTCTAGACCCTGAAAGCTAGGAGGATGTGCTATGTGTTTGTGTGTGGCCAAGATGGCCACCATTCATCATTCTTCTTTGTTCTTCTCCTGGCTGGTTGCTTGGGTTTTTGTTTGTTCTCCTGCTGGCTGAATTAGCCAGCAGTTCTTGCTTAATTAACTGAGTAAGTGTCTATTAAACTTATTGTTTTTACTTCAACTACACACTGTGTCACGTGTCATTATTTGGGGAAGTTACCGTGGGGAGGGTGGGGTTATGCCGGTGGGAATACGCCGGCACTTCACCGTCGTGTCTTCCGTCGTTTCGGCCGGTACTTCACATCGGATCCACGGTGAGATCCATCGGGGATTCACCCTTGGATTCCCTCGTCGGTTCGTCGGCCTTTCGTCTGGCGGCTTGCGGTGTGGGTTACTCTCGACCGACGCTACCCAGGGACACGTGTAAGCAAGAGGGCAGCCAGCGTTTGCGATCCCTGTCCTCAAGGGAGTCAGGATACGGTAAGATGGGGCAGTTTTGCCAAGGTATTGTAGTGGACCCAAGTCGGGTCGTTACAATGTCAAGTAAAACTATAAAGACATACTAAAAAAATAGCAATTATCCGTGAAGACCCGAGGAGAACTTTTTCTTTTTGCCACGTAGCAGCGCGCCTGTGGACATGTGCGCGCCTGTGTGTGTGTGGGCTAGCTGTAGACGGAAGGATATCACCATTCAGATACCTCTCAAGTGTTTTCGTTTGCAGACGTTTATCTCGTTGTAAACAATAACACGTGTTTATTGTGAAATGTGAGCTTTTATGGTATGTTGGACTGCACTTCAACAAGTGGTTGAGTCTCAGATGGAATGTTGCACACGGCGGTTCGGGGCAGCGTGGCACGGCGCTGCGCTGCACGTCATAGTGGGCGAGTACCTTAAAGTATTGTTTCAGTACTGAAGACTCAGGAGTTTTTTTGAGTGGAAACGTAACTTGATACACATATAGCAACCCAAGATAATTTGCATCAGAATGCTTTTTTTTAATAATCTTGCAATTTTGCCTTCATGATGAAAATATCCGATTGAAATTAGATTCCAGACTACAGAGAAATTCTTAAAAAAATATTTTCAAAATTCTGCTCAAAGGAATTTTGCAAGTATTTGGGTTAAAGGTCAGCCACAAGACATGAATAAGTAATGCAGTGCCGCGTAATATTGGGGGAGGGGTCTAGAAAGCATTCCTATTTAATTTTTTTATTGTTCTTATCTCACATTGTGAAAACACTTCTATTTATAGCCTTCTTCTCATCCTTAACTCCCTCTCCTCATTTCCCTCTTTCCATTTTTAATCTTGATATTAGAAATCCTAAGTATCCCTTTGTAGCCTTTAATGAGAATCGTATGACGTCATTGGCACATGGAATCCATTTAAACTAATTCTACCACTCATAGAGACGCACACACACTTTTAAACCTTTCCACACCTTTTTTTTCCCCCCTTCCTTCTTCTTCTAATACAGTATGTGCAATTCATTTTTATGTTTTGATTTGCATAATTTTCCAATGAAAGGACGCTTTTAAAAAGATGGGTTTTCATATATCAAAGGACATCATTTCTAATCGCACTCACAGGTGCCATTAGCGTTGAGGAGATCCTCTCAGAATAAATTAAATCCTTATTACTATGAAAAACATTTAGGCCTTATAAACGCATACAATTTCAATCACTAAAATTAAAACAGAGATTGTAAAAAAAAAACAAAAAAGATTAATTTTGTTCTGTAATTACAAACATAAAAAATAAGCCTATCATAAAAAAAAAAATCAACACGCATTTAGATATTGGGAAGAACATAAGTTGGCTCCTCCTTTTTTATGACGAATGCAACTTCTAATTTTTTGGTTATGTAGTCTGACGTCACATGTTCCGACCTTTTCAACGTCGGGTTGAAAAGGTCGAACATAACAAACCAATTAGAAGTTGCCGGTCGTCATAAAAAGGGCGGAGCCAACTTATGTTCTTCCCGATTTCTAAATGCCTGTCCTAATGTGGCGATCACATTGTTTATATTGTGGCACGTGTGCGTGTGGCCGCGCATTCGAGAACTTTGGCAGGATGGTGAAACATGGTGCCAGAATCTGCCCTGTTGACAGCAATATTGAATTCAGTGAGAATTTTTTCTGAATTTTCACGATTCTCGACACTTTTTGATTAATTTCTATAAAAGGAATTTCTAAAATTAGAAGTTTTTAAACACAAAATTAGGAGTTTCTTATGATTGGTGAAAGCTAATAATTTCAGAGCTATTCTCTGAAATTATTTAAATATTCTAATTAATTAATTTCCAAAAAGGAAATGGTTTGAGATCAGGGTCAACCATTGGTCATTTTGACCTATGGTTGTGTAACACCCTGTCTTTCAGCATTCTGTCTGTACCATAGCCTTGTGGTCCCTTGGGGCCCAAGTGACACATTTACATCCCTCTCCCTCACTCTCAGAAACCCCAAAGCTTCCAGTTACATCCTTGTTCCGGTATCCACGGATTTATAACCCCTGGGGCATGGGTACACCTGAGAAGATGTGCACAGGCTCTCCGTATAAAAGACTGTGTCTCGATATCCTCTGGGTCCATTCTCTGATATCAAAAACATGAAGAAAATCAACTCATTCAATGGTCCAGTGGCGAAAGCACGCCACACTTGTAACTCTTCTCTACTTTGTTATACTTCCATGATTGTGTATAATAATGCAAGTAACTCGACAATCTGCATTCGTCTCGCCTGTTCATGATTCCTTTTCCAGCATCGAGAATACCATGGAATATCCTAGAGAACGACCCCGGCACCAGTCTGGACTCAGGTTGTATTACACTAGATCTCGAAGTGAAAAGCGGTATCTGCTCTAACTAAGAGATTCTACACCTGAGCCCCGTAACAAGAGCTCTACATTGTTACAGTTGAGCCCAGGTTGATAGTGGCCCCTCCCAAGGGCCAAAAGAATAAAAACAGATGCAAGGCAGGCTCATTGTGCTTTTTGAATTATGTTTTTACTCAGTTTAAGTCATTATGGTTAAAGAGTTTTAAGAGTTATGGAAGTCAGGACTTTGAAAATATTTCAAAGCAACAAAATATTTTCAAGTACAACTTCACTGTTTGATCGAACAGTGCTGATCACTAAGTGTTAAGGCGGTTTCTGTAGCATAGGCTACAGGTGCAATATCGGTAGAAATAAAAGAGCTACCATCGGGGTAAAAGTAGACTTTTACCCCAAAAATAGGACTTACGAAAGTCGGTAAAACAAGAAAGTAACAAACCCCTGCATGGCAGAAGTCGAGGCATGTTACAATACATAAAGCAAGATTCACTGCAATTTGACCTTGAATAAAATGCAATTGCCAGTTTGTTAATACTTTTGCAAGACTTAAAAGCTTAAATAATCCAGAGTTTCACGTGTCATGCAACGCGTTCAATTTTGCGGTTCGAAAGTTGCTCAAATGGCTGTAGTAACTAAACGGCAATTCGCAACGTCATGAATTTACCTTAGTACCTGTTGAATATATTAAGGAATACTCCCAATTTTTCTTAAAGATGACAGATGTTTCTAAAGAACCGAAAGGGAGCTAGCAAAATGGACTTTTTTGAAGTTAATGATCTTTAACATAGGTCAAGCAAATTAGCATGATTCAAAATTGTATACAATAAAACACCCTGCAAAAATAATCCGATGTTAATACCTGGCCACAACATTCAAGAAGAAATTAAAACGTTAATTATTGTTGAAAAAATCAACTTAAAGACACTTTTGGTGGCTAGAATCGAGACCATGTTTTTGGAAACAACAAATTTTGCTCAACAATGGGTCTATGGTGTAACGAACCACCTTGTGGTGGATAAAATATACCAAAAAGCGGTTGGCTAAGCCGCTTATTTTATCCTGGTTCGGGAGGAAGGGAACAAATTAATCCCTTTCCGATTCCTCACAAGTTCTTCCTTGTTGAACTTTTACAGTAAAATGGATCTTTTAGCTGTCTGCTACCCCTCGAGCTTTCGCCCGTTAAAAGCTAGTTGATCGTGCTGTCCCTTGAAGTTTCATCTAGAAGTGGTGATTCGGGTTTTCACCCGGATTGGCAATTCGAGATGATGGCGATTTTAGAACTTTCGTTCTCTCCATTAAGTATAAAAAATAATACTTGGCAATTTTAAAGCATAACATTCGTTTATTTACAGTTCTATTCGTTGAGGTCTACCCCAAATTGGGCATAGATTCTCTATTTACAGAATGCTTGATTCACACACAAATACACGGCCTTTTATATCCAAAAAGAGGATACTGAGAACATTTTCTCAGTATTCTCTGATTGGGCATAATTGAAAGTAAAAACCAAACTGGCCAATCAACATGATTGACCAGTGGTCAACAAAATATAGAAAAGTGATTCATCGTTATTTAACTCTAATATTCCACGAAAAATACAACCCCATTGAAATAAATCTTTTTGTATTTAGGAGTGGGGCTGGGAGAGAAAGAGACCCAAGACCCAAGAGGTGACCCAAGACAGGATATTGGCGTCGTCAGCTGATAGAACTAGGTCAATCATATGTACATTAGTACAGAGGGTTGACATAGTTCCAGGCCAATTTAAAACAAAAACAAATGATCCACAAAAAACTAAGTGAGCCAGGAGCGCTCCTGGACTGATCGTTTCAATGGAGTCATGCAGCACGTGCAAACTTGGGTTATTTAGGCTCTTAGTGGTCGAGCTTGTACAATGTTTTACAGAAAACACAAATCTTCGTTTTTTTTTGCAAGAAACTGTGCAAGATTCACAGCAATATTTGGCTTACATGTACTTCTTGATCAGAATCTAGTGAGAAAAATAGCCGGCGTGATTGCCACTTAAGTGTCCTTTTATAAATTTCAATTGACAATGTGTTAATATTATTGCCAGACTTGTAATTTCTTCTTGCGCATCTCACTTTCTATTTCTTGTAGTACGATTCACTGCAATATGCCCTGCAATAAATCGTGATTGCCAATGTCATAATACTTTTGCTGCTGCACAACTTTCAGACGTTTTTACATACTGCCTTGTGAGAAATGACTCAGGTCGTTTTTTTCAAGATTCTTTGCAAGATTTTAAGCAATATTTGTCATTTAAAAATGGCGAGAAAGGAAAAACCACAGTAGTGGAAAAATAGTGTGACATGCCTAGATCTCGGTGAGAAAATTAAGGCAGTGTTTTTCTGTTTTGTAGTTGTAAGGGTTGGTTAATGAACAACACGTATTTCAACATGTATTTCTAGAAATTATTTAATAAATATAAAAGATTTAAAGAACAGCTGTATAATTTAAGATATATAAATAACACACATTAACAAACAATTATATAAAATAAGAAAGACAATAAACTCTTGCTTCAATCATAAATAAGAAATGTAACTTCACTAGTGCCAGTCCATGCCACAGGCATGCAAGACCAGAAACTCCAGACAGTGTCCCAAGAGAATCAGAAAAGCCCAATTCCTAGTGAGTGGACCTCATGCTCAAGATGACCATGATATGACTTGATTGCCAATATGATGAATTTGATGATAAAAGAAGAAGCACTTAAAGCAGCAATAAAGAAGTATTTGCTAGCAAGCTGATGATAATACTTGATGTTGTCCACAAGCAAAATAAATCCAAACACTGGACACTGGAGCAAATAACAATGTGGCACTCAGAAGACAGTGAAGCAAGAAGTGATCCAAAGAAACAAACACAGCTCTTTATATACCAAACAAACAGCAAAAGAATGTTATCACATGACTAATTAATAAATACACCAAAAGAAAAAAAACCATTCCAAAAAACATACAAGGTTACAGTTTGAATTTAATTACATCACTGGAATTTTTAAGATGTCAAAGTCAATTCATGACCTCACATAGTTCCTTGTGAACCTAATCTAACCACAGCCCAACACGAAGCGCTGTTTGGCCTCCGTGGATACTAGACTCCAACTGGGATCGGAAATTTCTATTGAAATAAACAATGGTTAGTTCCTGCTCGAGTGTAATAGGAATAACAGGTTCAGGTTAATTAAAAAGCTATTGAAAGCTTGAAAAAAAAAATGTTTTTGATACTTTTTGATCAATGTTAAAAGCCAAAATGTGGCTTTTTTGTTTTATTGTTAAGTAAGATAGATAGTACTAAGAGATTCACAAAGATAAATTTATAAAAACATAATATGAAAAAAAAACCACAAACAAAATTAGTTCATTAGTAAAAAAAAACTCAATCTAAGGTCACTTTTCTGTCCATTTCCAGGCAGTCAGGCATTTCTTTTATGCACGTTCTTCCACTGCACTCTTTTTTTTTCTAGGCACTTTTTCCAACAAGAATGTACAGTATCCAGTGCGCACTTCTGATAATTCTTGACAATTTCACCAGGTTTTCAAAGGTTTTGTTTCTCTTGTGCTTTTTTGCCGTGTGCAACATAGGTGCCGTGTGCAAATCATTTGCCTATGCATAATTTGCATTTTACGGTAAAATGTTACATTGTGATATTGCTCTTTAACCACAAAAGGTTAAAGAGCAATATCACAATGTAATACATCCAAAAACCTCTCAAAACTGGAAGGCCATTCGGTGCCTCTCAAAGCTAAGAAGCTTCCTAGGCATATAGAAATCGTGAATCCCTCTAGAACTTATCAAATTAGATGGACATTGGACATCGAGAGCCTCTTTTGTAACTGTGAAATGTAAATTTATATTTGCCAAAAGTTAAAAACTACTTCGATTTCATATGTGTTTACATGTATGTTGCTATATTGAAAAAAATGATGCTAATTTTTTTGACTCGCTTCACTCGCCACTAAAATAAATTATATATGTATTGGACAGCCTAGAATTTTGCCGACCTAGAATTTTGTAGCCAGTACGTGCCTGTTTATACTCTATTCTCCATTACTAATTCTCTACCTTTCCTTAATTTTCCTTCTCTCCCCCCCCCCCCCGCTACCTTTCTTGTCTTCCATTTTTCCCATTTCCTGATTGATCTTCTTCCGATTCTTAATTCCCTTTCTTCCCTCTCTTTTTATTTATTTCTACTTGTTGTCCGCCACTATTTTGTTGCAAACACCTGACACTGCCTTTTTTATTAGGAAAAATGTAGCGACGTCTTCGATTATATTTTCCCCCGGATAAAACAGAATATTGCAAAACACTTGACGTTTGCAGAAAAGTTTGTTACTGTGGCAATAAGTAGGGTGTAAGTGGGCCTTTGAGTTACATAAATAAAAAGCAAAATAAAAACCGAATTTCTACGTTACATTACACAATGTGGCTAGAATTACTTATAAAAATAGACCCACACCCAACTCAACAAACAAACAAAAATAACATACAAACAAAGAGAAGGATAGAAGAAGAAGAAAAAAAAGCAAGAGAGAATTAAGAGAGAGTGAGGTCTCAGAGTGTGTGACAGCTTTTAAAAGAAAAAGTGACATTTATTTGAATTTCCTCTTTTGTTAGAAAACAGATGAGATGCATTAGTAACCACCCCCTCCCCCAAACCCACCTCAAAAGAGTGGATTTCAAAAGGACAATCTGGTTGAACAGAAAACCATGTTAAGATATACATAATAAATTCGAGGGACACATATACTTCAATTTGATTAACTGTGTTTGCATAACTGTCACACAAACATTGTACTCTCACGCAGCTTGATACTAAGAGAGGAGGAGGAATTGGACGTTTTATTTGTGGCCAATCTCATTTGTAGAGACAGTCATCAAATACTGTTTCACGTATTCTTGCAGATTTTACCAGAAATTTTGAGATTGGTTTAAAACCCATTTTAACCCGCTATTACACTAGCAACTTTTAATGCAATAAAATGTCCAATGTGACATACAACTTCAATGTTTATAGTGTGAATTGTGTGATATGACATGCAACTTGATAAAACTTCCCTTTTAACTAGAGTGAGACAATGTTCAACTTTGAAAGACTTTTCAAGTAAACTTTTTGACAAACAACCAATCAGGCCATTTGCCGGAAATGACATATGCAACATTGAACGAATTCCCGGTTTCATGACTTCCGGTTTATAAACTTCCTGTTAGTTGATCACAATATGAACACAAACCAAGGGGGCAGACATTGTAGAAAATCATGTACGATTTTAACTAAGTTTTCACAGCAGATTGTGTGGATAGAAAGTCATTTTACTTTTTAGCTGCAATTTTACTGGATATCCAGAATAGAATTGAAATTTTATAATTCAGTAAAACGCGGGTTACATTTACAATTACAATTAGTACTCTGCTAGCAGCCAAATAGGCCTATGGCAGAGGGACATAAAAGTCCATATGCAGCATTAAGCATTGTCAAGCACATATACATGCACATATATAAAAACAAAATGAATATACAAATGTCAATCCCACAAAACAAAATTATACCCATTCACCCACCACTGCCTCAGGAATAGAGTTCCATTGTCTTATAACTCTAGGAAAAAAGACCAATAATATGAATCTGTCCTAGCAAAAATCTTCCTAATTTTCTTAGAGTGGTCAGCCCTGCTCATATTATGAATATATTTATGAATATCACTGGACTGCGGTTTAGGACAATCACCACGTGTAATTTTTCCAAACAATTTCAAACTTAACTCAGCCCTGCATTGTGCCAAACTATGCCATTGTAGCACTGACCCTATCTGTAAATTTGTGCCTGCCACAAACAAACCGTAAAATGGCTTCCGATACCGTACGAGATTCACCCGAATGTCGGCCCCTTGACATAAAAGAAGTTTTGAAAACTTGATTGGGAACTAGGGTTGCATAGTGTGATATTAAAGTTTATTACAAAGTTCTAGTTGCAAAGTCACATCACAGGTTGCATTGCAAGTTGAATTGCATTGGAAGTTGCTAGTGTAATACTGGCTTAAAACTCATAACCTAAAAATAAAAAAAAAATCTGGAAAACTCAGGGATGTTGCTGTTAGCTAAATATTTCTTTTTTTATGTCTTTCTGTGTCACATTCAGCCATCACTAGATGTAAACACAATTTCATATTCCATTTCTCTATTTTAATTATTATGGTACATACGTCGTGTGATGTAATTTGACATAAAAATAAATTTCAGATGAGAAGTCTGACCAATTTACGCAAACCTACCTGTCTAGATTTATGGAAATGTGCACTTGACACAATACAAACCTAACAGTGATGACATTTCAACAAGTCATTCATTTGCAAGTCGAGTTCTTTACATTACACGTTGCAACATTCAAACAATTCTAAAGTGCAATATGAAAAGCTATGGTTACAATAGGGCCCAGGTCTCAGACAAGTGTAAAAATAAATTTCATTAAAATTATTATTAAAATTATTCATGATGTATTCAGGGCCATTAGGTGAACTTGGGCAGTCGCCTAGGATGCATAAACTCCTTTTCACCTAAACCTTTAGTGTAAGTTGAGATTGTGCCCAGTTTTCATTTAGTAAAATTGCAGCTGAAAATGAATTTAAATTGGATGCAAAAAATGAATGTCAAAATAATGGTGGATAATATAATTTAAACTTTTCAATTAGTTGATTTTGTTTTCAACCAGTGAGTGGGATTCTGGTCGACACTGTTAAATTTCTCTTTGTTTTTTTATAAGTTTATATTTCATTAATAGCATTACACTAAAGGTTTAGGTGAAAAAGTTTTAGGTGAATGGGCAAAATTGTGTTTGAGGCGAAAAGTATCTTAGGTGGAAAGTATTTTAGGCAAAAAGTACTTTAGGTGGAAAAATTTAGGCAAAAAGTATTTTAGGTGAAAAGTGTTTTAGGCAGAAAATATTTTAGGCAAAATGTGTTTTAGGTGAATGATATTTAGACACATTTGTTTAGGTGAAATGGTTTAGGGAAAAATGTTTTTAGGTGAAAAATAGTTGGGGTGAAATATACTTTCATTGAACAAATTGAGGTGAAATAGTATTAGGTTAAATGTTTTTAGATGAAAATGTATTAGAAGAACTTTTTTTTTTATGTGAATGTCCATTAGGTAAAAAGGTTTAGGTGAAAAAACATTTAGAGTATTTGGTTAAGGTGTAATTGTTTAGGTGAATTACTGCCTTTTAGGTGAATAACTTTAGGTGAAATGTCTTGATACTGCCAAGTAGAACCTGGGGGGCCCTTAGAAGTTACAGTAGTTGCCCAATGAATGATTATGAGTCTTACATATACATCATACAGGGATAATAAACGTATAAGCTCCGACTGCCGGACTGCATTTAATACCAGACTACCAGCGCCCCTAGTGGCGACAGGCAATTAGAAAATGGGATGAACAGAAATTGGCTCCGCCCTTTTTATGACGAACAGCAACTTCTACTTGGTTTGTTGTGTGGTTCGACATTGAAAAGGGTGGAGCATGTGACGTCAGATTACATAACCAACCAATTAGATGTGGCGTTCGTCATAAAAAGGGTGAAGCCAACTAGTTTATGTCGTTTTCTAATTGCCTGTTAGTTGCACATATTGGGTACAATAAATGAACAGGCAGGGATTCGATTAGGGAATTTCTAGTTTAGTTTGGAATAAGTTTTACAAAAAACAAAAAAAAATATTGAAATATAATATTATAAGAAAATAAATTTGACAAGTCAAGGTGATTTATTTGTGAGGCGGGCGGGCGGAGCCCCTAAACCTCTGGGGCCCCTGTGCATGGCACAGTTGGCACATGCCTTAATACGGGGGAGTCTATAGCAGAACTTGGATCGTAAGATCCTCTTGCCATAGGCCACCTGGCTGCTTGCAGAGTATATTTTGTAATTGTAATTATTCAACTCATTCTTTAAGTGAAATAAAAATCCTCCAATGCTCAATCCACCTCCTCTGCCCCTCCCCTACGCACGAAATGAAACCTAAAATACAATGCTATCGATTAATTCAATGAAAAATGGATTGATAATCAGCCAAATCTTGTTTTTTGTAACAAAGGACACAGCCACACCCACTTTGTTTTGACCCCTTTCTTCTATTATTTTTCCTTTGAGAAATGAGAAAACCACAAATGATGAAAACTAAAATATATCAACGTCAGTGCCAGAAAAAAAAGTATTTCTTTTAAGTTCCTCTTCACTTAACATCAAAAATAAAGTATTACTTTAATACCAAAATGACAAGACCATTACCGAAACCGAGAATGGAAAGAACGAAATTGAAATCAGTTACAGTGTACTTCTTTAAAGGCGCATTCACACACAGGCATTTAGAAAACGGGACGAACACAAGTTGGCTCCGCCCTTTTAATGACGATCGGCAACTTCTAATTGGTTGGTTATGTAGTCTGACGTCACATACTCTGCCCTTTTCAGCGTCGAACCACACAACAAACCAATTAAAAGTTGCCAGTCGTCATAAAAAGGGCGGAGCCAACTTGTGTTATTCCCGATTTCTAAATGCCTGTCATTCACACTAGGCTGGATTACAAGCCGCTGGTTGCTGCTGGCTATTAGCAGCAACAGCAAGCAGAAGCTGCTTTGGGTTCACACTTGTCTAGTCACTGCTGGTATTAGCAGCACAAGTCATCCAATCACCGTCGTGCAAAAACACAAAATCTACCAACAACCAACCCACGCAATGGAGTTTCAACTACCCACTAGTGCCACTACCAGCGACACTGACTGGTAGCTCACTGGTACCAGCAGGAAGGGAGTCACATGCCCAGCTGGTTGCTTTCTAAAGTTGGACATGTTCAACTTCACCAGCTGCTGTTAAAATCACTAGCATGCTGGTGAAAGCAGCTGCTGGTAACAGTTCACGCTATGCTGCTAGAGCGCTACAACCAGCCAGCAGCTGGTGAACCAGCCTAGTTCATAAAAGCGCCATAAAAGTTATCCATACTATTCCACATTTTCTGTGCAAATTAAAATTTTAGGTAGCTGAAGAGATATTTATTTTGCTTTTATCGTCTCGGATGGCGCCGCTGTAGTGGGCTAAAGTTATGCTCCACAGATTTTTTTTTGTAACATTTGAACGCAAAAACGTCAAGCAAACGTTTTTTTTTAGAAACAACATTATGAAAAAATTCAAATTGTTTTCAGAACTAGAATGGTAAAAAAATGATGGTAGGTTTTTTTCTTCGGGGCAATATGTTCAAAAATAAACATTTTATACCGGTACCAGTTTGAAAATGACCCGTTTTTTGTTTTTCGCTAATGTTTTGCTGTAAATAAATTTCATAAAGAAAAAATAAAATCGGTGTAATTTACAAATTACCATATTTACAAAGAAAGACAAAAAAAAACCCAACTAATTTGTATTTAAATTTGCAATTAATTGATTCACGCTTCTGCGAAACAAAAGTTGTTTACATTTGGTTGCTAAGGGAAACAACAACAAAAAAGGCATCTAACACCTCCCCCTTCCCCTTTTCTCTCGAAATAAGGAGACAACTTTGCCACCTCCAACCCTTTTTAATATAAATTATAATAATGTGTTTCATAATCATATTGCATTTCACATTGTATTTCCGCTTTTCTTTTCACTTTGAGAAGTGTGCTTCATCTCGGACAAAGACGAGGACTGGAGGTAGAGGCTAGCTATGTTGTCAGTAATAGAGGAATATGATAATCTGTTAATTTGTACGTTGCGCGCCCCAGTTCTGGGGCACTCATGGAAGCACAATTAGCTCCCATTTGAAACATTGCAGTAAAAAGGATCACACACACAAGTGGATGGGATGAACGTATTGAGTACATGAGGACTTCGTAAAAAAATGGTGAAAAAATCCAACACGTGCAAGACATACTGAAAAATGCGGGCAAAAGTTAGAATTTACATGGAGGTCTATGCCAATTTTAAATTTTTTCAGCCTATTTTAACATGAGTGGGGCTCGCGCCCACATGCCCCTTCAAAAGCCCTCTTCATCAGGGTCATGATTATGTGATTGCCACGTGCCACCTCGTTGCACATGCAAAGACCTCCATGCGGGCTTCACGCATCATTAAAATAGGCTTTAAAAATTTTTTATACTGCCCTAGACCTCCATGTAAATTTAACTTTTGTACGCGTTTTTCGGTATGCATCCTACACGTGCTGATTTTTTTCCCTTACTTTTTTTTAGGAATTCCTCACCTTTGAGTAATTTTATCCTATCCTTTCATAATTATATGCGTGGTGCTTTATACAGCAATGCTACCAGCCTCCACCTCCAAGCGTCGTCGTTTTCCAAAATGGCATAGGTTGAGATGGAATCGAATAAAATGGGATACTTCCGTTTGATAATTTAAAAACCGAGTCGCATTTGTCGAATAATGTCTGTCGAAAGTATGTCTTTTTCAGAAAATATAGAGAACAACACGCAATTGTGTCACAATACAGACACACATATACGCACACACAAGAGAGTAATCTCCAGAAAAGGAATCCAATAAAAAAAAGTTTAATGTATAAGCTCGCGAGATTAAAGTTGTGAAATATGTAAATTCAGACGAATTAAAATAAATGTCCTGACTCCATTTAAAAATGTTTCGGATCTTTTTCAATTTTTTTTCATTTTTTTTTTAAATTAAAAATTTGACAAAACATTTTTTATTGTGTCGTTTTATAAAAAAAAATGTTACATTCGGTCAATTAACAATAAATTATTTTGTATCACAGTTGGAAATTGATGTGTTAACATGCAAATAACCAAGCTATTTGGTGTGGGACATTTGCCCTAAAAACACTTGCTTGCCCTATGAACACTTGCCCTAAAGAGACATTTACCCTAAAACCATTTGCCCTAAAACCATTTGCCCTAAAGGGACATTTACCCTAAAACCATTTGCCCTAAATAGACATTTGCCCTTAAACTATTTGCCCTAAAGGGACATTTACCCTAAAACCATTTGCCCTAAAGGGACATTTACTCTAAAGCCATTTGCTGTAAAGGGACATTTACCCTAAAAGGACATTTGCCCTAATCAGTAGTGTAAATTTATGTCATTTGGCGTCCTTATGATTGGCTGATAGAAGAAAATTTTCATTGGCTATAGCTGCAACTTAGCTGCGATAATGTGAACGTACCGCAATGAAGTAGCCATAGTTCAGTAATTTTGCGGTAATTAAGTAGTAGCAGTAGCAAACGTTGCAATGGGAATGCGCCTAAATGCTTTTGCTTTGCTTTATTACATAATCAACTTTGTCTGCAATATTTCTGCACAAGCGCATTTGAGACCGTTTTTACCTTAACTGCATTACCTTATGATCTGTATCTGGATTTATGCAACGTTTATACTACAGACAGCCAAAACGCACGTGCATGCAGCATGAAATAAATACGAGAAAAGTTTTGTCTACTGCCACCAAAGGAATATAAACTGATTCTTGTCTCAAGTTGTCTGAGAAGTAATAAAAAAGTAATAAAACTTAATAAAACGCCTAACAAGTCTTAAAAAATATTGACTTTTTTCCAGACTTGTCTATATAATGTACTGTACATAGATAAATGCCTATTTAATGTATATGAAGCGTATTAAACAAAAAAAAAAGGTCTATAATGCAAAAGTAGCATCGCAATGAGTAAGGTTACACGGTACCACGCATCCCGCTAGAAGTGTCGATTGTATGTCCTCGTACGCAGGCTCCACTACGAACGTATATGCGTTCTTCTAAGGGTAGGTTTATACTCCAAACTTTGCTAACATTTTGCGAGCTTTGAAGCTTCTAAAATTAGCTCCCCGAAGCTTAGCTTGTTTATATGAAAGCAGCCTGCGAAGCTTCAAAAATGACGTCAGAGCTTCAGATTTTTGCCTTCGCCAGAGCATAAAGCTAGCTTTGAAATTATTCAACTTTTCAAAGCTTAGCAATTCAAAGCACCAATCAGGAAACAGATACACAAAAGGGGTGAACAAGTCACAAGTTGTTTCTTCCAGAAGGGGAAGGGTTCTATTGTTTTGTGTATCTGTTTTATAGGGTATAAAGGTTCTAAAATAGGATAAACTTTTCAAGACCACATGTATGTGTGAACATAGTTAAGCTTTGGGGAGCTAATTTTACAGAACTTCAAAGCTTGCAAATCTTAGCAAAGTTTGGAGGTATAAACCTACCCTATGAGTCAATAGCAGTGTCACAAAATAGCGCACGTAACCTTTTCTTACCGTGTAAGGGAATAAGCACCTCTACAGGGGTAAGAAAAGTTTACCTGTGCTATTTTGTGCGGGCATTCCCGCATCTAACTTTACAGTACCAAAGCTAAATAAAACATGAAAACAGTTTTGTTATTAGATGTGGCGGGGAAGTGTTGATCACGTGGTCTTATGACACAGCAAAAAGCGGATGCTTGCCGCACACAGCTCATGATGGAGGGAAAAAAACACAGCACGCATGAAAATCTGCCTTTATCATTTTGCGATGTGGGTTAAATTATATAGGGACATAAACGTGGTATCCACATTTGATAACTCTCCTAGTTTAGCGAAATAGAGTTATGTCGATATACGAGTATAAGGGAAGTATCCAAACAGGGAAGAAAATACCGGTAAAGCAATTAGACGGGACTTAAATGTTGCATTATCTTCTTATTTTCCTTTCCCTGGACCCCACGTTCCGCACGGAGATGATGACGAGCCATCAGGCCCGGCATGTGGCGAAGTTTTTTACGACTGGCTGCCCTGCCTGATGTCAACTCCGTTATGCCGAAGAAAGCATGAAAGACAGACACAACAACAACCATGCAACAACGAGGATTCAAACCCTGGACCCCCCAGCACCACAAGCCGACAGACACCAAGGTATCTGCACATAAATGTCGCATTATAAGTTCAATAAATAGTGTAGTGTTTTTAAGTTTAACATGGAGAGTGGAGTCTGCGAAGGTGGACATGCATCGACACTAAAGTACTACCGTATAACCAGCCCCAATGTAGTCATTTAAAAACTCGTCATTGTATTTGGTGCAACCCATTTTCAGGCTCACCTAAGCATTTTTACATATATGCAAATAATACATAATAATACACTAGCGAATGATCCATAAAAGATAGGTTTAAGAATAAAAGTGAAGAGAGAAAGAGAAAAAATTTTCGAATAAAAAAAAAACCTCACTTCATGAATAGACTATGAATAACGCAAAAAAAAAACATACATACACTAGACTTGTAAAACAACTGGATTTGGCACACTTGACATATTGCATACACAAAAAAACCTTCTTTTGAGTCTATGGGGAAAGGCGATAAACAGTAAGTCACCTCCACTTGCAAGAGAAACAATGAGGAGGGGGAGGGAGGGTGGTAGTGTGGGGAAACTGTGACAGAACTTCACGGTGCTTTTTTTTTGTTTTGTTATCATCGTAAATTCCCAATATGCCAATATTTCAAACCGAGAAAGCTACATGCGCGCATGTGTAGTTGTCCAAAGGATGAAAATTGGGTCTTAGTCCATTGTTGGTAGAGTATTTATGTTTGGCACCGCAATACTTTTTAGAAGAAGAAAAAAAAAATGCAATTCAACACCTTGAGTGTAGTTGAGTCTCACGCAAAACCCCTCTACCCAATAGTCTCTCTGGATCCCACCTAAACCCGAATACTAATCAACTTTTTATGCGGCTATATTTTAGGTTGTAGCTGTTTGCCGGCTCGAGATTACTGTTTAGATTATTTAAATGAGTTCCAGTTACTGCCACCTATGGGTGTGTGACATTTGTCCTAAATAGCAGTTGCCCTAAAGAGACATTTGTCCTATAGACACTTGCCATAAAACCATTTGCCCTAAAGGGCCATTTGTCCTAAAGACAGTTGTGCTAAAGCCATTTACTCTAAAGAGACATTTGCCATTGACACGCCCTAAAAATATTTGTCCTAAAGACATGCCCTAAAATCAGTTCCACTAAAACCATTTTTCCTAAAAAGATGTTTCTCATAAAAGGGCGTTTGCACTAAAAGGATGTTTGCATTAAAAGGACGTTTGCCCTAAAAGGACGTTTGCCTTAAAAAGACGTTTGCCCTAAAAGGACGTTTGCCCTAAAAGGACGTTTTGCCCTAAAAGGACGTTTGCCCTAAAAGGACGTTTGCCCTAAAAGGACGTTCGCACTAAAAATACGTTCGCCCTAAAAGGACGTTTGCTCTAAAAAGACGTTTGCCCTAATCAGAAGTATAAATGTCATTTGGCGTTATTCGTGTAATGCGCAGAACCTAGTTAACGTACTCCACCAAAAAACACTAAACCGTACTGAAATTGGTCTCAAAACTGGTTTCAAGACTTTTTTTTATGGCAATATCTTAAAAAATAAACATTTTATAGCAGTTTGTAAATGACCCATTTTTGACCCAATGACCCGTTTTGGTATATAGGATCATGCAAGAAAAGGGGCAAAAAGGAAGTCTGTATGTCTGTGTGACCGTATGTTTGGAACACTGAGTTTGTGGGTCGAACAACTCAAGAACGGAATAAGATAAAGACATGCAGCATATTTTACTTGATTCAGTGGGTCAATATGACGTTCCTGACAAGAATTCAGAAAATTTTACCCAGGGGTTATTTTTTATGAATTTTTTAGAAACAAATTTTGATTGACATAATTTTTTGTGGGTCGAACAACTCGAAAACGGGGCCACCTACAACAAAATGTCATCAGACCTAAAATGATGTACACATTCTATCGATGAAACTGGAAAAAATTGAATTGAAATTTTAGAGTGAACTGATATATGTAATTTCGATTTTTCAAAATCGTAATTTTTTTAAAAAAATCGAGATTTTTCCTCTTTCTAGTTGTAGCATTTGAAAGGGGGATTTTTCTATTATTTAGGATGGGTGTTATTTGACCTCCATTGCTCTTTAGAGCAATGGAGGTATATACGATCATGCAAGAAAAGGGGCAAAAAAGGAAGTCTGTATGTCTGTGAGGCTGTGTATGTGTGTGTGTGTCCGGAAACCGATTTAGTGGGTCGAACAACTCAAGAATAGAATGAGATAATGACATGCAGTATTTTGTATTTGATTCCGTGGGTCAATATGATGCTCCTGGCAAAAAATTAGATAATTTTACCCAGGGGTTATTTTTTTATGAATTTTTTAGAAACAAATTTTGAGTTTTTGGTCATAATATTCTGCGGGTCTAACAACTCGAAAACGGGGCCACCTACAATAAAATGTTATCAGACCTAAAATGATGTACACATTCTGACGATGAAACTGGAAAAAAATTGAAATTTTAGAGCGATTTGATATATAAAATTTCGATTTTTTAAAAACGTAATTTTTTTAAAAAGAATCGAGATTCTTCCTCTTTCCAGTTGTAGCATTCGAAAGGGGGACTTTTCTATTATTTAGGAGGGGTGTTCCTTTCTACGTTCTGTTATTATTTTGGTGTATTAGAATACATGTGACGTATATTCATTTTAAACTATATTATTACAAATGAATGACGCATGCGCATCACATGTATGTCATGTACACGAGTACATACATGTGTATTTATCTATATACACATATGCACACGTGTGTACATGTGTGCACACATGCGCACAAGTGTGTACACGTGCATACACATGCGCACAAGTGTGTACACGTGCATACACATGTGCACAAGTGCATACACGTGCACACAAGTGCATACACGTGCGTACACGTGCATACAAGTGCATACAAGTGCATACATGTGCATACATGTGCATACAAGTGCATACACGTGCATACACGTGCGCGCACGTGTGTTCACGTGCATACTCGTGCACGCACGTGTGTTCATTTGCGTACTCATGCGCACACATGTAACAATGAAAAAAGTTGGTTATTTGATATATTAAAGCAATGGAGGTCTATAGGGTTCCTTGAATCCCTTGTTCTATGTTATGTTATTATTTTTGTATATTAAAATACATGTGACGTATTCTCATTTTAGACCATATTATTACAAATGAATAACGCATGCGCATCACATGGAATACATACTTGTGTGTTTAACACACATGCACGCACGTGTGTACATGTGCATACATGTGCGTACACGTGCATTCATGCGCGTACACGTGCATTCATGCGCGTACACGTGCATTCATGCGCGTACACGTGCATTCATGCGCGTACACGTGCATTCATGCGCGTACACGTGCATTCATGCGCGTACACGTGCATTCATGCGCGTACACATGCGCGCACGCGTGCACATGTGCATATGCATGTAACAATGAAAGAATAATGGTTGTTTGATATATGAAAGCGTATATTAAAGCAATGGAGGTCTTTAGGGTTCCTTGAATTTCTTGTTTATAGAAATGTAGATATTTTTTAATGTTAGCAATTGTCATTGTGACAATTGCTAACATTAAAAAATATCTACATCAATACATAGAAATCGATGATATTTTTTCTTCAAATTCTGCTAGATGCTAACATAGGTGTTCTTTCAATGATGGATAGTTATGCCGGGTCCACATTAAGCTGACAAAATTGCAGCATGAGTTCGAGACAAAAACACAACCAAATATGCCAGAAATAAAGCATTTTGAAAACAAAACAGAACTGAACAACTGTCAACAGTACTCAAGACAAACCCACAAGAAATTTGTGACACATCACAAACAAATTGGGTGTTGTGTCCACAGAGACGTGCAGAATAGTCTTTAGTGTTGCTTTGAAGTGTTTTATTTTACTGTTCTGGTTTTGGTTTAATACTAACAATCCACATTGTCCAGAGTTTAAAGAATGTTGTGTTGCACGGAGTCAAAACAGGACATGAGCCGGGACATGGAATTGTTTGTGAAACTACAAACAAACAAAAACAAAACTAAAATCGCAGAAATGTTCTAGAATTTTCGCCAATTTGTCTGGAAACACTTGAGTTTCGTGTTTTGTTTGTGTTTTGTCAGCTTGACGTGGACTCGGCCTAAGTTTTTTTTTTTTTTTGTAAAATTGTCCACTTTGCTAGGGTTATGCGTTTCCATAGTAACCACCAACAAGAATTTTTAGTTCACATAAATGTGTATAAAAAATATACACTCAAATCGACAGCTGAAGTCTGTTAAGATTTATTTTTTTTCTTGACAAAAAAATGAGCGAAAATAAATAACTCTGAAAAGTAGGCCTATAGATCTACCTTCTGCAAATAGACTCTACTTTGGGTCAATATGAGACGTTAAGACTTTCACATTTTGACATAATTAATCATTCAATCAATAATCTGAAAATGCAGGCTGGCGGGACTTTCAAGTCTAATTTGTATTGTCACACAAACTTCAATAATCCCCAGTAAATTCCCAGCCTTCCCAAAAAATAATAAATAATCCCAGTTGCAAAACTCATCAAAGGCATCGAAGAAAAAGAAAAGTAAAGGGAAAAAAACAAGAAGTTTTTCAAAAAGGGAAAATGATTAAATTTCTTAAATTTCCTGACCTTTTTTTTTTCTTTCTCATTATGAGAGAGAAACACTTCACAAAACAATGAAAAATGTTGAGAGAATAACTACAGAGTCGGCCTGCATAAGTGAAGACACAGAAAATATTTGAAATTCATGGGGGAAAAATGATCTCTATGTAGAGAAACCTACACTCAATAGTCTGGAAATGAATATGAAATTATAATCGTAAACCCACCACTTTGATTCCTTGGTTGCATCTTGATTGCAAGGGTAAGTAAGGCAAGGCCTCGTTCCAAAGTATATGGCAGGACACGTCTTCCATCAGTACGTTCTTTTCTGCGCCTGTTTTGACTGTACTGATTGATGTCTTCATATATTAAAATTACACACAACATAACAAACAATTAAAAATTTCAATTGCATGTGATGGATTTGGAATAATACTAATAATGTGAATAATAGAATCTTTATTGGTATAATATAATCAGAAATACGGATCGTCGTTAATATGTCTTGGTTTTACATACAATGCATTCAAAACAGATGACAGAAAACTACTCTTAGCTAAAATCATTCGAGAATCCTTAGATAGAGATACCCAAATCCTAGGCAACCATGCAAGAATAGAGACCTGATTTTATTTAGTCGTACTAACTAGTAACAGCCCTTGTCTATTAGTACGAGCATAACCTTTATAGTGAAATGAGTACAGATCAGGCATCATATTGTGGCCCTGTACAATTAAACATCCTAGGTCAGCAATTCTAAGCAACAACCTGTTTTCTATTGTAATAAAAGAAGTAGAACTAAGTCTAACCAAATATTCCCCTTTAATATCAAAACAAATAAAACGTAAACATCTTTGTTGAATAGATTCAATGCCTGATATATAACATCTACTATTAAAAAAACAATGGTAAAACCATACTCCAGACAAGGCTTAATATAAATTAGATATCTGTAAAGCTTAAGTTTCACCTCCTTAGGCGGTCTGTCTATATTTAAGCATTACATGTTTCTACACCCTAAATACCTTTGTTCTAACAAAGTTTAGATGACTTCTGAAGTTAAAAGTTTGTAATAAAAAACAATACCCAGGTGATTAAATTTATTCACAATAGTTATAGAAACATTGATTTTCATACTAGTAATTCTTGGTTTTTTGAACTTTTTCTTTCCTTCATTTGGGAGAGTTATGTGATTTGCAGGGACCCAGGTCCCTTTGCCAATGAAGGCGGTGTTATGTATTCACATAACCTGTGTGGCGTCTAATTCAGTAAGTTACCATAATTGGATGGTATTAACAAGTTTTATTGTTTTTGTTTTTTCGTTTTTACAATAATCAACAATTGATTGGTGTATAATTAATGACAATTTTCTTTGGGAAGGGGTTAGCGGGGAACTTATTTGAAGGGGTGATTATGAATTTCATCTAATAACTAAAGGTTTATTCTGAGATTCTGTTTCGTGTAAATTTCCCGGACTTAACCAAATTTGCATACCCAGCCCCTATAATGCCTTGATTGGTTGGATTTTGTTTGTTGGTTTGAACGAATAAATAATGTTTAAAAACTTACTGCTGATACAGGGTTCTGATGGGTTCCATTGCAGAGTTGAGTTTCTTTCTCGCTGATCTGGGGGGGGGGTCCCTTGGGTCTGCTGGGTCTCTCAGTCCCTTTTTTCTGACCTCTCTTTTTATAAACTTCTTCTTTTATACTAAACTGGATATGTCCCTTTGTACTTGTTGTTATTTGATTTTTCTGCGCTAATCGGTAAGTTTTAATTAACAGGGTTTTTTAACCTAGGTTTTTGCTCTGCATAAGGGTTCCTATGAGTTGGTAACATGTGTGGGTAATCTCCGTTTTTGATATGTAGGGTGGTTGTCCGAGTTTTGAAATTTAGCAGTCAATCGCTCTGGAGAAAGTTAGTCTATGGTACTTCTTTGATAAAATCGGACCCTGTCCTCTGTTAATTCATAACTGTATGCTCTCTTGGGATTAGTAGTTGGACCCTGATTTTCTTATTGGTGATTTACTCCAATTGGACCCTGCCCTCTGTTAAGTGATAAGGTGATTGTTTGGTTTTCTTTCAAGATTTTCATATTCGAGGTAAGTATGTCAGAATATGGTTATTTTATTACTCTCTTCATTTTATTCTTATGTCCAAGCACACAAGGTGAGTACTAAAAGGTAAGTGGGTATACCTTGTTGGAATGGGAATTGTTGATCGACTGAATTCTCATTCTAACATCCCTTACTCCTACAGGAAATGGTGACCTTTATCCCATTTTTTCCAGTACGTAATTTATTAGTGACAACAACACAAATGAAAATAAAAATAAAAAAAACAAATAGAAAGTTCGTTATATAACACAAGAAGAATGTGTTATTTGTCATTCTTATCGATGCCTCTCCTGGGTCTCCGTTTGAATTCACTGATGACTGTAAGATGACTTTCGGACTGCAATTCACTGCAGTTGGTGTTATGATGAGCATCTATCTTCCTCGCAGAATGCTGAGTAGACACGAGAAACCAAAACATGTCATGATGATGATTACCATCAGGATGATAGGCGTTATTAGTGCCGTGCCGAAGCTGGATAGTATCCCGGAAAATAATCCAGAGAACATATTTGGGAAGGTGAAGTCTCCTCCCACTTCAATGAAGGCGTTTGATGACACATAGGTGTTATTCATTTGTCTTAGATCTGGGGAAGGATCTTCAAAGCATCCTTTAAATAATTCACAGGATGATCCAACTTTTGATATCAGGCATACCTTATCATGCAAGCATAGTTTAGACTTTGTTTAATTTGAATCTCATGGTGTTTTGGGATAGTTGTTAGAGATATTGAACGGGTGGATATATGTACATTCTCGATTACCTCGCCAGGTAAACAGGTACTATGGGAATCTATTACAATACCCTGCCCTCTGTTAAGTGATAAGGTGATTGTTTGGTTTTCTTTCAAGATTTTCATATTCGAGGTTAGTATGTCAGAATTAGTATGTCAAGCACACAAGGTGAGTACTATAAGGTAAGTGGGTATACCTTGTTGGAATGGGAATTGTTGATCGACTGAATTCTCATTCTAACATATTAGTAGAGTAAAACAGCAAAGCAAACAATGCAGGACTTGCTGAAATTATTGGTCAAATGAATACCAGAGATAAACCTGTTAACAGATACTAAGAAAAGATAAAGACATTCTCAATTTTTTATATTTAAAGTTATACCGATTGTCATGGAATAGAGCTTTATATTTTGAGAAACTACATTGTACATCACAAGATGTCACTGGTGCAAACTTAAAACAAGCAGTGTTAGAAATAATCAAACTGACATTTTCATTAACATTTTCATCATTCAAAACTGTATAAATCTCCTGGAGCTGTTCATAGCCTTTATTTTTCTGTAGTACAGTTAACAATTTCTTTATTGCTCCTTTCAAAGTATTCCCAGTAGTGCATTTTAAATTGTCTTGCAGTTCTTGTGACTATTAAGGAAAGTCCACATTCTTTCATCTGTGTGATGCATGTGCTGCAATATATGCAATGTTGTTCTTAAGCTATAAATATCTAAAAAGTCCATACACAGTTTTTATGGAACCAGCATCTTCTGGATCAAATGTAGAAATTATCTCTTGAATCTTTCCAAAGTTTTTTGCATAACAAATTGCTGCATCAAGTCATGTTCCCCTTCATTAAAAAAATAGGGTTTAGTGGTAGTGGAATGCCTGGTGCCAGTTTTTTGAATGTCTGAATTCTGTCTGGCAACTTTAAAAATTTCTTCTTGACATTTGAAATCAAGTTGTCATCATCCGAATATATCTCACACGAACGAGCTCTGCTACACGGTGGCATCCATGAACAAGACATGTCACATGAATCATGTTTCTGTATAGTACTTTCGAACCAGTTGAAGATTTGACCAGCTGCATCAAATACAAAGAATAGCATGCTTTCATATTTAACACCATTAGGCCACAAACGTTGCACAGCATTGTTAAATACTACAGCAACTGTGTGGAGGTTCACCTTTTCATTTTCTTCACAGGTTAAAAGAAATGGCTGTGCTTGTTTGCGAGATTGAAGCACCCCCATAACTACATTAACAGTGCAGCGACCTGCAGAATCATTTGTTACATCCACTGAAACCTAATTTCTTTCATTGTCTTGCTCTTTTGAATCTGCAAGATGGTTTTACATAGATATTTTTAAATATATCTCATGCAAAGTTGTCACAGCTGGTAGATGTTGTTTTGTGCAGTTTTCGAGAAATTTTTTCAATGCTGGATTTTCTAATTTTGTCAATGGAATATCAGCCACCAAAAATGCCTTACAAAGTTCAAAAGATAACTGTGGCAAATTTTGTGGCTCTATGGCAGAACTTAGTAGTTGCTGTTTTTGTTAGTTCCCAATCTCCGATGAACAGCATGTTTGTGTTTTTTGTAGCAATATGTTGCTGTTCTTGAAACCTCTTTTGGTAGCCACATGCTTCTCACTCACTTCGTAAAATAACACTTGAAATTTGTACTCATATTAAGTTATTCACTAACTTTACAACATTCATTTTTAAAAATCTTGGTAAGAACCTAGTAAATATTTTTTTCATGAAATTCAGTTTATTTTTTATTTTATAATTAGGACTTAAGGGTAAATGTTACAATAAAGTTTAGTCATATGTCCTGCCTCCCCGCTCCCTGCTACAGGTGGACAATGAAAAAAGCAAAAGCTGCATTCGCTTTTGGTATCTTAAGCTATTGCATCGATAAAAGCAATGATTTCCTATCGCCATTTTTATTTCTTTTTTATTTTTGTAGTTGGTAATCAGTTATTATAATCATACTCTGCAAAACGAAGAATGGGATAAGAATAAAATAAAACTCTATTGGCACTACTCCGATCCTCAGTTCTAGCAAATAAAGCAGCAGTCCCATGATGACTGGACACGGGTTGAAAATCACTTCATGGTAAAAAATCACTTCACAATGAAATTTACATCACGGTCACATTACATTCATTACATGAGTTTTACGATGAGCACTCCACAGTGCAATATCATTCAGTCATCAAAAGACAAAAATTAAAAGTGGGAACGACACAACAACAAAACGAAAATTTAAGTATATATTTATAGTTCTCTATCTCTGATTAATACTAATTAATATATTAATTTTACAACTTTTTTTCTGATAATAAACTGATTAAAAGGACTAATTTAGTTTTGTTAAAAAGGGGCAATGTCATAAAAAGAAAGAATTACAATTTTCATTTTTTATGACATCTCATTTTGTGAAATAGTATATTGACTTAATTAAACATTTATTTTGTTTCAACATTTTTATTTAAATCCTATTTTGTTAGTTTTCTTCAAGAAACTACTGCTAAAAGGAATTTCTTTTGATGGTTTGTTTAATTCCTTTATGGTATTGTTTTGTTTTTCTTATTTTGCATATGGGTGCCAACTCATTTTTGATATTAATGAGTTAATTCCATTAATGAGTCAGATTTTTGAAAGAAGTGACCAGTACATTACACCTATAACAAAATTGCATCTTTTATGTTTAAATGATGCATTATCTCAAGTTTTTGAAATGTCACCCATTAGCATTTCCGGCCATTGGTAAGAAGCTGATCTGCAAGCATCCATTATCTTTAATGTCTTCTTCATGTTTCTACAATTATAGAAAGAAATCAAAGATAATTGTCACACACTTACATAAGATTGATGTCTGCAGATCAGGTTCTTACCAATGTCAGCAATGGCATGATGAGAATGGAGGACATTTTCAACACTTGAGGCATTGGGTTGTAGGAATAAAATTGAGTACTTTTTTCTCAAGTTTTTGGAGAAAGTGTTTGATTTGGCATGAATAAAATGGGTATTTACTAAAACTGAGAGAAGTTTTTCATGTTATGAGAATTTGCTCAAAATGTGTGCAGTTGCCTAATTTTCGTATGAATAAAAATGAGTAAGTTCTATTTAAGTTCAATAATTTCTCCAAATTTTTTTAGCTTTCTCCAGAAGATACATTTTTGTGTGAACAGGTGTTGTTGTTCCTCGTCCTTTGCAGTTTCTGCTTAGGGAAATGGTAGGGAGTAATGTATCATTTACTATGAGAAAAGGTTATTTTAAATTTACAAGTCCTAAGCCAATGAAAGTAAGGCTTCTATGACAAATCGGGCCGGTTATACGTTTATTTAGTTTATTTTATAATGATAGATTACATAAAAAGTGTATGCAGATTACATGCTTGGGTATTTTGCTTGTTACAATTTGATTTTATCAACACAACAACAACAAAAAAAGATAAATTGTGACTATTTTTTAATTAACTACACACATGTAGTATGGCTGGGCCTCGACCACTGGCCAATCAACATGATTGATTAGTGGTCACCAAAAATATAGAACAGGACTCATCGTCAATTAAAACCAATTTCAAGAGAAAAACACAACCCCATAGACATGATAGACTTAATGCTACTGCTTATCAGGACGTTCTCTTTGTATTAAGGGGTGGGACTGGGAGGAAAAAAGGACCCAAGCCCCATGAGGTGACCCAAAGCAGGATATTGGCATCATTAGCTGATAGAACTAGGTCAAACCTCTGTACAATAGCACAGAGGATCGCTCCTGGTCTTATCGTCTCAATAGTATGTATGTACCTTTGACTTTTACCTGGTTTACCTATTTTTGTTTTTGTTCTGAATTTTTTTATTTCATTTAATTAATAATGAATAATATTGATTAAATTATTAAGAATAATTTAATCTATTAACTCTTTTTTCTTTGTTTTTCTCTTTTTACTTCCTTTTTTGGTTAAAACTTCCTCATTTACCTATACAAATGCATAAAAATGTTTTATCAAAAACAGGATGTGTTTATGAATGAATTTTGTTTTGTTACTTCCTCGTTTTGCTATTAATTTACTATTAACTAATTTATTTATTGTTTATCTTCATCATCTTAAGAACCTACAGTGAACAAAAACTTACAAAAATCTTCGCCTGTAGCTGTTGAATGTAGCATTCTGTAGCTGTGACGTCAACTTGTGCCAAAAAATTCAATGTTGATACACTTTTGTCCGCCATCTTTTCTCTTATCGATGGATAGAAGTGGCTATATTTTAATAACGACTCTTTTTTGGATAAATATGCACTACTGTAAAAAGGAAGAGCAACTTTTGATCGACAATGGTGAGTAATTTGAGTCGTATGGAATTAGTGGTCAATTTTTAGGGTATTATGAGTGTTAAATTTAGATCCTATAAAATTTATAAATGAAGGAGCTTTTGTGGCCTATGGGATTTAACATGAGCTTAAAAAAATACAAGATTTTAAAATGAAATTAAAAATAGAAAAACTAATAAATTTTTACCAACTTATCACTAGATGAGCAATATTGTTATGTAGGCCTACATATCGCAGTTTCAATTTTGAAAATCACAATTTTTGTTGCAGAAAACAAAACATTTGCCTGAACCATGTATTTTTGAAATAGGAATTTAACATTGGCTAAAAAACTAATTATAAATTTTTACCAACTGATCACTAGATGAGCAATATTGTTATTGTGGCAACCTGGTTTGCTCAATCAAATTTTTTGATTGAGCAGACGAACTTCCTATGGTGGTCTGCCTGACAGCTTGCAGTAGGCTGTTAGGTCGGACGCCATTTTGAGAGGTCAGAAGTGACCACTGTCCCTTCCAGGTGGAGTTGCCTGGAGGTATAAATGGCCTAGTCAGCCATTTGTTCTGGGCAATTAATGCTGTTCCGTACTAGGCTTTAAACTAGCTTTTTGGTTTAATTCGAAAACTCCTATTTTTTTGTGGTGGTGGTAGGATAATTTTAGGAGACTATATTAACTCCAAAAAAGGCAGGGCGTAGGTTGCATTTGCAAACTGCTATAATTGCTGGTATTGCAGTGAAGTCCACACATTTGAAATAGGTTATTAAAAAAAAGTCTTGCAATGTTTCGCTGTTTTAGAGTGACGTGCATAATCATTAATCATGACTTAAAAGTTAAAGTTTACTCCAGAGTAATGTCACGCCTTTCCGCTCCTGCACCGGACGGACAACAAAAATAAGAACGGATTCTTTCATACGTTTGGGTTTCGTGTTAGTAATTTTCTTTGCTTACATTAAAATACTTTTTGATTCTTTTGCTAAGTTTTTATTCATTTGTTTTGTTAATGTTTGTAACAAATTTAATTTACAGAAAGCGTGTTTTCTTAGTTTATGTACTCATCTTTGGAGTTGATTACAGAAAGTGTGCTTCTTAGCTTGTGTACTCCTCTTCGGAGTTGTAGAGTTGACCCCTCTGTGGAGTTGATGCCTCTGGAGTTGATTTGTCTGTGTGATTTTTCACTTGCACCTTACTAGTTATTTTTCTTCATTCTCTTTTTTCTTCACCACATACATGTATACTTTTGGTTTTCTCACAACACAGACATTTCAAATGTTTTTCAATCAGAAAAATATTTTACACATGGTTTTTCTTCAGCTGAAACACTGACAGTTCTTGTGTGGTTCTTCTCTGTCCCTTAAAATATTTTGCTACCATACATACACATTTCTAATAACCTCCAAAATAGCTATCAATATTCAAAACACAGATTAAATTTACTCCTTATAGCACAAAATTATTCTATAGTTTCCTATGGCGTTCCCTAAAAGTTAGAATAAAGTACAAAATTACAATTTTATAATGTTCTTTTTGTCACCTTTTCAGGCATAAACAAGGAAAGTGTTAATACAAATTGTAAACAAAGTAATTAAAATAGATGGGATAATGAAATCTGAAAATTACTAAAGATTAATTAATCTCTAATACACGTTTTTATTTAGGCCAAAATGAACTCTTTCTGATGTTTTATATCGTATTTATTGTATTTGAAATTACTTTTTATAGCTAGTGATTTTTCTCTATAAAGGCACATTCACACTAGGCTGGTTTATAAGCCACTTGTTGCTGCTGGCTATCAGCAGCAACAGCAAGCAGCAGCTGCTTTGGGTTCACACTTCTCCAGTCACTGCTGGTATTAGCAGTGCAAGTCATCCAATCACCGTCGTGCGAAAACACAAACTAACAACAACCAACCCAAGCAGTGGAATTACACACTGGTAGCAGCAGGAAGGGAGTCACATGAACAGCTGGTAGCTGCTAAAGTTGGACATGTTCAACTTCACCAGCCGCTGTTAAAATCACTAGCGTGCTGGAGAAAGCAGCTGCTGGTAGCGGTTCACACTATGCTGCTAGCTGGCTACAACCAGCGAGCAGCAACCAGCAGCTGATAAACCAGCCTAGTGTGAATGCACAATAAGTATTTTCTATAAAAGAAAAAAAGTGGTTTGGCTATAATGAATTCTGAAATGACTATTTTGTGAAACAACTTTTTCTTTTCTTTATTATGTATATATGATTGAAAGTGTATATGATTCATATAATTAGTTTTTGAATATTTAATATAGTGAGGAGACTTTAAGTTTAACTTACATTTGAAATTTTAAAAAAACCTTTTAAGTAAAAAACCTTAAGAGGCTACATCACAAAATCGCTTTGAATAATCTCCACATAGAGCGCTAGCATCGTTTTTCTATTGAGCCCATAGACCCACTGTTAAAGAAAAATGTTAATTTTTAAAATATGCAGTTGCCACAATATATTTATTTTAAATATTAAAAGTTGTCCATTTTTGATGGTTAAAAGTTCGTTGTGCACTTTAAATATATTTTTATCTAGTGATAGATTGTCAAAAAAAATTGGAAAGTGTTCTTGTTTTTTTAAAAAAAAAATTTCAAAATCGCGATTTTTTAACTCTGTGTTAAAAACTCCATTGTGTAAGAAAGAAAACAACCATTGAAATTTTCAAAAAAATACCTAAAAATAATTTTAAAAAAATACAGAAAAAAATCAGCACGTGTGTCAATGTGTAGGCTTCACTTTGGTTTACTTTAGATTTTTTCTGTTTTTTTTTTTTTTAAAAATATTTTTAGGTAATTTTATAATTATTTTAATAGTTCTTACTCTATGGAGTTAAAAATTTGCGATTTCGAAATATTTTTTTTTTAAATTGAACCACACTATACATTTTTTGACGATCTATCACTAAATAAACATATATTTAAAGTGCACATTGCATTTTGAACCATCAAAATTGGACAACTTTAAATATGAAAAATAAACATTGCCGCCACTGTGTGTATTTTAAAAATTAACGTTTATTCTCAATAGAAAAACGATGCTAGCGCTCTTTGTGGAGATTTTTCGAAGTAATTTTGCGATGAAGCCTCTTAAGTAGAATGTTGTGAATTGCAAAATTTTATCTTAAAATGATGTTTTTCCCTGTTTAAGTTAACTAAAACTTAAGTTAGGCTAGGTTTAAGTTGAACTTTAAAACCTCACTTAATGTTCGAAACCGGCAGTCCAAAGAAAAATGACGCTTTTTAGCAAGACAATTCCAAATAAACGAACGCAAACCGAAAATTGAAATTAATGGAAACACAATAGGCCTACACAATGGGCAAAACAGTTTTCAAATTAAAAACAGACATGTCAATGCCAATTGGATTAACTAAATTCAATTTTAAGAGTCTCGCCAATTCGAACCTAAATAGAGAATACGAATTGCATTGAAATTCTCATCAACATGAAAATGCAATTATGTTTCTAGATTCAAACCACTGACCAGTTTGTCTTTTCTTCTCTCAATATGTCACCTATTTGTTTTTAACGTTCTTTTTAAAAAAACCTTTTGTGACAGTAAATAAACACATCACACGGATGTTTTCTGTCTCCTGCGAATCCGTGTCGTTTAATGACAAGGTTTGGAACTTAAGGTTAGCACAGTGCTTATAATTAGAGATGAGACATTCGAATCCCGCGAATCTTAAAAAATATTTGAGATTCGAAAACTCGAATCTTCGCGCTTTTTTTCGTCTTTCGAATCTTTCGAATCCTAAGCTTAAAAAAATTTGATAAAATTAGTGAAATTTAACTCCATTGGCGTCCAATAGAAGCGTTCACTAACAAAAACCGACGACTATTGCAATTTCGGTGGTACCGGGATCACCGATTTCCAATTGCTTTGTTACTTGGTCTGAGGTCATAAAAGGGCGGATGAAAAGAAATTCTAGTGCTGGACACAATTGCCTGTGAAGTTGGCTCTTGTCATTTATGACGTGTTACCCCACTAACGGGTGTTACCCCAAAACGGGTCATTTTTATATAATGATGTTACAATATAGCCACGAAAAAAAACATTTGTATAATCTAGGGGTGTGGGACATTTGCCCTAAAGACACTCCCTACGGACACTTTCTCTAAAGCCATTTGCCCTAAAGGGTAAGTTGCCCTCAAATCATTTGCCATAAAGGGACATTTGCCCTATACACACTTGCCCTAAAACCACTTGCCCTAAAAAGACATTTGCCCTAAAACCACTTGCCCTAAAAGGACATTTGCCTTAATCAGTAGTGTGAATTTACGTCATTTGGCGTTTTTTGCAAGCCACAGAAATGAACAAATGGTTTTAGGGAAAATGGTTTTAGAGCAAATGTATCGAGTTGTGAAGCACTGTGTAAACTTTTATAATGATGTTTTTTATTCGTGATGTATTACTTAGATCTACATGCTTTGAACCATGTGCTGGTTACGCATCTGCTGTTTGCTGTGTCACAAGATCAACGTGGTCAACACTCAAAATTCGTTTGCACTCTTATTGGTTAGAAGTGTGATTTCACTTGTGGACAAAGACAGTGCACACATTAAAACATCTAGCAAAAACAGACACACCAGCTCCGATCTGTTTATGGCGCACAGTTGAAAGCCGATGACTTAATTGCCATAATGAAATTATGAAAGCAGACGTCACACACTGTGTTTTGCGCCCCGTTTTCTGCACACAGCACGAAGTGCAGAGCTTGAAATTGGAAGCTGAAAGCGCGCATGAAAACCCATTTTTATAACTAGCCTCCACCTTCAACCCTCATTTACGGTGCAAAATAGAATCAGGCTAAAGTAAGCTTCACACCGAGCACTTTTGTGTGTCGCCACAAAATGTTTCTTTTTTTAGCTCGAGCATTGTGGTGTTCACACGAGAAACAGGGACCTCTTTTGCTCTAAAATGTCGATTAGTTTTTCTGTATGCTGGCAATGTATGCAAACATGTATTTGATTAGTTTTGACTTTCAGGCAACAAAAAACCGGAACCTCTAGGCGCGTCATTTTTAAAAATATTATTAATAAAACTGCCCTAACTTTTTGATTTTTCCTCAAATTTGTAAAAAAAAAAAATTATTCATTACTGAAAACGATGGTTAAAAGGACGTTTCCTGAGAGAAATGTAACAATTTATTGTCATTACTTAGAATTTGCACTTAAAAACTTAAAAGTAAATTAAAAATGCCTAGATAGAGTGGAGTTCACTGAAAATGACATAATAATAAAATGTATTACACCCTATTGATAGAAAGAATAGAGAATAATCAAGATGGTTCTGACATTTATAAAAAGAAACAAAATGGAGGAGTGCAACACTGGAGTGTCTTGGCTTTTTTAATCGCATCGTTTGTGCTTTGTAGATAATTAAACGAGCCATAGTTACACCCGGGGTTTAATCCCGACTTTCGAATTTTTAATTCAGAACCCCTAATTAAAAGTTTTTTTCACACACTTAGGCCCTTGGCACACAGGCCACTTTTGGTGGTCGATTTCAACTACAAATGGTGTTGCAGGTGGCAGGGCTGTGGTTACAATGTATTGCTATGGAAAGAAGCTGGTGTTACCACTTATTCTTTTTTTTTCCATTTAAGATTTCTAACTAGAGGTTCGCTTAGTCACTGAAGACTTAGAAATGAAGAAAGACACGTTTTTTCTTTTATATATTTTTATTTATTATTTTAACACTAGTGGGGTAACCCGTCATAAATGACGGGAGCGAAATTGACAGGCAATTGTGCCCAGCATTAGAATTTATTTTCCTCCGCCCTTTTATGACGTCAGACCAAGTAACAAACCCAATAATTAGAAATTGATGACGTTCATAAAAGAGCTGAGCAAAAGAAATTCTAATGCTGGGCACAATTACCTGTGATATTTCAAAACTCTTTATGTGCTTATTTCCACTTATAACACTGGAACCTTTGCACACAGGTGACAATTCGACTTCATTTTGCAGTGAAAATCGACCTCCAAAAGTGGTCTTCATGGGAATTTAAGAAGTAGGCCTTATTTGCACCATATTCATTCTAAGGCGTGTTTTCTTCTACACTTGTGGTTGGTCAATTTTGTTCAACCATTGGCCATTTTAGGCCTGCAGAAAAAAGTTATAGTATCGTTAGGTTTATGGTTGAACTTATCATATTCGTATAATGGCGCCATTCTATAGACAACCAACGTGGCAGGCATGTAGACATAGGTACCTTCATAAACACCTATTATCAATAGCTGTCGCCATATTGAAAAATACTAGACGTGGGATGAACTGTACATTTTCTCGAATCAGAATCCTAAAGGGTTATCGAATCTTCTGAATATCGAATCCTTCATATAAGAATTCTACATAATTCATGAAGAAGATACAAATAAATGAAATAATAGTAAATATTAAATTAATAATAATAAAAAACAAGTATGGCACACAGGGTCGCCACAAGGTGATCCGGGTACAATACCGAAATTGCAACAATCGCGGTTTTTTGTTAGTGAACGTCAACGGAGTTAAAACTAATTTTACCAAAGTTAAAAATTTTAACAGTTTTTTAAGGTCAGGATTAGAAAAATTCGAAAGTCGAAAAAAGCGCAAAGATTCGAGTTTTCGAATCTCGAATATTTTTCAAGATTCGCGTAATTCCAGGATTCGAATGTCCCATCTCTAAAAAATACGGTCTCAACCACGTTTTTCGTGGTCATGAACGATTCGACTACATGTGCAGTAAAACACACCTCTAGTGAATGAGATATGTTGAAGTACCAACGTCTACCCTGTCATATATATGGAATTGCTTTTATCCTAACATTTTTCCAACAAATAGAAATACATTAGTTAAATTTGTTTTGGTGTATTTCTCCACGCACTCATCCACTCCATCTCCGGGATCTTCCCCCTCCCAGATTAATTTTGACCAATATTATTTTGACGTGCACAATGAAAACAGGTCAATTCTGATAGATATTTTTTATCTTTTCACTTTCCTACAGAAATAAGAAACATTACTTTCATCTAAGCTTTTTTCAAATTTTTCATTTTTTAAAGATGGCATTATGAAAACACATTTTGTGTTTTTTGCCTCTTAAAGTTTCTTAGCAAACTTTTTATTTTTTAAACAACTAAAGCCAAGTTCCCACATGCGTAAAACATCAACAAAAAGCAAGACGTAAAATGAAAAATGTAAAAAATGTCGTTCTACAACAATTACAATTACAATTACAAAAAGTACTCTGCTAGCAGCCAAATAATCCTACGGCAGAGGGACATAAAAGTCCAAATGCAGCATTAAGCATTGTCCCACAAAACAAAATTATCCCCATTCACCCACCACTTCCTCAGGAAGAGAGTTCCATTGTCTTATAACTCTAGGAAAAAAAGACCAATAATATGAATCTGTCCTAGCAAAAATTTCCTTAATTTTCCTAGAGAGGTCAGCCCTGCCCATATATAAGTGCTTTATGAATATCACTGGACTGTGGTTTTGGACAATCACCACGTGTAATTTTCGCCAAACAATTTCAAACTTAACTCAGCATTGTGATGTGCCAAACTATGCCATTGTAGCACTGACAGCATCTCAGTGACACTATTTGTAAATTTGTGCCTGCCACAAACAAACCTAGCTGCCTTACGCTGAACCATTTCAACTGAGTGAGTGAGTGTGAAAGAGTGGGGATTCTATACACTGCAGCATTATTCAATATGAGGCCGAACCAATGCTTGATAGGCAATAGTTTTAACTTGTACTGGACAGGTGCCCAATGTCCTTTGACTAAAACGAAGAATTTGTAGAGCTTTTCTTCCCAACCTTTTACGAGTTGAAAACAAGGTTGAGATTATTTCAACTTTTTTTTTCAGTTTACGGTTTCTATTGAAAACATAATAGAAGAACAACAGAACAACAAAAAACCGTTCTTCTGTTGTGTTTTAATCAGAAACCACAAATTGAAAAAAGAAGTAACAGTCTCAACTTTGTTTTCAGTTGTTGAAAAACGAATTTTTTTTACGTTAAAAATTAGCACATTAAACATTTTTAGGAGGATAGAGGGATGCGGCATACGAGTGACCCTTGCCGTGACCTCATTTCTGGTAACCCTTCCTATTGGTTGCTTTTTCAACTTCAACTTCTTTGGTCGAGCAAAATCCTCCCAAATTTTTTGAATGTGCTCATTTGTTTATTGTCACATCATACCAATAGATGGACCTTTTTCGTGGTTTTCTGTTCAGATTTTTTCTTTGTGCAAGTGGGACCTTAGCTTAAGAAGTTTGTTTTCTAAAAAAGATAGAGAAACCCTTAATCCGATGTCTATGATTAAAAACATGCACTAATCCCTCTTAAGTCTTTAAGAAGCTGAGAAACAAACATAGTTGTGCCAATCATGTACCCTATTCTTTTGTGCAAAGCCATTTGCTGAGCGTTAAAAGACATCATGCTGAGCAATTTTCAGAAACATCATTGCTCTGTTCATAAAAGCAGTAGATCTAAGATAAAGAGCAGCTAAATTTGATCATGTGGCAGCTTTTGATGATCTTTGTTCATTTGGCACTGAACAAATTGTTTGACAACTGCAGTCTGAAGCAGCAGCTCTCCTTGCATTTCTAAAAGCAGGAGCAGAGTTTGATGAACCTGCTGATGAATGGATGATGAGCCAGATACAATTCTATTTATAATCTATGAACTTTCTACTTTCCTAAATTGAACCTTTTTATAAAGTATGCAAAATTTTGCTTAGTGCTGTACAGTGGTGGCAGTGGGGTATTTGCCCCTTAAGCAAACTCCAGGCATGGGCATGGCGCCCATCTTTTCAACCTCGAAGTAAAAGCAACTAAGTTCTTAAAGAGACCATTACCTCCAGAAATTTCTTTTCAAAATATTGTCAAGAGGTATACCCAACAATTACCAAAACGATTTTTAATATTTAAAATAAGTCATTAATATAATTTAAAAAAAAAAATTAAAAATAAATGAACTTCATATAAATAGACTTTATCAGATAGATACGCCACCAAACAACAGACATTGGTAATAAATAAAAAAAACAAAAGTATACTCCTGTACTCGAATTGTGATGTCGTCACCTCGCATTACTTTTAACTCCCTATTCAAATACATATATTCCCTATTCAGTTCAAAGTGTTACGGATTTAATATTTGAATTATCCCCACATGCCACGTGGCTCTCGCGTTGATTAGAAAATTGTATTGAGTTGAATATGACTACATTGACTAGGTAATAGATGTATTTGATTAACGAATTATGGAAATGTGAGATGACAACATTTGCCACTAAATTGAGTGGCAGACTTTCGTTTTTAGAAATGTAAAATGGCGTAATTTGGTGACTCATGAAAAGTCGCTTTACTTTTAAGTTTTTTGTGTGAATTACTTATTTTGAAAAGAAATTTTTGGAGGTAATGGTACTTTTTAAATGAATTTCTGTTCACTATTAGATGGCAGCACAATGTGTTCGTGTGTGTGTGTGTGTGTGTGTGTGTGTGGGTGGGTGGGTGGGTGTGTGTGTGTGTGTGTGGGTGGGTGGGTGGGTGTGTGTTTGTGTGTGTGTGTGGGTGTGTGGGTGTTTGCATATTTTGCAAACATATTTTACTCTTTTTCAACAATGGGTTGGGTCAACTTTATCAGGCACTATTTTGGCGCCACCCTCCCCCCACCCCTTGGGCCTAGGCAACCGCCTTGTGGACAAACCGGCTCTGGTGCTGTCACTAAATAAAACACAAAAAAAGATCACCACTAGCTCCAATTCATAATAGAAAAATGTTTGTGTGACAAAAATGTTGTGAATTTGCATCTATGCACATACAAACTAATTTATAGGTACTTTTATTACACCTTGTAAATCACCCAGAGAATTTGTTTGTTCATTTTGGACAGTCATAACTCTGGAACCAAAAAGTTTAGAATGTTTAAGGTTTAGCACACAATAAAACAAATGCATGTAGGGATACGAAATTTTCATTAAAACTGGGAGAGAGGAAGTTGAAGCTTTTGTTGTTAATTGACAAGCAGTAAACCTTGTATCTTAAAGTAGGGTTCCTGATGTACAACTAATTGCGGCACAAACGGCAATATGGAATAGTGACTTCGAAGAACTTCTAATTTGCTTGTCCCATGTTAAAAGCTAGACCATTGACCTTTGAAAAGGTCCATTTTCCTAGCCAACGTTTGGGTTCTTTAGAAACATCTTTAAAGCTTAATTGGCTGTATTCCATAAAATGTTCTACTTGTAAATTCATGGCGTTTCAAATTGCCTTTACAGTCACTTAGGCAACTTCTGAACCGCAATGTTGACCGTGTGTTTCATATGGCACGTTGAAACCGTGGAGTGTCTAGGCTCTTAATGCTTAATGTGATTAGTTGCATCAGATTTTTGTCTTCTTGCTATGGAATACTGTTTGTACCTCTTTGAAAATAAATACACGTCACGTCGCAAAGAAAAGCCAACTTTCAAAATTGATTTTCGAAGTTGACTTGCCATTTTTCCAATCATTTTGGTTATTTTTGTGTGCAGAAATGGATCATGTCAAAAAATAAGTTTTTGAAGATCGAAATAAAATTGTTTTTTTTTTTTGGAAAAGATATCTTTTTTTTTCTATCAACGCAAGAAATCTCAGCTTTATAAAAGCTTAATAAAATAGATTTCTGATTGGTATCGGACAGTGGTGGAAGTGAGACTAATAGCTACCATACAAAATGCAATTTGAAGAATATCTGGGTTGCCTCTGAAGACGTACAACAGTTTACAACTAAATCACGCTACAATGTTGTTCAGAAGGCGACTGAACATGCCAAGCATTTAGTCTGAAATAGACTTTAGTTTTCAATATAAAGTTCAAAAGGCAATTTAAGGTGGCTTTATAGATATTCATTTTGCTTTCTTCCTCCTTTGAGAGTCACTGCATGCCGTGACTAAAAGCTATGCTCCAGAAACCGTTTTTATTAAATTTGGACGCAAAAATGTCAAGTGAACGTTTTTTTTTAAACATCATTATGAAAATACTTCAAATTGTTTTCTAAACGAGAATGGTTACAGATTATGTTAAAAGTTTTTTTCAAAGCAATATCTTAAGAAATAAACATGTTATAACATTTTGAAAACGACCCGTTTTTTTATTTATTGACATTTCATAAAAGCTATTTTCTTCGCCTTTTTCAAACTGTCAAAAAAAGGTGTATTTATAAAAATGATATCATAAAAGAACGTTTAGCACTATCACCAACTATTCTAGTTTCTAAAACGCTTTCAATTTTTTCGTAAATATTTCTTCTAAAAAACATTCGCTAGAAAAATATAAATTTTCTCAAAATCGCAGGTTGAGGAAAGAAACCTCCTATAGAACATAATAGCCCCTGCAGTGGCGCCATCCGAGTGGGGACAAAACAAAATAAATATCTATTCATCCACCTTAACTAAAGGCAGTGTTCTTAATGATAGCTTTTTTTTAAAAAAAGATTGCTTAACACCTAAACTAGGGTGTCCAAAAATGTCGATTAAAAAATAAAGTTAAGAATCCGTGAATGCGTACCCACTGAAAAGTTTCTTTATTTATAGATAGTAACATTATTAAAATTTCTGATAATTTGGCAAAATTGGTAATTTTTTTTCCAAATTATTATTTTAATTTCAATACATTATACACTTAACATAAGTAATAATATGTTGTAAAATTAAATAATACATAAGTTTTTGTCAATATTTCTATTTTAAATTTAAATTTGTCATGTATAATATAAAAAAAACAATGGTAATAGCCATATAGAATTTGGGAACCATTGGGGGGGGACCTCTAAATATAGCTCAAATGAGCTGGAATTTTACAGGTATTATTGTTTTACAAGGGTGAAATGTTTTAGAAGGTATGCATTCTAATTTTCAAACTTTGATTTTTTTTGGGACACCCTAACCTAAACTTTAGGTATGAAGTTTCATGTAAGTAAAAACCAAAATGAACAAATGAAATAAAATGAATCAAAAAGTACTGAAAGCCTGAAGTACAGCAACAACACCAATCTTTAAATACGACTTTTTATATAAATTAATCTCTAAATAGACTAAATTCATAAAGTACCATAAACAAAACACCACTTCAATGCAACAAAAGCAACGAATAGACAACGAATTCTAAAATAAGTGTTCAAAAGTAGTGAAGTGTACAGCATATCAATCTCTGTTATGTCCTCATCAAGAATATTGCCGTATTACGCCATGTGGAGTCCCTATACTGCAGAGTTAGTTCATTCGGTTGAAATTGTTCAACGTATTGCTGCTAGGTTTATTTGTGGCAAATACACTGTATGACATTAATGAGAGTGAGAAAAATGTTTTTGGTTGCATGGGACAGTTTACTTGTAATGTGGACAGATTTCAGATTAAACATTTTTAAATTGATTATAGAATGCTCTTGTCCTAGAACAATTTCAAGTAAACTGTACAGGGCAATTGTACTCGGGTAGTGGTGACCACTTTAACACAATTAGAAAGATTCTTACACGGACCGATTCATATTACTGGTTATTTGTTCCTAGGATGGGTAGGAGCCGTAGAACAATGGAACTCTCTTGCAGGCGAGTTTTTCCATTAAAATAAATTTGTATTTTGGGGCTCTTTATTTGCTGACAATTTCAGCTGCACCAGAACATGTTGCAATTATTGTTATTTGGTTTATGTCTTTGAATTTTTGACAATGCATGCAATTGGACTTTCGTCTCTTTGCTATAGGCCTTCGTCTCTGCTTTTAGAATGATTTTTCAAATTTAAACTCAAATTCAAGGTAAATAGGGGAGACTGGGACTGGATTGCATGACCATAGGGGCAATCTAGCAACATACGTAAAAACAGCTAAGATTTATTGGCAGATTTTGCCACGTTTGCAGTCAAAGATGTTGTTTATCATTAGCATTTGCACCGACATAGTTTTGGACTGTTATGGTATTAGAAATTATGATATCTAGATTTAATTGGTAAACCTGATGATTACGTAGGATTAATTAAGTTGGATTGCATAAACATGCTTTCTAAAGTAAAGCTTTAAGTCAAAATTGTGGTGTCGGGGTTGTTGGCACATTATAATGGGGCAGGTTATATCACATTCTGAAATTATTTCTAATAAATATCATTTCAGTGGCCACAAAGTATATTTAACACCAGACTTTATTCAATGATGCAATTACTCCAATCTCAAAACTGGCAATTTGTCAAAATTCTCTATTGCATAAAAAGGTAAGATTACCACCAGTCACATCAATGAACAGTAGGAAAATATCCTTTGTATTTTATTAAACCTGTGAATTTGTACTAAGTATAATCTATTTTCTGTCTTCTAATATCATAATTTGCTAAGGGCTGACTCTCTATCTGTCCCTCACTCCCTCCCTCCCTTTGTGCACTAATGTTCTCGGAAACTACACACTTTTAGAATCGTGAAAATTAACCAGTATACACATCTTTAGATGGGCTTCTTCGTAGGCTACATTAGAATTTCCAATTTTCTTCCGTTTACGTCATTTTTGTGAAAAATCATGAAATTTCACCAAATAATATAATATAAAAGTTGTCAGCCAGGAAAGCAGGCTTTATTACATCACGTTTTTCTAAAGAATAAATTAACCCACGTGTTTTATGGTAAAGGTCACCTTTGATCTCACAATTTACATTGGTAGGAAAATTGGTTATGGCTTTGGCAGAGAAGTGAGAGGTGCGTGGTTCAAGTCTTGGCAGGGGTTTTTGTACATTCATTTTTTCAACGCAAGGCAAGCTTATACTAGGATCAAGAAAAGTATTTACTCAAAATGCATATCTGGAAATGTTCTCAATCTGAGATGTTATACAGTGCGTTTCATATATATATATATATATATATATATATATATATATATATATATATATATATATATATATATATATATAGGGGGAGAGAGAAACGTGGAGGGGAAAAAAGTGGGAGGGGGTGACTGAAATTGAAATGAAAGGAGTAAAAAAAAGAACAAACGACACGCATGTGCACACCAGTGAGAACGCTCTCTTTCAAATATAAAAAGGGGAGGGGATAATAGTAGCAAAATTAAACTAGAATTTATCATAGGCAATTGTGCCCAGCATTAGAATTTTTTTCGCTCAGCCCTTTTATGAACGTCATCAATTTCTAATTGGTTTGTTACTTGGTCTGACGCCATAAAAGGGCGGAGGAAAAGAAATATTAATGCTTGGCCTGTGAATTTCGCTCCCGTCATATATATATATATATATATATATATATATATATATATATGACGGGAGCGAAATTCACAGGCCAAGCATTAATATTTCTTTTCCTCCGCCCTTTTATGGCGTCAGACCAAGTAACAAACCAATTAGAAATTGATGACGTTCATAAAAGGGCTGAGCAAAAAAAATTCTAATGCTGGGCACAATTGCCTATGATAAATTCTAGTTTAATTTTGCTACTATTATCCCCTCCCCTTTTTATATTTGAAAGAGAGCTTCTCACTGGTGTGCACATGCGTGTCGTTTGTTCTTTTTTTTACTCCTTTCATTTCAATTTCAGTCACCCCCTCCCACTTTTTTCCCCTCCACGTTTCTCTCTCCCCCTTCTACACTTGTCAACCTTTTCCCCTTTCCAATTTAATATCATGGGGTTCTTGGATGGGGAGTGTGCAACATATAGTTGACCTCGAGAAAAAAAAGCAGTTCATTTATTCAAATTTATATAAATTCCGATGTTACACACAGACACACAGACCTAGGATATTATATATATATATATATATATATATATATATATATATATATATATATATATATATATATATATATATATATATATATATATATATATATATATATATATATATATATATATATATATATATATATATATATATATATATATATATATATAGACACACCCCAGAAATTGTTTATAACTCGGGCTACACTCGATAGATTTTCCTGAAATTTTCAACATAAAGACAGCCTTCTATATTATAAACGTTCTGCTAGGCACAAATTTTTTTCTTAATAAACTTTTCACTTTTATTAATTATTGTGACAAAATAACATACTGAACACAACATTAACATCAAAATTAATAAAGTTACGACTTCCCTGATGTTTTATAAATTAAAACATTAAAAATAATATTTATAAGCAAATTTACAAAAATTCTGCCCCGAAGCAGCTAAAATAGCACTTTTCAGCTCTATTGTTGTAGTATAATCATGGCAGTCTGCTTAATTATTACGTACAATCATGTCCTAAACGTTGTCTGTAGGAATTAAGTTTGGGGGGACACGCCGGCCATTTGAGAGTGGTGATATTTTGGTTTCGTAACCATTCATTCTTTAGGTTAACGTAGTGAACAGGTGCATTTTCTTGCTCGAATACTAAACTAACACTAGGGAATCGACTTTGGTCGGTTAGTAAACACTCTCATAACAATGTCTGATAATAAACATTATTTTTTTGTTTGAAATGAAGGTAAAGCTACTCATTGCAATGGGCACTTCTCATATTGTTAGGCTTACATCACCAAACTTTCTGAGGGGAAAAATTCAATCTTGATGATCTTAACGTATTTTTTTTCTTTTCTTCATATTGAAATGATGTGAGGAAAAAACCACAATATTTTTCAAATCAAAATGTTGGCAGTTGGTCAGCCTAATGATATGGGAAACATTTAGTGTCTTTGGAATGAGTAGTATAGTTTTTGAAATGCGTAGCTTAGGATTTATTTCAACCAAAACAAATATCATCAATTATCAGACAATATATTGGGAGGATATGCACTGCCATAAAAACATCGATTCCATAGCCATAAAACATCGACTCCCTAGCCATAAAACATCGACTCCCTAGCATTAGCTTATTATTCCAGCAAGAAAATGCACCAGTTTGCTCCAATAACCTAACAAAGAAATGGTCACGAAACCAAAATATCACCACTTTCGAACGACCGATGTGTTCCCTCAACTTAATTCGTAGAGAACATTTGGTACATCATCGTACGTGATGATTAAGCAGATTGCCATAATTATAATACATTAGTAGCGCTGAAAAGGGCCATTTTAGCTGCTTCGGGGCAGAATTTCTGTAAATTTGCTATAAAATATTGTTTAGAGTATTTAGAAAAATTGTTTTCAGTTATAAAACATCAGGACAGTTGTATACTTTATTAATTCAAAAAATAACATGCTGAACACAACATTCAGCATGTTATTTTGTCACAATAATAAAAGTGAAAAGTGTATTAGTGTGTCATAATTATGAAACAGTCATTTTCCAGGTTTTAATTTTTTTAATTTTTACCATTTTAAAAAAAATTTTTCTGCCTAGCAGAAAATTTATATTATAAGATGCTCTCTTTATGTTGAAAATTTCAGGCGAATGAATTAAGTATAACTTGAGTTATAATTAATTTCTGGGGTATGTCTATAGATATATATGAAACGCTATCACACCCGTCGAAGAAGGGCTTTCTTTCTAGTATAGTATAATAAGCTTAGCATTTGATTTAATCAGTTCTTTCAGTTATTCATTGGTGTCGACCTACATTACCTCACATTTTGGGGTAGGTTGGCAAATGTAACATACTTTTAGCTGGAAAAAAGACTACTAGAGGTGTTTATCTTTGGAAAGACGCTTTCAGAACTATATGAACCAAAAGATCATAGTTCACACACATGTTTCAATTTTCTTTTTTCACTGTTTCCCAAAAAATGTAAAAAAAAGTGTAGTCTGAAAAGTGTTCCAACCAGCCCTGGTCTCCCCTACTGTAGGATTATTTGAATTACTTGTTCCTTGATATATAAAAATTAATTGCTTATACAATGCAACAAAGGTCTAAAATGAATGTTGGCTATTGAAATCACAGCTGTACAAGAAAAAAATATATCAAAACTTGAACACAATTCAAACAATCAATGTCTGACTTGATCATCTGATTCTAATGTAAATTGTTCTTGGAATAATTTGTACAATTTTCCAAGAACTGCACCATTTGTATACCAATCTATATTTTGAAAATGTTCCAACAGTCTGGGTCACAGCCACAAAGTCGCCACATACTGCCATTACATGTTTTCAATACTATCAATGTCATCAGTAATATACCACAGGTATGAAATGCACAGAACCATGAAATGTATTGTTGCGGTTACATTTAAATTGTTAGCTGCAGACGCAGGCAAATGTCTGCTTGCACAGAAAAACATAACGTTGCTACATTCAGTAATTATCACATTGATTAATTAGGATTATTTTTTCGAGAAAGAAATAGCAAAAAAAAAGGAGAATAATTACTGCAGATTGGGTGTATTGCGTGACTCAACTTCAAATGAGAAAACATGAATTAAGGAGGGTTGATTCAAAAGAGAAAGAATAAAACAATGTGGAAACTATGTTCTAATCTGGGTGCATCAATTGTGATCCCTTATGGCCTCCTCCTCAACCCACAAAGATACTATCTAAATTACAAATCCATTTGTAGTGCATTTATTACAAGGGTATTTATTAGAGTGGCTGTTACTTGACATCACACACAAAACAATAGCCATGTTTGTAAATTTTAATTCTTAAATGTTCAGCCAATGCGTTATTATACAGGGTGGTCCAGAAGCAAAAGCTCACATTCGACCCCATTTTCCCATGACAGCCCTGGTTTTCAGACCGCTGTCCCAACAAATTAAACTTTGTGATGTTAAATGTCTCGGAATTTACCTTGCTACTGGCATTGTCTTTGTTTTCACGTTTAGTTGAAGCTTTAAATACTTTCTTTTCGTTGGGAAATAATATTTTTTGCTATAAATAAACTATAGCTCGTTTGGAGTTTGAATATGCAAATTTTTATGGCGAAAATAATGAACATTTAAAAATATGGATGTCAATTTCGCGTCGGACTGGGTCGAATATTTACAGATTGAAGTATTGAACTTGTGGTTCCAATGTATTTTCACATATTTTAAATAATAAAAAATGATTAAAAATGAAACCATTGTTATAAAAATTTCAGTGTATTTAAAGAATAAAAAACAAACAAAAATACAATGTAATACAATGAATTCTAAACAGATACTGTATATGACATGAGAAACATTATTAGCAGCGATAAACAATTCTATCCTGTCATTCAACAGCACCATTGCCACACACATAGTTTGCCAATGTGTCACGCAATTCTTTGGCATTACTATTTGAGACAAAACAAATGCTATCTGTGAGGCCACGGCTTTCGTTATTTGTGTGCCATTGCCCTAAATGCAAAACATAATCAGAGTCCTCATTATCGGCAAATTGAGGAGGACAATATGTTGCACATTTTTCAATCAGAAAATTGTGTAAAACAAGAGTAGCCATGACCATTTTTGTCACAGAATCCTCACCATACTTGAGTGGACATCTGAAAATTCCAAACCTACTTTAAAGTATTCCAATTTAGCATTTTCATCGATGTGACTGGCTCTTTTTAAGGGATAATTATAGATACGCTGTGTTATTAAAAACGGACCTTCTTTGTTTTCAAAACTAAAATGGTATATGTTAACAAGCTGTCATTTTCTAGTTTCTAAAATACTGAATTTTCTCAATATTTTTTTTGGAAAAATATTCACTTGAAAAACATTTTTTTCTTCAAAATGGCGGTTAGGGGGAAGATCGCTTCTTTAGAACATAATAGCCATGCAGGGGCCATCTGACAGTGTGCAGACAAAACAAAATAAATATCTATAAGTCATGTTAAGCTTGCCAGCATTTAAAGCTAACGTTTGCATACATTTTGTTGCACATTTTTGTTGTTTCTACCAATAAACAATTGCATATTCATACTCGTATTCGGGCCCATATACTAAAATTATATCACAATTTTTGTACTGCTCCCTCCCTCTCTTGTAAATTTTAACGTATGTTAATGGTTTATTATTTTAATTTATCCAAATTCATCAGGATTGCAATGGATTGAAAAATGAAAACTTTAAAATTACATTTGTGGTTATAGGACAATACAGAACACACAATTTTACATGTACATTGCTAGAACACGAAGACCACACCCATACTTTTCTTGTAGAAATAACTAACTATATATCTTCACCAAAAGGACCCAGTGACAACATCAATTATAAAAAGTTCACGAATTCAGTCCCATTGTCTGACCTTACCCTTGTGAATATTTCAAGTTTAAGTCATTTTTTTGTCAATTCGTATACTCGTTAAAACAGTCAAAAGTTTTTGTTCCCTGCATTGTGGTTTCGTTGTCCTTCATGTCCAACTGTAGCCTTATGTACTCTTTCAGGATTTGAGTAATTAGGCCTCCATTTTAAGGTGAAGTCCTCTGACAACATGGTAGACCAATTTTCTTGTTGGAATGACTTCTAACGTTGCACATTGAGTTGCAATGTTTCTTGCCCTGTTAACATAAGCAGTCACAGACTCATTGCTTCCCATTTGAATATTTTTCAGTTCTAATGCAGTATCTGTCCTACGGTCTTCGATGTTCCAAGCATGTATCCTTTTTAGTTCATCCCAAACTATTTTAGCCTTACTTTAACCAATAAAAAATCCAGCTTGTTCTGATGATAAGGCAATCACAATTAGTGGAAAGGCCCCATCATTCTTTTCTTCCCATGTGGTATGTGCACTTGCTTGAGATGATCCCAGTTCTTCAGTCTCTGATGGCTCTAGATCTTCTGTAACTTGTTTAAAGATTTTTTGGCCCGTAAAACTGCACTCACTTTCATTGTCTAGATGTGACAGTTTTCCACTGTAACGAGTTCAACTTTACTTAGAGATATTGAATTAGAAGCCATATCTTCTTCACTACACATAAGGTTGAAAATTCACTTGGCAGTTAGTCCAAAATAAACTGGTTCCAGAGTAAAAAATAATAATAAATTCTTCCAGTACACTCTAACAATGCTCTGCTGCCCTTTCTTAATGGTTTGTTATTTTGATTTATCAAAATTTGGCAAGATTACAATGGTTTGAAAACTTAAAACTTTAATATAACGTATGTGGTCATAGGCTAATACTCTAATACAGTAAACACATCTTTACTCATACATCACTAGAATAAGAAGACCACACCCATACTTTTCCTGTAAAAATAAAAACCAGTATATCCCTTCACCAAAAGAACCAAGTGACATTATCACTTTAAACAGTTACTTTATTTAAATCAAGGCACGAGATCTCTAGCCAGAAGTCCCTGACAAAATATAATCATGGACTTCTAGACCACCCAATATATATTATAAGGACTAAAGGAAGTTGTGTTTTGTAGTGCTCCTGGTGCTGCAGACTGTTAGCTACCAATTAAAATTTAAAATTAAAACTTTTCTTATTTGTAAGCAATATATAATTTAAAAAATTTCTACACAATTGAAGATCTTTTTTCCTCTGTTTACCACCTTGTCGAAAAGTTACTATGGTATTTTTTTAAAATTTGCCACAACTTAAGGTTAAGGAATTTCATCAAAAGTCCCCATTTTTAATTAAAAAAAAGCAAATGAGAGAAATTATTTAGTTTATAAAGAGAGAAAGAGAGAGAGAGAGTGAGAGAGAGAATGAGACAAAAATGGATCTTAATTAAGATGATGTCTCCCTGGTCTCGACATGACTTCTTTTATATACTTGAAGACCAATTAAACACTGTATGTTATTAATAAAGTTGAGCATTACTCACGGGTAGTTACTCAACAATGAGAATTTGCTCAATTTTCGCGTGAAAAAGTTGCCATAAGAAAACGGATTATTTACCCTCGCAATGTGCGCAAAAATAAACCCGTTCTGAACAAATGTAAGCATCCTCTAGGGGGTACCTCGCAAAATTTGGAGAAATCATCAGGGCTGTAGAGAGTCAGGGTAATTATCATGCCGGGCCCCTTAACGCTGATTCTCTACTCTCGATGTAAAAAAAATTAAAATTGAATTATTGTTAAAACAAAAGTTAAAAAATTGTAAAAATTTAAAAAAAAATCAGAAAAATGTTCAATCAATTTTAAATAATTTCTCAGGCCAATCAGGCAAGTCCGGGCCCCGGAAAATCCCGACGGTCCCCCCTCGTCTTGTCAGGCCTAGAAATTCAACAACTTCCTGAGAACTGGCTCATTTTTATCCACAAAAAATGTCTCATTTTCGAATGAATAAAAATGAGTAAGTTCTCTGTAGAACTGCACACAAGTTGAGCAACTTTTCGTCAGATGAGAAAGCTCTCTTAGTTTGAATAAATACTCACCCATTTTTACTCAAACTAAAAGAGCTTTCTCATCTGAGGAGGATTTGTTCCACAGATGAGGAAACTGTACTGCATTTTGATGATAAGTTTACATTAATATTTCAAACCCAGTATTATGTCTCAGAACCAACACCTCAATGGTGGCCCAATTTGCTATAAAAATATAGAGTGGTGCAGCTAAATACTACATGGTGGCCACTGAGTGTGGCCAATAGATGGAGTAAATTGTTCTTAGAACTTCAGTAATTACAATACGTTTCAATTAACGTACAAAAAATCGATGACAATTTAAGGTTGGGCCCAGACGCCTAACTAGAACAGAACAACGAACAGAACATGTTCGTGAATATTTTCAAAGAACATGTTTGTTGTTCAAGTCGCTGTTCCCGGAGTGTCCAAATTTGAACATAACATGTTTGCAAACATGTTCGCAACTACGTGTTCTCAGTTGGCGAACATTTTTCTGAGCATCCATTATAAAGGTTACCGAGACGCACAAACTACTCCTGGCCTGAACACAGACATCCTTCAATAGAGTAAGGAAAAATACAGACAACTGGTGGATCGAGGCCGAACAGAACAACGAACCAAATTTGTTATGGAGGAATTTTCGAAACACTATCCATACTGTTTGCGAAAAGTGTTCAGTTCGTTGTTCTGTTCTAAGTTTGGACCCACAATTAAGCATAACGTTTTCCTTCTAGATTCAAAAAGCAGACAATTCTTCACTCACTTTTGACGTTTTTTTTTCTAAGATGGAGTTGCTTTACCGTTATAAATTTAACTTGGCCATAACAATAGGGGCGCAGAAATAGGGGCGCAAAATAACTACACTGATTATAATGTGCTAAGGGGGCGCCAGTTTTATTCTTGCTCGGGGGCAAAATTGAAGTGAAACTTGTGTTCAATGAAAGGATCCTACTACAGTATATGATATGTTTTAATATTTAAAAAAAAATGCCTAGGGCCACGCGTTTCACCTCTACATAGACTAGAAAAACATGACAAGAAAGAGCAACAAAATGTTTAAGCAAACATCTATTTTAAATAGCTGCACACTCTCGGTATTGACATTCTTGCAAAAGTGAACGTTAACAGTCTCTGTTTTCCAAAATTCACTATTTTTTAATTGTGACAAACACGTTTTAATTATTAGGTTGCGTTTAGACTACTCGTGGCTACTCATGACTAGTACACACCTGGATTCTTTGTTGCGGGGTTGAATCGCGTCTGTTGTGATTCTGTCCCACAACAATGTTGAAATGTTTCGGGGCTGATTCGCGTCAGCTCAGATTCATGTTTTTTTTTGAGTCCCATCGAAATGGGAAACATTTAAACATTCTTGCGAAAATATTTCATGGTGTGGATGTCTTTTGAAACACGAATAAAGACTCAATGGGGCTCAGTTTGCTTTTAATTATTAAAGACGTGTTTAATAATTAAAAGTAAACTGAGCCCTTTGAGTCGTTTTTCAGACGAAGTTTTTATTATCAGTGCAAGTTTTACTATCATGCACACTCAATGTTGGGAGAAAAGCCACGAGTAGTATGAGTCAGCTAAAACTGTGCTCGTCTCCGTCCAATGACGATGATTTTTGTCTTCTGTTCATCTTACTTCGCTGGCCAACCTGCCACGCTAGGCCTCCGTAATTCCGGGCAACCTGGCTGGAGCCCTGTCAGCCTTCCTTTGTGGGGACCATGCTTGTAGCTACAGATTCAAATCGTGATTCATAACTCTGAAAAAAGTCATGGTCTTTATAAAAAAAAATAAGGGTGAAAGAAAATGATTGTCGCCTAAGAACGATCAGGCTCCATGCGATAACGTGTAAAAATGATCAGATTCCAAACCCATGTAACATATTCCGTATCTGTTCTCCAGAACCTTTTTTGTGACGATCTGTTTCGAAATAATTGTTTTAAAATGCCGATTTATGGTTTTTGCTCATTGAGGCGGTTTAAATAATTCATTAAATAACAATTAAAATTAAATATTTAAATAATTATTTACGACCAGATCGTCATAAAAAAGGGTTCACTTGCTGAATTTTTTCATCAAGTTTCGATAAGACATGCGTAATTAATTCATATAAAAACCTTATGTTCACACTTTAAATCCACGTATGTCTCTGCGAACTTTGTAAAAGTTTTTAACACGATCAACAGGCATAAATTTAGCCATTTCATTAAAAACAATCCTTCTCGGCAAATGTACTGTAATTATCCTCTGGAGAGGCACCTTCCAAAATTAGGAGAAATTACTCAACTTACAGAGAACTTGCTAATTTTTATTCATGCGAAAATGAGGTAACTAACTTGCTCACAGTTTGAGCAAATCCTCAGTCATAACATGAGAATGTTTTTTTCTCAGTTTGAGTAAATACTCACCCATTTTATTCATACCAAGTTGAGCATTTGCTCCAAAAACTTGCAAAACAAAAGAAAATAAAGTATAGTAGGCATACTCACTAGTACTCTGTTTTAATCATACCACCCAATGCCTATAGTTTTTGAGACATTCAACTATAAACAACATACAAGCAGTGTATTGTGCCACCTAAGTATATTTTAGAACAAATGAATTGTTATGAAAATACACAGATTTATTTGGAAATAATGTATATTTCTAAAAACACTTTTCGTGATTTAGATAGAATATTTTTTAAAATATATCAAAATACAGTACTTACATATATCTACTAATATTGTAAGTTTCTTTTTAGGTACATTACTTGCTTATGTTGGAGGCTACATTTGAAAAATGTTTGTCATTTTATTCAAAACATATAAGGATAACATAATTATATTTGTTTCATATCTGTATTTTTAGCCTTCAGGGAGTTCTCCATAACAAAATAAGAACACGTAAAACATGATTATCCGAAAAATTGTTTGAACAACTATATTCTTATGAGAGTAAATATTTGTTGAAATTTTATGAACTACATTTTCTCGTGCACAAGTGTATTTGAAACTGCACTGTATACTTTATTAAATTAATAACGGACGCAACAGGTCTCGTCAAACGGTATATTGTAGCATGCCTGGAGGTCGTCCAGGCATTTCTGCGTTTTGACTGTCTCTTTGTTGGGTGGCTGGTCCCAGACCAGCCGTTGAGTTCTGGTGGTGCAACGCTCCACACTCTCCGAGCTCGGGCTCTTTGACCTGCCGGGTGATCCATGTCTACGTGCTGACTTGGATGCGCGGCCCTTGGTCGCGCCTCCACTTCTTACTGGAGTCGGACTCTCTAACATTGTCGATCTGTTTTGGGTTCCGTGTAGACGGGACTCGAAGTTGCCACAATATAAAGAAACAATGATGACTCTACACCTCCCAGAGGTGTTATCGCAAACAAGAAAGACTTCTCTTTTAGCGAACTAACTGCTTTATTTTATACGATTATATTATACATTAGGAGTGGTATAAAATTGCATAAGTGACTGATACAACTTTGAAAAGATTCTAAGTCCAAAGTGGGACTTTGACTTCACAACATTCTCTAGCATGCAACAAAAATCAGCCTCAAGCTTGCTTTGTGCAAGTACTTTTATTCTTTTGGCCCTTGGGAGGGGCCACTCTTGACTAGGGTTCACCCAAAGGTCCGACTGACCAATGGTGACCCTTGATTCCTAAATATCTCCTTATTTGGCATTAAATTCTCAGAAGAATTTGCATAATTCCAGAGAAACTATTCTGGAACTAATGGCCATTTTCAATCGTGAGAAACTTCAAAATTTCTCTTTAGAAGTTTCCATTTTTAGAAACTCTGTTTTTCTAAAATCGTCTAAACTGTCAAAATTCGTGAGAATTCCTACTGAATTCTAAACGAATTTGCCACTTTTATAAACTGGTCAGTTTTGGACACCACAGGGTGCCCATCCAGCGAAAGGTAGTTTTGAAGTGAGCGAACTCACTCACACATGTGCAGCTGGCACATGTGTGGATGGTGTCACAATGTAGACATTTGCCCTGTGAACACTTGCCTAAAGCCATTTGTCCTAAAGGAACATTTGTCATAAAAGGACATTTGCCATAATATCATTTGCCCTAATGGGATATTTGCCCTGAAGCCTTTCAGTGGAGTATCTTAAATTGGTTCTGTGCATCACAGACGTGCAAAAAACGCCAAATGATGTAAATTTACACTACTGATCAGGGCTACTTTAGGGAAAATGGATTTAGGGCAAACTTTTCTTTAGGGAAAATGGATTTAGGGCAAATTTTCCTTTAGGGAAAATGGTTTTAGGGCAAGTGTCACTTTAGGGCAAATGGTTTTATGGCATATGTTGCTTTAGGGCAAATGGTTTAAGGGCCAGTGTCATTTTAGGGAAAATGGTTTTAGGGCAAGTGTCACTTTAGGGCAAATGGTTTTAGGGCAAGTGTGTCTTTAGGGCAAATGGTTTTAGGGCAAAGGATTTTAGGGCAAATGGTTTTAAGGCAAAAGATTTTAGGGCAAATGTCCCGTTAGGGCAAATGGCTTTAGGGGAAGTGTCCGTAGGGCAAATGTTTTACACCCTCGTCAAACATTGTTTAATTCACGACGTCTTATGAGGAGAGAGTGGGTGATCAATGCGGAGCAAAACGAACCGAATCTGAAAAATAATCCGGAGTACAAGAGTTTGAAAGAACCATGCATTTAGAAAAGACCACCAAAGTATTGGTGTCTTCGAATTCGATATTGTCAAGCAGTATATCAAATACATTTTTAAATTAATAAATTAAATTGTTTGCTGCTATTTCAAGTTTTTGTTTCTGTTAAATTGTTTTGTAATTGTTAGTTTTTTAATTTAAAAAAAAACACTACAAATACAGATTATATTTATGTATAAAAATGCAAGTCCAAAACCGCCGCCATTTTACAACACCTGAACACACTATATCAGCATTAGTATGCTCGTACATTTAACAGAAAAAACACACTGTGATTAAAGGGACAAAGAACATATTATACAATACAGTACAATATATACAGTACAATAATGATGAGTTTCATCCGAGATAAAAAAGCACAACCTTTGGAAATTTGCATAAATTTGCATAATTTCACTTATTTTGTTTTGAAACAGTTTTTGGTCAAAACGATATAATTCAAGAATGAGTTAGGTTATTTACGATGAGTTTAACTATCAGTTGCTTTATACAGTTAATAATTTATTAATGATGCTTTTGTTATAAAATATACGTTTTTTGTTTACATTTAAAATGAATAATTTTCTTGACGGCCTATATTGTGCATTTTGGGGTTTATTTTTTATTTTCATAAAATGTTGGTCTTAGTTATGTATTTCATGTCATTTTCACTTTTATCACGATATTGTTGTACCTTAAATACATTATGAAATACGTCTTTTAAATATTTTGTGACGGTGTCCACTGAATATCACTTATTTATTTTCAATTGAAACGTAGCCTCAACACTATCCTCCGTTCAGGACCGTTCTACATTCAAAAAAGATAATAAACTACAATATTTGCAAAAAAAAAATTTTAACACTTAAATTTGTATGTAATACTACTGGTAAACCCGTCGCGCAATTTGCACGAAAAGAAAAGAACCATAACTATAGAGAATTGCTATACATGCATGCATTATATTAAAATGCATGTAGAATTAGGTAAGATATTGAAGCAATTAAGAGTACATACACTGTCAAACACGTCGCCCAACACAACGCATAATGGTTGACCTATACATTATAATGCAAAGAAAACCCTCGAATATTATATAGGGGAAAAATCAGCCTCCATAAATAATAAAACGAACGTATATGTTCGGTTTTTTTTAATGAAAACATATGGAGGTTGTTTTTTTTACGTGTTTTATGATTTTTGCGATTTTTCCGAAACGTTGCTCTGGTGTTTTCAGGTACAGTAGATCAGTTGAAAACATGTTTCCCTTGCAACACCATCTATATAAATACAGTCAAACAGAAATGTAAAACAATATGTGGCTATAAAACAGGCAGTTCCGCCCAGCACTAACTTTGTTTGCTCCGCCCTTTTATGAGCGTCATCAATTTCTAATTGGCTAGTTACTTAGTCTGATGTCACATGCACCACCCTTTTCAATTTATAATTGGTTGATATTTGGTCTGACGCTCATAAAAGGGCGGGGGCCTTGGAAGAAAAATTTAACTCTTAATATGTAGCTAAATGTTACCATCATTGTGAAAAAAGGCTAAAATATGGCTAAATGGCACCATCAGGGTGAAAATAGCAACCATAGTTTTCTGGTGCTACATGTCACTTACAACAGGTCCTCAAAATGCACCATCTTAATAAGATGCCAAGATGCAATTTAATGGACGCCATATGTGGGACAACATTTGGCAGCTTAAAAAGTGCCACTTGGCACTTTTTTTGCAGTTTATTAATAGTGTATAACACTGAATATATAGCATTATTTTAAGTATGTCTCCTTCGAGTTCCTGCTATACTGTACATGTGTATTGGGCAAATATTTGTTACTTGTATGCTGATACCTGCCAACTCGCATAGGCAGTGAGTGCACTCGTACAAAAACAAAAACAGTCACTGCATGGTAGCTGTTTGTTTCAAAGTCAAGTATCGGTCAATATGACACAATCTAAAGAGTGACAAAGACATCACCACCAATATTGACCCGCTGACTGACAGGTTTCTATACGTATTTTGGCACTTCCACAAATCGCTTCAATAATTGTAATAGCAAGTCCATTTTCTACTGAGTATAATGTAGGGGACACGGAATCTCTGACAAATGATAAATAATTCACCAGTACAAATGTTTAAAAAAATAAACCATTCATGGAAGCAGTAACACGAATACATGATGTACGCCGCCAGTTGATAGCCAGATAACAATTTTATGCTACAGTATGAGCTCATACATGGTAGTGTCTCAATGTCATAAACACAGTCACACAATGCAACTTATGCAATGGTTTCTATGAATGAAACAAAGCGAATTGCTTCACTGTCAAATCAGAAGGAAATAATACAAACCATAAGCAAATCAATGCAAAAGTAATTACTTTTAGTAAGTAGTGATTGTGTTTTTGGTATGAATAATATATAAAGTACTTGCTACCAATATACAGTAAAGGCTAGAAAATATTCAAGGTTGATCTATATAGCTTTTCAGCTACCTCGAGAAATCTTTAATTTCAAAATAGAAGGCCTAGTGATCATTTTTGTAGCAGTTGGTTAAGAGCCTAGATATAGCGTTTAATTCAAAATTTCTCCGAATGTAGGCGCTGCGATCGTTGTTGATTTAAAAACGGGTTTTTAACATTTTTTCTCCAGGTTTCAAGTCACATAATAATTAATAAAAAAATAATTTCACGTGCGAATCTTGTAAAAAGGAAACATCGTGAAGCCAATAGATTAATGCACGTGCTAATTTTTATGTGATTGTTCTAAGTCGTTTTTAATGGAAGTTTTTCAAATGTTTGGGTGACGGTTTTTTGGTCCTATGAAACTTAACATGGAGTTAAAAAACGTAAGATTTTAAATGTTATTTAAAAATAGAAGGACCTTTCAGAATTTCGAAAAAAGAATCATCGTGAAGGCAATAAACACGTGTAAGTGCGTGCTAATTTTTTTTGGTTGTTCTAAATTATTTTAATGAGAGTAATTCTAACGTTTGTGGGACGGTGTTTTGCTCCTATGGGACTTAACATGGAGTTAAAAAATATACGATTTTAAACGTTATTAAAAATAGAAGGATCTTTTCAAAATTTATAAAAAGGAAACATCGTGAAGTCAATACATGAAAGTATGTGCTAATTATTTTGTTATTCTTCTAAATCGTTTTTAACGAGAGTTTTTCAAATGTTTGTGGGACGGTTTTTGATCCAATGGGATTTAACATGGAGTTATAAAAACGAACGATTTTGAAAATTGTTTAAAAATAGAAGAAGGACCTTTCAAAATTTATATAAAGCGAACACTTAAAGAACAATACTTTTTATTGCATTTATTTGAGCGATTGTGAGGCGATTTTTCTTGCAGTTTTAGTAACACCATATAAGAACACCCATTTGTCTCCTTGTCGTCTGCTAAAAACAACAAGATGGCGGTGTATCTAGGCTCTTAAGCCAAGTACAGACCGGGCGATAAAGACCAGAAACATTGTCAGGAGCAATGTTTCCCAGCGACTGGAGACATCTTCGCAGGTACAAAGCAACATAGCTCAAGTGGCCAGCAGCCTGGTACCAAACAGTGTTGATTGTTTTGCTCTTTCCTACTTCAAATGGAAAACATCACTCAGTCTCTACCTAGAAGAGAGGTGTTCCGCGCCGTGCTTCTTTGCATTTTGTTTGGGGACATTTTTCTCTGCGCCGCTTCGCCGCACCGACCTAGTGGAAGCTCAGATTAAACTAATGCCCCCGGTAGCCTCTCAAAACTAAGATACCCCATATGTTTATAAAAACCGTGAAGCCCGTTTCAAAATTGGGTTGCCCTCGAGAGCCTCTCGTAACTGTTAAATGTAAACTTGCTTTTACTTTGTTTACATGTTTGGTGCTAACAAAATAAAAATGCTGTTTTTTGTGGCTCGCTTTGCTTGCCAGTAGTTCAGAAACATATTTGCCATTTTGCCAACGTAGAATTTTGATGTCATTACGTGCCTGCATGCTAGCAAATGTTGGTGGTGTAAATGGGCCTCAACACTGACAGCTTTTTGTTTTAACAATGTGCGACCATTTATTAAGCTCACTGCTCTTGAAATAACATTTGGCTGTATGGCTTAAAAAGTCGGAACCGTTTTTAAGAATCCGGTTTACCGGAGTCACAGTTAGACCTACTTCAGGGGTTTAGTTAGGGTTTTTTGGGGACACCCAGGACGGATTTTTTACGTTCATTCATGTCACCTGTCTTGGTCAGGCTGGCCCCGGCCGTGGCGACGGTAACACAAGGTTGGACACGACTTTTCGAAAGTCGATGCCGAAAAGGATCAACCATGTCCGTGTAGAAATTTCGAGGTTGAAGGATCGAGGATGAGCTTGTAACGTTCAGTCGCTTACCAATTTTGTACCTCAGTTATCAGAAATAATATTCTCTATTTTCTATATTATAGATAAATGAAGGCAAGCGTTTCTTTCCACCCATTTCACCCTGGTTCTTGTTTTTTCTTTTCTTCTTCTAACTATTTGCAGAATTCATAATAAAAAAAGAAAATTTCTTCGTTATCTTCCAATTTCTGCCTAATTACCTTAATTTCTTTTAAGAAAGAAAGAAAAAAAAACTGAGAGATGATCGGGTAAATGTCTTAAAGAGCAATTTGAGCATTATTGTCATCATCTCGCTTTAAGCTGTGCCCTCAGAAATTCCTAATTAAGGTAAAAGGGGGAGTTGACGTTAATTAATGTCAAACTCCTTTTGATTACATTCTCTTTTTTTTAACATTGGAGCATTTGAGCTCAGCTGTTTCATGTCAACTTTATAGAGATGTACGTTTGTTGAAGGATCGTGAGGCCGGTGTGTGTCTAAACTTTATCTTTTTCTCCAAGTTAAGCTCTTCTTAAGCACGTTAATGTAACCCTAATAAGAAGTTAAGCTCTTGGAGATAACCCCTTGCGACCGACTCACCCACCTCATAAGGATTCATGTTCACTACAAACGCCCTCTCTAAATAACTGGCCATACTAATGGAATGGCCACTTTTTAATGACAGGATACTGACAATAATTGTAAGAGCTAACCACTGCGGTGACGACACTGCTGCGACTTGAAAGATTTTTTCAAATGTAAATGTCGGTAATTTTTATTTAAAAACTTCAAATTCAAATTATCGTTTTATGATGGATCGAATATATATTTATTTTACTTTAGTCCTTCCGGATGAAAATTCTTTTAACATGATCTTTTACTATTCTAGTTTTGAAAACAATTTGAATTTTTCGAAATCGATTCGAATCTTGCTTGACGTTTTTGCGTCGAAATTGTCCAAAAACGTCTGCAGCATAGACAAAGCAAAGTAAATATCTATAAAGCCACCTTAATGTGTTGTGTTCAAAAAAGCAAGTCCAAGTATCACATTAAATTACATGTAGGAGACAATTAGAATGAAACAATACAAGTTAAACAAGTTAATAATACAAGTTGCAATAGACAAAATATAATATAACTAGTGGGGTAACCCGTCATAAATGACGGGAGCAAAATTCACAGGCAATTGTGCACATGCGCGTCGTTAGTTATTTTTTTTTTTTACTCCTTTCATTTCAATTTCAGTCACCCCCTCCCCCTTTTTTCCTCCCTCCACGTTTCTCTCTCCCCCTACTCTTTCCAACCTTTTCCCACCTCTCTAATTTAATATCATTTGGTTCTGGGATGGGAAGGGTGCAACATATAGTTGACCTTGAGAAAAAAAAGCCGTTCATTTATTCAAATTTATATAAATTCCGACATGCTTCAATGGTTGTACAGCGTTATCCCAGAAAGAAGAACGATAGATAGAAAGGCACTCACACAGAGACACAGACCTGGGATATTATTATATATATAATATCCCAGGTCTGTGTGTGTATGTGGAGTAACATCGGAATTTATATAAATTTGAATAAATGAAGAAATGAACAGCTTTTTTTTCTCAAGGTCAACTATATGTTGAACTCTTCCTTTGGAAAGTGTAGAAGGGGGAAAGAGAGAAAAAAGTGGGAGGGGGTGAGGGGAAAAGGTTGGAAAGTGTAGAAGGGGAGAGAGAGAAAGAAAAGTGGTAGGGGGTGACTGAAATTGAAATGAAAGGAGTAAAAAACGGAAAAAATGACGCGCATGCGCGCAATTGCCTATGAATTTTGCTCCCGTCATTTATGACGGGTTACCCCACTAGTTATATATATATATATATAGATATGTATATATATATATAGATATGTATATATATATGTATATATGTATATGTATATATATATATATATTTATATATATATGTATGTATATATATATATATATATGTATATATGTATATATATATGTATATATACATATATATGTATATATATATATATATATATATATATATATATATATATATGTATATATACATATATATATATATATATATATATATATATATATGTATATATATATATATATATATATATATGTATATATATATATATATATATATATATATATATCTATGTATATATATATATATATATATATATATATATATATATATATATATATATGTATATATATATATATATATACATATATATATATATATATATATATATATATATTACCCATACTGGTTTACATTTCTATTTTGTAATTTACCACTGTCAAGGCGTGCAACCGCATGAGGCGCCATACATAGAGGGGCGCCAGAAAGAGTAAAAATGTTTTTCCTAATAATTGTTTTTTTTTTCCTTTTCTTAAAAATTAAAAAATGAAACATTTTTTTTTTTAATTTTTAAAAAGGAACAAACAATTATTCTTTACAAAATAAAATAGGAAATTGAAATTGAGTTTGATATGCTTGATCTACATATATGCTCATCATTACCGAAAAGGCTTAGACGGGCCAAATTCAATTCAATCAAGTACACCTGCAATCAGCTCGAGAGCCATATGGCAGGGGGGGGGGGGAATTCCCAATCACAAATGGTCGTCACTGAGACGAGGCCAAGGAGTGTACACTCCTTGGACGAGGCATAGATATGGACATCATCGTCAAATTGAACTCGTCCTAAAACAGAACTATGTGCTGGAAGAGAGAGTATTCCAAACTTTAAATACATTTGGAAAGAAAAACCACAAATATCGCATCAGTTCTAGCTCCTATTTCTCTAATAGCCTTTGGATGGCCATTTCTACATATACAGGGGTTTCTAATAAGAATTCCATTTAACAATGATCTGTTGTCTCTAACTAACAAGCATTCAAGAAGAGTAAGGCTTTGTTCAGCTCTACGGTTTGCAAGTGATTCCCACTGAAGTTTATCTAGCATGAATTTCACATAGTAAGAGTATATATAACGTATCTTGCAGCCGTGCGTGCTGCTGTAAAAACGTGCCGCATAAACAAGGTCTAAATTTATGTGGGCCGCAAAAAAACAAAAACTTCAATTTTTATAGAAACGTAGGTTTATTTCGAAAAGTGCAGTCGTAAAATTAATGTTTTCTTTCTGACACTTGGCATCTCTTCTCCGGTACAATCTTTGTTACTTCGGGGGGGGGGGGGATCTTGTTCGCAGTGATTACTTTCAAAACTGATCCAGGGGGCCAAGTTGAATGTCAGCAATCCTTAATAATTAAGCTGCGAAATTTTTCTTAAAACTTTTGTGACAAACCGTCATAATGGCTGGGCCACAAAGAAAATCGTTGTGGGGCGCGAGTTTGACATGCTTGATGTAGATTGTCAAAAAAAAAGTGAAGAGAATTAAAAATCTACCTATTCTTTTTTTAAAAAAATTATAGAGTTGTGTTTTTAGCGTGGGAATCGAGTGCTTCAACAAAAATTGTATGCGATTCTACCAAAATAATGAGGGCGGCGCCTAAACGTTTTGCACTGGACGGCGCGCCATAACGCCTTAAAAAAAGCAAATTACGAAACATTACAAATGTTCCTCGAAACAAAAAAACGTTCGAAATCTTTGCCCTACACATTGTCTTTAGGTTGTAATCGTAATAAATAATCTAAAAACTACTCTCTAAACCTGGTTAATTACTGTATATCTAAAAAAAATTCATCATTTTTCAAAAAGATCTACTGTATACGCTTATACCTAGTACACACCTGATATAATTTAAATAATAAACGTGTTCTACAGAGCCCTGTGAAGGGCAAACAAGATATATGTTGAATTCAATTTAATTAAGTTAATAATCTCAAAACATTGAGTTAATACTTAAATATAATATAATAAACTATTAACAAAATATTGATTTAGTATTTCAATTTAAAATATTAATAATAAAGTCAATTTGTATTTGGTTAGTGTCCTTAACTGGATTCCGTATAATTCACCTAAACACATTTAATTTGAATTAATTTAACTCATGTGTGTACAAGGTATTAGGCTAGCTACAGTACATATGTACTTAGTTCTGAACTCTAAGTCAGGACTTCAACATGATACTGATGCCCATATGTACTGTAGATCAGCAGTCACCAACCTTTCGGACCTCACGGACCACTATTATTCAAAATTTTAAATCCCGTGGACCACTAATATGAATTTTTTTTAAAAAAAAATAAATTCGTCAAATAATGATCAGAGAACTTCCATTTTATTAAAAGAAAATCTTTAAAGGTTGTTTAATTGTAACAAAATTATTAAAGTTAGTTTAATTATTACAAAATTAGTGGGGTAACCCGTCATACATGACGTGGGGAACCCGTGTCCCGTGATGTATGACGGGACATTCTAGTTTAACTATTTTATTCAAATTCTGAAGGTCACTCAATGAAGGACGTTTCCTTCTCCCTTCTCCCCCACCGCCCTCACGTGTGTTTGCTTAAAGGTTTTTGTCCGTGTTCTTACAGCGTTACTTATAGACAGACAGACTTGGCTATATACATATATTTATATATATATATATATATATATATATATATATATATATATATATATATGTATATTTATATACATATATATATAGATATATATATCTATATATATATATATAATAATTGAAGCTTAGGGGAGAAGAAGCGTGTGGTGAGGGAAACTGAACGAAATGTAGCGCTCGCGTGCCGTATTTTACGAGAACTGTACTAGACTCTAGTACATTTCGTGAATTTTGTGCAATAGAAAGGCGAAAATTGTCATTCAGAATTTATTAAGAATATTTTTTTTTATTTTACTATTAATAAAAACAAACAAAAATGCAAATATTGTCCAGATTTTTCTGCGGACCACCAAAAATTTCTCGCGGACCACCGATTGGCGACGGCTGCTGTAGATAGTGATTCGCAATTAATTCACGCAATTCCCATTTTAATGTTATAAGAGCAAACAATATAGTTTGTTAATATACTGTAGATAAGATTTTATACATTAAACACAAGTTAAAATTTACAACTGTAAATTTTCTAATGAAATGTTAGGTAACCAAAATAGGATAAAAACTTTTAGGATTATTATGTTTTATTTAGGTTGTATTGGTTAGAAGAAGAAAAATCAAGCACTTTTTGAAATAGTTTTATAAAGTGGTTGATTTTTTCTAATTAATGAAAATTGTCAAAAAAAATCGACAAAATATGTATTACAATGAAAATGTATTTATACGTCAAAATATGCAAAACATACACAGAATACAAATGTGACATAAAAATGTAAATGTAAGTTTTTATAAAATTTTTAAAATTAAAATTTGAGTAAAAAAAACAACAATTAAACAAAATGTAGTTAAAATTCGGTAAAATAATTTATAAAATATGGTTAAAATTTGGTTTTAAAAAATCTAACAAAATATGGTTAAAATTTGGTTTTTTAAAAAAATATAGTTAAAATTTCGTTTTAAAAAATGCTAAAAAAATATAGTTAAAATTTGGTTATAAAAAAATTCAAACAAAATATAGTTAAAATTTGGTTATAAAAAATTCAAACAAAATATAGTTAAAATTTGGTTATAAAAAATTCAAACAAAATATAAAAAATGTAGTTCATATTTGGTTAAAAGATTCCAACAAAATATAGTTAAAATTTGGTATAAAAAATGTATAACAACATACATTGCCAATACCGGTATGTACAGTGTAGTAGGCCCCCCCCCCCTATATGCACTAAAATGGAAAATGTATTTATTCATTTGAATGCCGCACACACCTGAATATTCCAAAAAAGAAAAAATGCAAAAATTCACAATCTAAATGTGACAATAGAAAACGCAATGAACAATTTACCTGTTACTTTTATAAATATCAAATTTGTATGTAATTGACAACAAATAAACAAAAACTACAAAGATAATAATAATTAAGAAATTTGTTCTGTTCGTTTTTTCTTACCTTCCACCTGGAGCACATGGTCTATGTTCCATATTAATAAATCGTGATCGACTGTTCAAACTAACAATCATTGCATCACATTAGTTTTCAGGTTGGCCACCTCAATCAACATCCTCAGGTGAACAAAAGATTGAAAAGGTTTTATTGTTTTTCTTTTTTTTTTAAAAAAACAATCAGTTTAGTTTAAAAACAGCGAAAAACACGCACTCACAGTAGTAGCAAGAGCAGCGAAAAACATGCACTCACAGTAGTAGCAACAGCAGCAGCAACAACACAATTCTAACTGTAACTAATGCATGCAACACAATAACAGTACAGCAGAACGTACCTAACATAGAAAATATATAGAAAGAGACAAAAAGAGAAGGAGCGTGGAGAAATTTTTGCTTCCTTCCTCGACTAAAATATCCCGCAAAGTGACAGAGGAAAACCGTTGAGCAGCCAATTCTACGCTCAGCCTCACATATAATTTATTATTTTTTGAACATACCTAAAAGTGTTTTACAAGTGTAGACAGTGTTCAACATTATTTGTTCGGAAACAACATTAAGAAGTGTTTAAACGTGTTTATAAACTAGAACAGTTTAAGTTTAAATGACAAAATTTTTTCGCATGAAATTGTTATTCTAGTTCTTTTTTTTAAATAATGCTTGGTCGTTTTTCTTGAAGTTATTTTTAATTAAAAGTTCAATTTCATTATACATAGCGGTTTTGCAAGTAAAATATACCCAGGCAAGTTCAGTGATAAATCAATTACATATTTTCTTTAGAAAACATACAAAGATCATTTAAAAAGAACAATAGTATAAGATCACGTTAAAATGATGTTCATGTTAGTATTTTTTAGTAATAATCTTTTATATGTTAATTTTCAAAATAGCCAAATTATAATTTTTATTTTAGAAACATTCAGTGATAAATTGCTAGCAGAGTACTTTGTGTAATTGTAATTGTTTTCAAATTGTCATAAGACGTTGTTTAATTTTATAAGAAAAAATATTGCAAACCACAAACGGTTGATAGTTAAAAAAAGAATAACAACAAACATAATGAAAACTTTAAATATGAAGTATAAAGCTCAGATAAAAATAAGACCATACAGTAAGTACATCAGAAGTTCTTAAGAGACCTTAACCACTGGTCCACCAGGACTTTTTTTATTGAAATATTGTCAAGACTTACACAATGATTGCCAAAATATTTTTTTTTAAAATGAAAAAGTGATTGGTCGTGTCTGGCGACACGATAAAAGGGGCCTAAGAATAATGAGATGGGGCAGGGGAATAATGAGACAGTGATGGTCTTAGAGTAGGTTTATACTCCAAACTTTGTTAAGATATGCAAGCTTTGAAGCTCCTAAAAATTAGCTCCCCAAAGCTTAGCTTGTGCATAGGGTTGGTTTATACTTCCTTGCTAAGCGGTAAAGCAGCTCTGCATGACTTTTTAAATATTTAGGATCAGTCCTACAGGATTATGAGGCCATAGATTTAGATATTACAAACAGGATCAAAGTAGGTTGGCATAAGTGAAGGCAGGCTTGTGGGGTATTATGTGACAGGAGGATGCCAATAAAACTAAAGAGCAAGTTTTGATAGGACAGTGGTTAGTTAGACCAGCTGTGTTGTATGGGTGACAATGTTGGACAACCAAGAAAAGGCAAGAGGATAGACTGCAATTGGCTGAAATGCAAATGCTAAGGTTTATGTGTGGAGGACTAACAAGAAAGGATAGGATCAGAAATGACTTTATCAGAGGAAGTGTAGGGGTAGCAAGCATAGTAGAAAAGATGCAGGAAAATAGGATGAGATGGTTTGGGCATGTAGCTAAGAGGTGATGGGGTTGGAGCTGGTGGTTAAAAGGGGTAGAGGAAGGCCCAAACAAGCTTGGCATGTGGTGGTAAAACGGGATATTTTGGCATGTGGGGTATCTGGGACTTTGGCAGAAAATTGAAATGAGTGGAGTGATAGAACACAGTAAGGCCGACCCTGCATACTGCGGGAAAAGGTGCAGGAAATGATGATGATGATGATGATGATGATGATGATGATGATGCTGATGATGATGATGATGAATCATTATTCGTAAAGATTTTTTTTATTTAAAAAGATCATTAGTGCCAGAAATTTCTTGTCAAAATTACCCAAATTTACCCAACGATTACCAAAATAATTTTTAAAATTAAAAATAAGTCAATAAAATCACGAAAAACTTAAAAATGAAGTGACTTTTCATAAGTCACTAAACGTCATTTTAAATTTCAAGAAACGAAAGTGTACCCTTCAAGTTAGTGGCAAAGGTTGTCACCTCACATTTCCAAAATTATTAATTCATATACATGTATTCCCTATTCATATTCAACTCAATAAAACCTTCCAATCAACTCGAGAGCCACGTGGCAGGTGGAATAATTTAAAAATCAAAGCCATAGTACTTTGATATGAATAGGGGACACATGTATTTGAATAGGGAATTAAAAGTAATGTGAGGTAACAACATCAAAATTCGAGTAGAGGAGTATACTTTGTTTGTTTTATTGTCAATGTCTGTTGTTTGGTGGTGCATCTATCTGATAAAGTCCATTTATAGAAAGTCAACTGATTTTTAATTTTTTAAATTATATTACTGACTTATTTTAAATTTTAAAAATGGTTTTGGCAATCATTGGGTATGTTTAGACAATATTTTGTCAAGAAACTTCTGGCGGTAATGGTCTCTTTAAATAAACTGTGAGCTTATGGCGACGACCTTATAATTTCCACCAACTTATGATGATGTTTTCTGTAACTCGTTGCTTCTCTGCATCGCGCGGTGCCCGCACGGAGAAAATTCGGGTCACAGAAGTAGTCAGATTGTGATCGATTGTGATCATTCTTCTGTGCAGGGGTGTAGTCTTCGCAGAAAGATGGTGACCATCGCTCCTGGTCGTCACTGATGTGCTTCTTCCTTTGTTACCAGAAGAAGATGCTGTAGCTCCTCCAGGATCTGCATGTCTCCTTGCCCTATGGTGTCTCTCAGGCTTGTCTAGAGAAGGATTAGTTTCCAAACAAATAGACAACGCAGTTTCTCTTTGTAACACTTTATTCATTCTTGCTCAGAAACATTAAGAGTACAAGAATGAATTGTTTAGATTAAAGTTGCGTCCTCGGGCCCATGATGTGGTACGGATTAAGAAATCAAAAGTTGAGCAAGTAAGGACAATTAACAACGAGGAACATGGTCTTTTTATACCTTGGACCTGTGTGTACACCTACGAGGGATAACCAGGTTCAAGTGACCATGGTCCTGAGAGTATCAATCCGCCACTTGAATAGTAATTAAGGGAGGAGGGAGGGACAAGCGTGAGTTGTTTACCCCCCAGGTTATGGTTTTGGTGGGATCGCAAGTTACTGGGTGTTACAAAACACTAATAAGACACATTTGTAATTAACAGGAGAAGGAAGAGGAGGAGGTGTTCGAAAAACGTTCAGGAACCGCTGCAGACTGACTGCAGTATACAGCGAATTCTTTTTGTTTTTGTCATGATAATACTTCCAGTACATTTGTGTTACCACGGAGTCCTCTTGAGGACACGGACTATTTTTTATCTCATCCGGACGAAATACTAAGTTGGGTCTGGATGAAAGGATGAACATTGTAGGGTAACTAAACCCCGAAACAGACTGCATATAGAATTATAGAAACACTGTACTTTTTTATATCGGTGATTAGATGGTGTTACATTAAATTAACCTTATTGCAGGGGATCTGGGGGGCGCAGCCCCTGAAAATGTAAAAAAAATCACATGATTTAATTTAAAAAAAAATGGTTATGTTGATCCACGCTCATGTTAGTACAGTGTTCAGCCAATTCTATATGCATTTTGTTTCAGGTTTTCGAGTTACCCCACAATATTTCATCCTTTCATCCTGGTCTGACTTACTATCTCGTCCAGACGACATAGTATCTCGTCCAGACGACATAGTATCTGGTCTGGACCCCATAGTATCTGGTCCGGACGACTTAGTATCTGGTCCAGACGAGATAAAAAAAATATCTTATGTCCTCAACAGGGCTTCGTACAGTTACAGTTCTAGTTTCTCGGTAATAATGATTTTCTTCGATCTTAAAGATGCTTTTTATAAAACGTTTAAACGTTCATAATGTTTAATTTTCTCATAAATTGCGTTAGGAACATATAAGAACACACCAAGAGACTATAGTAAATAAAAACACAGAAACGTGTGTTATTTCCAAACCATGGGGGAAAACAACCCCACCTTGTTCACTCACTGAGCCTTTCCTCCTTCCGACTCTCTTTTCATTAATTAAAGTGCGTGAACTGCAGCACCTGTGTAAACTATTGTTTCATCGATAAAATGTATTCGATCGGTTTCATTCCTTGAGTTGGCTTTCAAATAGTAGTAGTTACAGTACTATAATGTAGTAGCTCATAAAAAAGGAAACAAATTTAGTTGTTTGGTAGCTGCATGTGTGCCCTGATTATATTGTAGTAGTAGAAGGAGGAGGAGGAGGAGGAGGACAGACACGGTGTAAACAAAAAAAATTGCGCTTTCACACAAGAAATCTCATTATTTGATGCTATAGTTGTAAAGCATAAGTTTTATAATGTACGAAAAAGCTCAATCTCAAGAGATTTCTGTAGATAATAAGGGGTGCATGAACGGTGGGATGTCTGTATTCGAGGGGACTCCCGGAGGAGAATGGAGGTGTTGAATTTGGGGTAAGAGTGCAGAGTTGGAAAAAGTAAAGAAAAAAAACATATTCTAATCTGTGAAAACTACAGAATATTTCTAAAAAAATTTTTGGAGAGAGTGTAAATCTAGAATCTGTAAACAGAATAAATGCGCCCAAATTGAAAAAAAAAAAAAACATATGGCAACTAGAAACAATTTGTGTTGTAGGTGAACATGTTTTTTTAGAGAAAATGTTCAGGGAACTGGGCTTATAGCTTCCCATTATTTTCTCAAGAAATCAATCATTCTAAACCAACACTGCTCAAACTATATCATGTGGCGGACCAGCAGTTGTATTGTTCTAATTGTTGTGACATTGTTGGAGTTGCCCGCTTATATAGCTTACTTCAAGGATGTCTTGTCTGTTTTTTTTAGCCAAAAAGCCGGCCGCGGCCTTCTTCACTCTCAAGTTGAGTATGGCAGTTCCAGTTTGGGAATCGTTAATCCACTGTAAGGAAGACTGAACTACTGATGACTTGTTTTATCTACTACTGAGGCACAATAGAGAACCTCAAAGAAATCTTTGAGGGTTTCTATTGTGGGCTAATTCTGCTGTAAGCTACATTATGTTGTGAAGATTATTTGTAAAAAAAACACGCTTTTAAGTTGAAGTTCAAATTTTCACTCCAGTGAAAACAAGGCCTAACCAACCATCTCTTGAGAATTTCATGAGAGGGGTTTTGACCTACTGTGATACAGAACCCAGTTGCAGGTCAAATTGTCCAATGACTGACCCCGTTCTTCAACAATTCCTTATTTAGTTAGATGATTTCAGAGACATTTTTTTTTCTGAAATTGAATCAATTGATAAGAGAGTTTTTTGAATTATTTTTACGACTCTGTCTAACCATTAAAACAAGGCCATCCAGGCAGCAAGAAATGTCAATCCAGGAGGCATTTTGGTGGTCTGTGAATCTGTGATTACACTCATAGGAATGCAGAAGCTGCTCCCTTGTGTGGCTGGTGTCACACAATGTTGTAAGGACCAGTTTTTTAGGTTTTCTGTAGGCGTTTTTCAAGTGAAAATTTTTCATGAGAAACATGAAAAAATTTCAAAATATTTTCTTTAGAAGTAGTATAGTAAAATACATTACTGCATCACTTTTTCCCATAGTCTTCTATGGAACACACATTTTGATAACCACATTCCAATCTTCCATAGACTAGCATGGAGTCATTTCTGCATCACTTGTTTTAAGGCCAACCAGTTTATAAGCTATTGTTCTACACTATATTCTTTTTTAATGCCTCATAACAAAGAGAAAAAAACTTTGACCCAGTTTTTTTTACCTCTCCTTGTTTGTTTCTATAAAGAGAATGAAGTTTAAAATTGTGGCTACTTCATGGTATCACCTGCTGTGATGATAAAAACTTGTTTCACGACTTTTATTTGCGGTTTTGTATATAGAAGGTAAATCATTTTATTCCATACTATGAAGTATTTTAACTACGGATTTTGACTACACTTTTTCCCATAGACAACTATATAGGCAACTATAGAGACATTACTACACCACTTCCACCATAACAAGTAACATGAAGGCCAGTCACTTTTTAATGAGCTAGTTGTGTTTAGCTTTCAATAATGAGAAGGTGTTCAACATGCAGAATTCTACTAAATTGCCGTTGATGTGTATAATATGGCCAAACAATCGCGCAAGAGCGTGAATTCCAACATTTCACAAACAATTTACAAACTCGCTGAATAAGCTCGAAATAAGGATATTTAAGCTTTTGAATCCATAGCAACAACTTTAAAAACTGTCTCACATTTGAACCAAGAATTAACCTTCTTGTTGGACGGAGCTTATCAAGGATCACCATCATTTGGTAAAATTATAGTGACTTATGCACTCGTTCTCCAACTGGCAAGATCTGGATTCGAGGAAGCAACGGCATTGCATATCAGTGCATATCAGTACATATCAGCATATCAGTTATCGTGGCTTCGAGATAATGGATCATGTGCTGCCATGCAGCAAGTCTACACAACTCATCATGACACTGCGAGTAACGTTATTCATGTGGTCCCACAATTACTAATGATTAGCATTTTGTTATATTTATTAGTACGGATGCAATAAAATGTTACAAGTTGAAATTTTTTTTTGCAGTATTGTTTCATTTCTTTATATTGACTAATGACACTTCTACATTCCACAGACCTCTGCCTGCCTAGGGATAGCCAACTTGGTATCCCAAGGCAGGCAGTGATCTGTCACACAATTGTTCAATATATAAAAAACTTCATGTTTAATTTAAATATTTTTGGTGATATTTATTGAATTGATAATAAATTTGTTAAGGGCTATAAACATCAATCAGGATCGAGTTTGAATCCTCCAGGCACAAGCAGCTAGTTTGCACCGTGTCATTGCTCATGCAATGGGTGCAACTGACTGTTAGGAGTACGAGCTCCAGGCTGCGCAGTTTCCTCCCCTGCAGGAAACTCCGGCCAGGATTTTGCTCGATACAGGGAAACCTCCTGTCGGTCGTGGTGTTGCTTCGATGGGGAGCACCACTATAGCTGCTGGCCAGCAGTGAATTGCCAAGAGGGAGGCAATGCAGTCTGCCAAGGCACCAGCCCATGGTGCGGTAGACAAAACCGTTGGTGGTAAGAGTCTGCCAACTCTTACAACGATCGGGAAGCTTCTCCTTCGGGACAGGCGAGAGAGGTTTGTTGTTGGACTACCTTTCTCGGCTGCAAGTTCAGCTAAGGGTGCTTCACCGAAGCGAAGTATGGCTCTGGCCGAAAAACCTTTGGCAAAGAAGTCCGAGAGGGCGAAGGGGGCCAACCACCTGCCTAAGCCTGACCGACCCGGTAAGTCGTTGATCTCGGTTAAATCCGGCTCAATGCACGGTGAACCTCTCTCTCAGAAGATGTACTGTAAAAACTCCAAGCATGAGAGGAAGGGGTGTCCAACATCTTCCACAAGTAAGTGCCAGGGAGCTAAAAGTGGAGGCACTGTGGCGGAAAAGGAGGAGTCCCGGCATGCTAAGGCAAGCATGTCGGCCGGGAATCAGCCAATCCTTGCCCGTCCTGTAGAGGCGGCACGGATGGATGGTAGGGCTAAGCATGACATTGTGGTCGGCATGCCTCCATCCTCCCCAAAGGTGGATGCAGTATCGAGCCTGAGAGTTCGCTTGGTATGAACCCTCCATCAGGTGACTACGCCCTTACCGATGGGTGAAGGAACCGTGATGGAAGGAGTTAGTGTTCCCCCAAGATGTGATCCCATCACCCCCAGTGTTGGTACACCCTTCTTTCTGGGCTGCAGCAGCAGGGTCTTTGAGACCCAAGGACCAGAAACATCAACCTTTCCTACGCTTGTGCATAAGGGATGGCGTATTGGTGCGAGGCCCCCATATTCAGATGCTGAGGTGTATCTGAATAACCGACTTAGTCTGTGGCAGGACCAGCCAGGAATGAGAGGCAAAAAACTAGGTTAAAGTTTTTTCTTTATGTTGTGATGAAGCATTAATAATTATAATTGGTTGGTCTTTCTGCTATGGCCCAGAAATGACCCCATGATAGTCTATGGGAGATTCAAATGTGGTGTTCTAAATGTGTGTTCCATTGTAGTCTGTGGAAAAAGTGATGCAGTAATGTATTTTACTATACTACTTTTAGAACCTAAAATAGTTGGTGATAATAAGTTTTTTTTTAAGAAACGTCAATGAAAAAATCCCAAAACAGATCATTTTCAAACTGAACTATAAAATATTTATTTTATGAAATTTTTTTAGCATTGTCTTCTACCATTCTAGTTTTGAAAACAACTTGGATTTTTCTAAAAAAAAGTCTATGGAGTATGGCACTAGCCACTGCATTGGCTCCATCCGGGTTGAGAACAAAACATAGTAAGTGGGATATCTATTCAGCCACTTTAATGACGATATTGATAAATCTATCTATAATGGGAGTTAATCAGCTCCATTCATAAAGGATAAAAAGATAATAAGTAAAAAGAAGGAGTATAGGATTACTGCATAAGCATGGATGGTGTGGTTGGGGCAGGGGACAAGTAGGGGCAGAAGAAAATGATGAAAATGTCAAATATTTATTAACTAGTGGGATAACCTTTCATAAATGACGGGGTAACCCATCATAAAAGATGGGGTAACCCGTAGTACATGATGGGAGTAACACGTTGTGCATGAAGGGAGTAACCCGTCATACATGATGGGAGTAACACGTTGTGCATGAAGGGAGTAACCCGTTGTACATGACGGGGATGACCCATCGTACATTGTGGGGGTAACCTGTTGTACATGGAGGGGGAACCTGTCGTACATGGCAGGGGTAACTCGTCATACATGGCAGGGGTAACCCAACGTACATGGCAGAGGTAACCCATTGTATATGACAGGGTAACCCACCTACATGGCAGGGTAACCCGTCGTACATGGCGGGGGTAACCCGTTGTACATGGCGTGGGTAACCCATCGTACATGGTGGGTAACCAGTCGTACATGGCGGGTAACCCGTCGTACATGGCGGGTAACCTGTCGTACATGGCGAGTAACCTGTCGTACATGGTGGGTAACCCGTCGTACATGGCGGGTAACCCGTCGTACATGGCGGGTAACTCATCGTACATGACAGGGTAACCCATTGTACATGACGGGACTGAAGGTCACTCAATGAACTTTTCCTTGTAACCTCTTCCCCACCACCCTCACATGTGTTTGCATGAAGGTTTTTGTATTTGTTTGTACGGCATTACATGTTATGACCCTGCATCATGAATATCGTTTTGTTTGATCACTTTGCATCTCACGTACATGACACAGATATTTTTTGTTTTAAGTCATAAAACAATAAAATAACCACTTTAGCTACAAATGAGGAAATCAACACCATCAACACTATAGGAAACTCTTTTCTATTATTAATTGAATTTCATATTGGATATTGATAATTAGTATTCGTGACTAATTTCTGTTAATCCTTTAATGCATTTCATGTGAAAAACATGTGCACTTTGATTTCTTTCTGTAAATCTAGACGAGAATGGAATTTTATTTCATAGCTCAACATAGAATAATTTGGTTTAATTTATGAAATATGAAATTTTAGCAAAGTCATGTTTTGACATAGTTAGGAACTTATATATACATCCTAGGAAAATTCGAATGAGTTCTTCCTGCAAAATCTTTCACTCGATTATCTTCAACAGACATCGACAGATCCTGTTATTATCTGATGATCAAAAATGTTATTAATGCACTTTAAACGTATAAATAATATAACAATAAATATAAAATAACTAATAAATAATATAAATAATAAATAATAATAAAAAATAAAAAATAAATAATATAACTATTATAATGCAAAGGCAATACAAGTGTTGTGCGGTGTACTCTTTGATGTGTGTTCTGGTGGAGTGCAAAGGATAATCTGTGTTATGTCGTGTGGTCAAGTGAAATCCAGTGATGTCTTCACCTAACTGAGATGAGTACAATGCTTATGTATATGTAATTAATGTTTTGCTCTTGTCATAACAATTAACATTAATATGTTTAGATACTTTGCTCTTGTTAGTGTTATAAGAATAAACATTAATGCTCTTCCTTAAACATAATTGTGTTATGGTTCAATAATTGTTCACAAATGTGTTGTTACCCTAACCAAAAGGTGAATCCTTTTATGGCCCTTTTGTTTAGTTGTCTGCCCGACTAAAGAGAGGCGGGGAGGCGTGACTTACACACGGTTGGGGTAAAAGTTTATTGCAAATGTTCCTTTAAGTAAAATGGTTATAGGTCAAATGTCCCTTTAGGTTAAATAATTTTAGGGCAAATGTCTCTTTAGGGCAAATAATTTTAGGGTAAATGTTCCTTTAAGTCAAATGATTTTATGGCAAATGTCCCTTTAGGTTAAATTATTTTAGGGCAAATGTTCCTTTAGGACAAATGGTTTTATGGCAAATGTCCCTTTAGGGCAAATGGTTTTATGGCAAATGTCCCTTTAGGGCAAATGGTTTTAGGGCAAATGTACTTTTAGGTGAAATGGTTTTAAGGCAAATGGTTTTAGGGTAAGTGTTCCTTTAGGGTAAATGGTTTTAGGGCAATTGGTTTAAGGGCAAATGGTTTAGGGCAAATTTTTCTTTAGGTTAAATGGTTTTAGGGTATGTATCGGGAGATTGCAACATTTTGTCCTAGTTTATACAGTGTTACACATACACTGACAGACCAATATAACGTCTAATTTGATGTCCATCACTAGTCTCTGGTTAAGACTCACACAGTCTTGAGGATCTTTTGTCTCTGTATCTCTCGGACTTGCGTCTGTTAATTTAGCCTTGAGATGAATGCAAATATACTTATGAACTTCGTTGCAGGTTTGCACCTGTTGGAGAACTTGAAGTATTCAAATGGTAAAGAGCTGCAATGGAATGATGAAAGGTGCGGTTGCGAAAATAATCCAACACGGAATAATGAATAAAACACCACTTTTTAGTTTAACTATTAAATAGGAGTTTATTTCGTTGATAAAATTATCGATGCGAAAAATAGAACTTCGTTTTAAAGAACAACACAAAAATAATAACTTGAAAAATAATAATGCAAAGAACCTAGCCAAAATTGGGCATAGGTTCGGTATTTTAGAAATCGGTCAAAAAACACTCTTGAACATAAAAATATCACTCTTTATATAACCTGAGAATCCACAAGTCGGATTTTCAGGGCACAAACTTCTGATTGGTTAAATAAAGTTATGGGCCCAAATAGACCAATCAAAGTATTCGTCTACTTTGCCAAAACCATGACTCATCATCTCTTATCACACCTAAGTTATAAGAGAAGAAAACGAAGACAAAACAATTAAAATTACATAAAATCCACTCATGTAGAAGTGGACATGAGGGGAAATTAAAAGGTCAAGTACCAAAATAGAATCTGGGTCAATCGGTACCCAAAAGTACCGAGTGGCCCAGAAGCTACAACAAGAATACAGGGTGAAAATAAAGTTTAAAGCTCCCAAAATGAATAGCGCTAAATAAAAATAAAAGCAGCAGGCCCAAAAGTCTCACGATATACATATATATATATATATAGGTGACGGACCTTTTCCCACTAGTAGAATCTGCTCTTTTAAGTTAATGCGAGCGAGTTTGCACTTGTATTGATAGTGAGTGGCTAGGTCACTAATGCTACTGGCCCGGGAGGACTAGACCAATATAACGTCTATTTTGTGTCCTCACTAGTCTCTGGCTAAAGTCTTTCACAGTCTTGAGGATCTTTAGTCTCTATCTCTCGGACTTGCATTCGTAAATCTGCCCCGAAAATAGTGTTAAATATACTTACAAGCTTGCGTTGCAGGTTTACACCTGATTGGAGTCGTTATGTATCCAAAAGTATGAAGAGCTGCAATGTAATGATAAAATGCACAACCGCAGAATTTAAGTTACCAATAATTAAACACCACTGGTTAAGTTTAATTATAAAATAGAAGTTTATTTCGTAGATAAATATCGCAAACGAAATGGAAAACTTGATTTGAAAAACACAACACATAAAATTAATAATAATGTATATTATATATATGTTATATTATATATTATATATATATATATACATATATATATATATATATATATATATATTGTGACGGACCTTTTTCCGTTAGTAGAATCTGCTCTTTTTGGTTAATACGAGCGAGTTTACACTCGTATTGATAGTGGTTGGCTAGGTCACTAATTCTACTGGCCCGGGAGGACTAGACCAATATAACGTCTATTTTGTGTCCTCACTAGTCTCTGGCAAAAGACTTCACAGTCTTGAGGATCTTTAATCTCTGTATCTCTCGGACTTTCGTCCGTAAATCTGCCCTAAGAATCGTGTAAAAATATACTCACTGGTACGTTGCAGGTTTGCACCTGTTGGGACCCTTTTGATGTATCCAAATAGGTGAAGACCTGCAAATGATGAATTCGCGCCCACGGAATTTAAGTTTCGAGCAATTAACACCACTGGTTGAATTGAATATAAAAGATCTGTTTATTTCGCAGATAAACATCAAATTGACGAACTGGTTTTGCACACACACATACAAATATAACTTTGAGAAAAATAAAATAAAAGAAGAGAACCTTGCCAAAATCGGGCGTAGGTTCGGTATATGACAAGAAGCTTAAAAAAAACGTTTTTTGACATTCAAAATGTAACTCTTTATATACCCTGAGAATCCACAAGTCGGATTCTCAGGGCACAATTCGACAATTGGTTACAACAATATTTTGGACCAAATGGACCAATCAAAAGATTGATCCATTTGTCCAAAACCATGATTCATCCCCTGTTATCACACATAGGTGATAACAGGAGAAACGAAAACAAAATCAAATAAAAAACGAATAAAATTTATTCGTGTGGAAGAAAAATTGAGGGGGAACGAAAAGGTCAAGATCAACAGATATGACATCTGGGTCACTTGGTACCAAAAGTACCGAGTGGCCCAGAAGCTAAATAGTACAGGGTGGCGTTAAACCTAAAAAAACGAAAACGCTAAAGAGCGAAAATAAGCGGCGGGCCCAAACGTCTCACTCCCCCGACTAAGCGGAAAGTACCCTACTTTCCAAGACAATTCCTAAAAATCCCCCTCCCCCCGACAGGATCTAAATGAATAAAACCTAGGGGTATCACAGGTATTTGATCACAACAAAAAAAAATAAAAACGTTTCGAAAAATAACAATTTCTTCAAAAAAAACCAATATAATTAAATTTGCAATACTGGACTAGAAAATTTAATTTATAATCATCGCACCAACTGGTCCGGCGATGACTGTGCTCATTGTGGACATCCTTCTTTACGGCTCCGGCGATAGGTGGCCGCGTCGATCCCTCCTCCCGAACTCTCCTTCCGTGGTCGTCTCGTAGAGTCGCTCCAGTGTCTCCAGCGGGACGACAGTCGACCGATCCAACGTCGCTAGCACGGTGGCTTCCACGAAGTCTAACATCCGGGTGGCGGAGTAGTCCCTCTCAATGGCCCTTGGCGAATGGTGGCGGAATCGTCGATCCTGGTTCCGATCGGGAATCAGGGTGGCCAACATCGTTTCGGCGATTAACTCCAGAGTCCTGGTGCGGGATTGCTCCCGGGTTCCAGGGTGGATTAGCTGAATCACGTTTGATTCGTCGCTTGCGTGAAGTGCGACGACGGCGGAATATCCTGGCGTCTCTAGAACGACAGCGGTCCAGAGGACATCTCTCCTGGGTCGTGGTCGTTCACTCGATATCTCCCTCCTACTGTTGAACACTCCCAAATATCGGAGTGCGTGTCGTCCTCCGCGTCTAGAAAAGGAAACTAAACCATTATTAAGGAGACGTAACTGACGCTCCTGTTCCTCTTCTGGTGTCGTCTTTGAAGGCGACGGCGACTTAGGTTTTGCTGCTGGCTTAGGGATCGCTCCCTGAGATGGCGCTGCTATTGGAATGGCAGGGTGTCCTCGGCATCCTTGAAATTGTTCATCCCGACGAGCTTTTCGGCGGGCAGCGGACCCCTGACCTTTCGGTCGTCTCATCTCTCTTGGTCGGTCCCTTGGCGGTGATTGACGATCAAAATGGACCTCCCTCCTCTTGTTTCCCTCTCGGACGACAGTCACTGTCGATTGCGGCCTGAAAGGGACAATGGGCGATAGAGATGTAGACGATACTTCTCTTGGTGGTGCTGGGACCGAAATTGGTCCTGGTAGCACCAGCTTCTTCGTTAACTCCGGTCGGTATCCTCGAACGGTGGGTTCATCCACTGTGGCCCAACTGTTGGCAGGAGACGCATCACGGACTGGTTTTCTGGTGGTCGGTAGTACGGTGCCGACTTCAGGGACTTCGATGGGCTTCTGGCCCCTCCTGACGCATTCTTCATTTTGCTTAGCGATCCACTCTTTCATGGCTCGCTTATCTGCATTCCTCTCTCCTCGGGTGCGGCCCCGGCGATTTGAGGAGTACAACTCGGCTGGTACTCCCCCTTCGGCATCACTGCCGGGCGGCGTGTCCATTTCCTCTGGGGGTCGCGGGAACTGCTGTCTCGGGTCCCGGGCTGGTCCCATGTAGATGTCCGGTTCTGGATCACCTAACTGAGGAGGTGGAGATCTCATTAGAGGTAAAAAACGATTGACTAACTCATCCTCTGATTCGGGGCTCTTCCGTTTCTTCAAAGAGTTGCCCGAATCATTCCGGTTTTTCTCTGAAGTTGAGGCATCGCTGCCTGAAGGCTTCCCAGCCGTGATGGCTGCATCGGTCTTCTGGGCGGCGTCCTCAATCTCCATTACATCGTCATCGTGGTCGCTTCCGAATAAGGCGGTGAAATTGAAGGAATCCTCGCTGCTGGCTGACTCCTTTCCGAAAGAACGTGGCATCTTCTTCTTAAAAATAAACTTTTTTGCACTTGACACAGTAGAAAATCGCGAAACTTTGTTTTCGCGTCCTTCTCTTGTTGAAACAAATTCAAAAGTGGCTGGCGTCCAAAATGGTGGCGGCGTCCCCACGTGGTGCTACAGGGTTGCCAAGTCTAATTTCCGGGTCAGAAGAGGCGGAGCTATTAGCTACTTCCGGTTTCTCTTCTTTTTCTCTTCTCTCGATTTTTCCCACCAGGCGGCGCTGCGCAAGGCGGCAAATTCGAATTTCTGCATTCCTTGATGCTTTTTCTTGACTCTCTGGGTCTAATTTGGCCGTTTTAACGCCAAATTTCGCCCATCTTGGCGGTAAATTAGCTTTTGCGTAATTTTTTCCTCTCCACCACGTGTTTGCACACGGGAATCCAATTGGACTGGTTCTTTTGGAGCAGTTTTCTTTGGTCTCCCGCGTTTCTTTTTAGGTGGTTCCAGAGGAATTTCTGGAACTTCCTCTTCTTCTTTTTCAGAAGTTTCCGGATGAGTTTCTTGGCTGGCATCGGGGATAACTTCTTCTTCTTCTTCACGATGAACTTCTGGAGTATTCTCAACAGGTAAGTCGTCGTCTGCTTCGTCGATAGTTTCCTCATCAGCGTCGGATTCTTCCTTGGCGCTGGTAGTTTCTTCAATGTCATCAGGTAAGTTTGTTTGAGGAGCCCTCAGGTCATTGGCCTCGAAATAGGGTCTCATTTGCTGAACATTGACGGTGTCTCTCATAGTCAGACCAGATCGAGTGACGTACTCGATCTCGTAGACTAGATCGGTTATCTTTTTCGTGACAAGGCAGGGTTCCTTGTATGGCCAGATGAGTTTCTGAGCCATTCCTGGCTTTGGCACACGATCTCTTATGAGCACTTTCTGACCCGGCTTATAGTCCGGAATCGTACGATGCTTTTCGTCGTAATTTCTTTTCTGCACCTCCTGGGCAGCTTCGATATTCTTTTTAGCAGCATCCAAAGCTGGATCGGACTGCTCTGCTTCGTCTGTTACGGGCGGTGGCACGATAGGAGCGCGTGGCATCATGTTATCCAACGTGGTCCTGGGCTCGCGCCCGAACATCAATCGATATGGTGAAAATTTCGTCGAGTTATGCTCTACAAGATTGTAGGCCATAACCGCGTCACCTAATTTCTTTCTCCAGTCAGCCTGTTGCTGAAGGACATCCAAGTGACGTTTCACCACTTCCATGACAGTATGATTCGTTCTTTCTGCCAACCCATCAGCTTGTGGATGATAGGCGGTCGTGGCAGCATGCTGGATTGCGTAGGTCTTGAAAAACGCTTGAGTCTCATTACTCAAAAACTGGGGTCCTCGATCAGTGATGATCTTCTGAGGAACTCCAAATTCGTTTACAATTTTATCCTTGACGAAGGCAATTGCTGCCTGAGCGGTTGCTCTTGCCACTGCTTTGGCGATGCAATACTTCGTCGCGTAGTCCACTGCAATCAAAATATGTTGAACTCCTCCGACTGACTTCGGAAGAGGACCAACATAATCCATCCCCCAACACTCTGTCGGTTTTCCCACAATGATTGGTTGTAACAATCCAGGTACTTTTTGGTGCGACAGTTTGGTTCTCTGACAGATGTGGCACGACCGGACATAGTCGGCGACATCTGCTTTCATTGTTTTCCAGTAGAATCGCTTCTGGATTCTCTTCATTGTTTTGGTGAATCCGAAATGTCCGGCCTCAGGCACATCATGGAGCATCTCGAGAATCCCAATCCTCAATTGTCGGGGCACAGTACACGTTAGTACTGGCACGGTGTCTTCATACTTCATGTGGTATAACACGCCATCCACTATCGCAAACTTCTTGTGATAGGGATGCAGTCGATCTTGCTGGAGTGATTCTTTGATGAGGAGAAGTTCTTCATCAAGGGATTGCTCCCGTTCCCACTGGAAATCGTTGTAGACAGTAAAGATGTGAAGATCTTCGAGAGCTTCCATCTCCCCCTTCTTCTGCTTCCAATTAGCAGGAACGTTGCTCTCGTAACGTGAGACACAATCGGCGTCCACGTGCGTTTTACCCTTCTTGTAAACTACCTCATAGTTATATGGCTGTAGTTTCATCTGCCATTTACCCAATCGGCCATCTAAATTCTGTGCTGTTCTTAAATAACACAGGGCCTTATGATCGGTAAATATCTTGAATTTTCGGTTGAAAACATACGGTCTGGCTTTTTCTATGCCATAAACGATTGCAAGACATTCTTTTTCAGTCGTTCCGTAGTTTCGTTCTGCTCCCTGGAGTTTTCGGCTGTAGTAACCTAGAACTCCAGGTTTCCTTTCGTTTTTCGCATACTGATAAATTATGACACCAATCTGGTAATCACAAGCATCAGTGTGCAAGGCAATTTCTGCCTCCGGATCATACAAAGTTAGAATCGGAGCGGAGCAAAGAGCCTTCTTTAAACCATCAAAAGCGACCTCGCAGTCGTCATTCCACTTGAAGTCCAGGTCCTTCTTGACTAGGGCTTGCATTGGTTTGGCGATCTTGGAGTAATTTTCAATGAAACGGTTGTAGTAGCCGGTCATTCCAAGGAAGCTTCTGACGTCAGTCACGTTTTTCGGTGCAGGAAATCCTTGAATCGTCTGCACTTTCTCTTCATCAGGTCGAATACCAAGGGCACTAATCTTGTGTCCAAGGTAGTTGATCTCGTCTTCTCCGAAGAAACATTTGCTGGGTTGAAGACTTAAATTGGCATTCCGGATGAGCACCAAGATATCTCTCAATCTTTTCATGAACTCTTCGAAGTTCTTCGCAAAGATGACAATGTCATCTAAATAAACCAGGCAGGTCTCCCATTTGTGGCCTGCCAGTAACAAATCCAAAGCACGCTGCATCGTTGCAGGTGCATTCATCAAACCAAACGGCATTCTATTAAATTCGTAGAGGCCATTTGTGCATACGAAGGCCGTTTTTTCTCGATCTCTTTCTTCCACTGGAAATTGCCATTAACCTGATATTAAATCCAAGGTTGCAAAGATTGTGGCTCCAGACAGAGAGTCGAAAGCGTCATCTATCTGTGGTAACGGATATTGGTCAGATTTGGTTTGAGCATTGAGTTTGCGATAATCGACGCAAAATCGATGCTGACCATTCTTCTTCTTGACAATCACCACCGGACTTGCGTACGGACTCTTGGATGGGCTAACAATGCCGGCGTCCAACATATCACGTAGTGTCGACTTGATGATCTCTCTCTGAGCAGGTGAAGTACGCCGGAGCGGTTCTCGAACCGGCGGGTTTTCACCCGTGTCAATCACGTGTTTTGCCAAATTTGTCTTTTTCAAGTCGGAGGTCTTGAAGGCAAAGATGTCTCTAAATTCTCCGAGAAGTTTCCGAATCGCCATTTGTTCCTCTCTTGAACGATTCGGATTGACATTCAGACTGTCTTGAAATTTGACATAGTCTTGCACTGTCACTTCGTCACTCTGTGCTTCAATTTTATAAATCGAGGGGCCCACAGGCACATCGAGAGCTGTAATGGCGTCCTCGATCTCTGCGATCGTTTCTCTGGCTCCGAGGTGAATAACCTCTCCAGACGGATTGAAGATTTGAATTTGAAGGATAGACTTTCCTCTTCCTTCAATGATCCCAGGAGAAACTTTGACTCCTCTCTGCTGGAACGTGATTTTTCGCCACACACTGCTCTGCTTGATTGTTAACAGAAGTAGCTCCTTTTGAGACTACTATCTGTTCTGCTCGATTGGACATCTTGGCGTCGTTCGTCTTTACAAACGACGTAGAGGCCCCACTTTGCAGTGGGTTCCGCCGGCTCCCATTTTCGTGAATGGTACGGATGTGGATCCCATCTCCAAAGTCTGCTTTATGTCGTGGAGAGTCCTCTAGCTGCACTGCAGCACAGCTCTGCTTAGGAGTCGTTGATTCCTCTTCTCTGTTGTCGTTTTGGCACAGGCTACCCAGACCTGGAGGCATCCCAGCATGGTTAACCGCAGCCAAACCAATAGATCCTCTCGTTATCTGGTCCTGTCGGACCATGACGTCAACCTTTGCAGGTTTCGTTGACTCCTCTTCTTTCGGGCTCTCGTTGACATCTTCTTTTTCGGGCGTCACTACTTTGGGTGCGAGTGGCGCCCTTAGTAGTTTAAAGCTGTCAGATGGTTGTCAAAATGGAAATAATGCGTTCGATTATTTATTAGGACAGGCACCATCTTCATTCCATTGGGTAGAACATGGATTTCGTCGGCGCGGATAACTTTCGGCGCCGTCGTTTCCGACGGTTCATCAACTCTACTAACTGGAGTTGGTGGAGTCGTCTGGTTCTCCTCCTTCTTCGGTTTTGGTTCGTTGGGGCACTGGAACGCTCGATGTCCAGGCTCCTGACATTGATAACAGATGAGTGGCCCAGTAGACTTCCTTCTCTGCTGGGGTCTCGATCCACCATCTCGATTTGGTTGTGAATCCTGCGTCTTTTCAGACGTGGCCGGATTCTTAGGAGTCCACGTCTGCTTCCTTTGTTGTTGCTGCTGTTGTTGCTTCTGCTGCTGAGGCTTCTGCTGCTGGGCCGGTTGGTTACCAGTAGACGTCCTGTACACTAGCATCTTCTCCTCTATTAGTTCTCCTTCTGTTTGGGCTGCAAATTTAACAAAGTCATATAAATTGTCTTTAGGTGCCCCAAATAGATACTGTTTGAGAGATGGTAGCAGGCTTTTCCTCAGGCTTGAGATCAACAAAGAGTCGTCATCATTGGGATGTATCCTTCGATACATCTCTGCATACTCTTCCGCATAGACTTTGAAGGTTTCGTTGTCCTTCTGAGTCCTTGCGGACAGCTCGTTCTTCATCCTTACTTTCTGGTCTGGCAATAGGAATTCATTAATTATTCCATTTCTCATTATGATCCAATTGATCTCGCCATATTCCAAGCGGAAACGAGCAAGCCATTTGATCGCTCGTTTTCGAAGGAGACCAGTAAAGTGGCTGCATCGCTGCAGGGAGTTCCACTGGTGCGCAATCGCAATATCTCCGAACTCTTCGATATATAGAAGGATGTTTTCAGACCCAGTATACTTCGGAAAACCCTGGAGTGGATGTAGCGAATTCTTTTCAGAATACGGCGTAGGTCCCAGGTTTGGAGTCCATTCAGGGGCTTCAGGCCTGAGCTTTCGCCCGGATTCTGTCGGTGATTTGCTTCTGTTTCTGAGATTTCTCTCATGTGTGTGTTCAAAGCGGCGTGGAGTCGATTCTCCACATAACCGTCTTACCAATTCTTCTCGACTTTCAGGAGTAGCGTCTTTCATCAGTTCGGCAAACCGGTCGACCATCTTCTGTTCGTTGCTTCGTCGAGAGGCCTCAGAAGATGCTCCAGTCTTGAGTCGGGTGTCGGCTTGTCGCTCTTCGTCTTCAGCACGCTGTTCTTCCTCCTGGAGTCGCTTCTCTGATGCAAGGGCCCTCAGCTTGTCTTCTTTCTCCTGCTTTCGTGTTTCGCGGGCAACACGGCGTGTTTCCCGAGCTTTCGCTCGTTCCTTTACGAGCTGTTCACGTCGGCGTCTGTATTGGAGTTGCTGGGAGAACCTTGCGGTTATTCCGTTGGTATTCATCATTATGTATCGTAATTTGTGTCAATAACAACGTAAAAATGTTTCGAAAAATTTTGTTTGGTTTCAAAATTGTTTGCACAATTGAATTACGATAGTTCTCGTGTTTTTCAACACGTTTCTTAGGGCAAAACGAGGTAGCAAGTTTTATAAACTACCCCGCACCTCCACCATATATTGTGACGGACCTTTTTCCGTTAGTAGAATCTGCTCTTTTTGGTTAATACGAGCGAGTTTACACTCGTATTGATAGTGGTTGGCTAGGTCACTAATTCTACTGGCCCGGGAGGACTAGACCAATATAACGTCTATTTTGTGTCCTCACTAGTCTCTGGCAAAAGACTTCACAGTCTTGAGGATCTTTAATCTCTGTATCTCTCGGACTTTCGTCCGTAAATCTGCCCTAAGAATCGTGTAAAAATATACTCACTGGTACGTTGCAGGTTTGCACCTGTTGGGACCCTTTTGATGTATCCAAATAGGTGAAGACCTGCAAATGATGAATTCGCGCCCACGGAATTTAAGTTTCGAGCAATTAACACCACTGGTTGAATTGAATATAAAAGATCTGTTTATTTCGCAGATAAACATCAAATTGACGAACTGGTTTTGCACACACACATACAAATATAACTTTGAGAAAAATAAAATAAAAGAAGAGAACCTTGCCAAAATCGGGCATAGGTTCGGTATATGACAAGAAGCTTAAAAAAAACGTTTTTTGACATTCAAAATGTAACTCTTTATATACCCTGAGAATCCACAAGTCGGATTCTCAGGGCACAATTCGACAATTGGTTACAACAATATTTTGGACCAAATGGACCAATCAAAAGATTGATCCATTTGTCCAAAACCATGATTCATCCCCTGTTATCACACATAGGTGATAACAGGAGAAACGAAAACAAAATCAAATAAAAAACGAATAAAATTTATTCGTGTGGAAGAAAAATTGAGGGGGAACGAAAAGGTCAAGATCAACAGATATGACATCTGGGTCACTTGGTACCAAAAGTACCGAGTGGCCCAGAAGCTAAATAGTACAGGGTGGCGTTAAACCTAAAAAAACGAAAACGCTAAAGAGCGAAAATAAGCGGCGGGCCCAAACGTCTCAATATATATATATATATATATATATATATATATATATGCCAGGTCTGTGTGGGTCTGTCTGAAGTAACGCTATACAAACATTGAAGCACATCGGAATTTATATAAATTTAAATAAATGAAGAAATGAAGTTTTTTTCTCAAGGTCAACTATGTGTTGCACACTTGCCATCCAAGAACCCCGTGATATTAAATTGGAGAGGGGGGAAAAGGTTGGAAAGTGTAGAGGGTGAGAGAGAGAAACGTGGAAGGGGAAAAGGTTGGAATGTGTAGATGGGGAGAGAGAGAAACGTGGAAGGGGAAAAGGTTGGAAAGTGTAGAGGGGGAGAGAGAAACGTGGAAGGAGGAAAAAAGGGGGAGGGGTGACTGAAATTGAAATGAAAGGAGTAAAAAAGGAAGAAACAATGCGCATGCGCACAATTGCCTATGAATTTTGCTCCCGTCATTTATGACGGGTTCCCCCACTAGTATATATATATGCATATATATATATATATATATATATATATATATATATATATATATATATACATATATATATATATATATATATATATATATATATATATATATATATATATATACATACATATATATATATATATATATATATACATATATATATATATATATATATATATATATATATATATATGTATATATATAATATCCCAGGTCTGTGTGTTTGTGTGTGTGTGGAGTAACAAAAACCATTGAAGCACGTCGGAATTTATATAAATTTGAATAAATGAACTGTTTTTTTTTCTCAAGGTCAACTATATGTTGAACTCTTCCTTTGGAAAGTGTAGAAGGGGAGAGAGAGAGAGAAAAGGGGAGGGGGTGACTGAAATTGAAATAAAAGGAGAAAAAAAAAGGAAAAAATGACGCGCATGCGCACAATTGCCTGTGAATTTTGCTCCCGTCATTAATGATGGGTTACCCCATGTATATATATATATATATGTGTGTGTATATATATATGTATATATATATGTATATATATATATATATATATATATATATATATATATGTACATATGTATATATGTATATGTGTATATGTATATGTGTATATATATATATGTGTATATATGCATATATGTATATATGTATGTATGTAAATATGTATATGTATATATGTATATATATATATGTATGTATATATATATATATATATATATATATATATATATATATATATATATATACGTATGTATATATATATATATATATACATATATATATATATATATATATATATATATATATATATATATATATATATATAAATATATATATGTATTATGTATATATATATATATATATACATATATATATATATATATATATATATATATATATATATATTATGAGCTTTTGACATCATCCCATTTTTATTACCAACCTTTAGATGACATTTTCCACACTTCGTTTCTTCTCTGAACAGTATGGTACCTGCACAGAGAAGATCCGAGCTGTAGAGAGAGCTGGATGGAGCTAGATTGTAGTCACTCTTCTGCATGGGGGTGAAATCGATGCAGGAGAGTGGCGGCCATCTCTCTCTCTCTTCCGGTTGATGCTGATATACATCTTCTCCATCGGTATGCCGACAAGAGAAGATGTTGTAGCTGCTGAGAATCGTATAGCTCCTGCCCTATGGAGCCTCCAGCCTCTGAAGAGAAGTTAGTTACATATAGACAGAAAGACAACGCTGTTTCTTGTTACAACACTTTTATTCATCACTTGTAAGAAACACAGAATACAAGGATGAATATTAATAATACTAACGGTAAATCCTCAGGCCCATGATTCGGAATAATATCTCGTAATACAGGCAAAGGAAAGAACTGAGGAACAAAGAGGAACACGGTCCTTTTATACCTTGGACCTGTGTACACCTGCGAGGTGTAACCAGGTCCAAGTGACCATGGTCCTTTATGTATCAATCCGCCGCTTGGGCATGAGTCAGAAAGGTGAGTCAGAGAGGAGGGAGGGACGGTTGAGAGTTGTTTACCCCCCTCCCCCCCCCCCCCCGGCTATGGTTTTGGCGGGATCACGATTTACAGGGTGTTACAATATATATATATGTATATATATATATATATATATATAAAAAAGATATATATAAACAGAAACAAACGTTATATTTATATATATAATATATATATATATATATATATATATATATATATATATATATATATATATATATATATATATATATATATATCGTTTGTTTCTGTTTATTTACTATGAATAAAAAATGAAACTACATTTCATCAATAAAAAAGATATAAAATTACATTTCAAAGATAAAAATTAATAATGCATTTGTGATTACGAACTTTTAAGATTATATTAAATTCGTTATTTGTTTTTATAATTGTTCACTCACTTCACTGAAACAAGAGCAGAAAGAGAGAAACAGAAAGAGGAAAGATTTTCATGTGAAGAAGAAAAAAATATTCTTTTCTTTCTGGTGAACTTTTTTGCTTCAAAATATTAGCCAATGGAATTGCAATAAATTACATAGAAAAGAAATGGTCACGTCATGATGATGCTTAAACCTCCATAATTTAAAAAATGGAAAAGAAAAAATAACGGATTTTGAGATAAAAGGAGTAAAAATGAAAAAAGGTGGATTTGAAAAAGAGGAAGGAGAGGGATATATAGGAATCCATTTCTCTTTGTAATGGTATTTTTTTTCTTCTTCAAGAAAGTATTGAAGGAAAAAAGAATCTAGACAAAAGAAACTTACTTTCAGAAGAAAAATCATAAATATTTTATTCTAGTAATTTATAAACAAAATGACTATAAAAAATAAAGTAAAATATCTTTGCAATTTGCCATTACATGCATGCATGCAACATGCATTTAGATCACATAATAAAAATATATCAGATTTTATCAAAAACTATAAGATTTCTATTTTTGTAGGTTTTTTTTTTAAATTAGTTTAGTAAAATGGTCAATTAAAGTGGCTGAATAGATATTTATTTTCCTATTTGTACGTCCCTCACCCTCGGATGGCGCCACTGCAGTGGCTGATTTCAATTCAATTCAATGCAGTAGACCTGCAATCAGCGCGAGAACCATATAGCAGTGGGATAATTTCCAATCGTACGTAGTTGTAACTTAGACAAGGTATAGACAAATCATTGGGCAAATTGAATTCGTCCTAAAACAGAACTATGCCTTTTAAGAGCCTTAGGTACAGTATTTAATTCAAAAATTCTCTAAATGTAGGCGCTGCGATTGTTTTTGATTGAAAAACGGTTTTTTAACGTTTTTTCTCCAGGTTTCAAGTCACATAATAATTAATAGAAAAATGATTGTGTGTGTTCAGCTTATAAAAAGGAAACATCGTGAAGCCAATACATGAAAGCACGTGTTCTTTTTCGTAATTGTTCTAAATTGTTTTTACCGAGCTTTTCAAATGTTTGTGTTATGGTTTTTTGGTCCAATGGAATTTAACATGGAGTTAAGAAACGAACGATTTTGAATCTTGTTGTAACTAGGCTGGACTTCGCCCAGCCCGTTCTGTCAATGTTGTGCGGCTATACCACACACCTCCACCATTTTGTAACGTGCCTGGACGCAGTCTTTGCTTTTCTCTTTGCTGGGTGGCTTGTCCTGTACCAGCCTGTTGAACCGGGATCGTACGCTGCTCTGCACCTCCCAAGCTTGGGCTCTTTGACCTGCCGGGTGATCCAGGTCTACTTGACGACCTGGATGTGCTGCCCTTGGTCGCGCCGCCGCCTTCCTTGGAGTAGGACTCCCTGGCATGTCGATCTGTTTTGGGTTCCGTGTGTACGGGACTCAAAGTTCCCACGTTTTAAAGAGAAAGTGACGACTTCACAAAGAAGAAAACATCTTCTTATTGTGATATAACTAACTTTATTTTATAGTGACTGTAACATCTTACAAGTGAATATAAAATAACACATAAGCGAATGATTACTACATAAGCGACTGATTTGTCCAAACAATTTTGGAACTTAGAATATTCTATACTTAAATGAGGAGGGAAACCATCTGGTCCCGCAACTATTTGCCACTGTCCTCCCGAGGGTACCTCGCATGCTTGTTTTATTACTCTGGTCCTTAGGAGGGGCCACTCGTGACCAGCGGCCGCCCATAGGTCGTACTGACCAATGGCGATTTCTGGTCCCAAAATATCTCTTTTTTGGGAATTCATTTCTTAGAAATATGTAAATGATTTCGTAGAAGTGACTTGGGTCTGTCTAGTGTGACTGGACACGAGGAAAAGTGATTTCCTCTTCTTAATTGTTTCCATATGTGCCGACGAAAAGAAAACTCTTTTCGTATTTCAGACACTTTTCTTTATGGGCCACCTTCCCGTCGAAAGAAAGGGGTGGTCACACTTCAGAAGACCTAGTAGCGACATCCCCCACACATGTGTGTGCTGACACATGTGCAGGGGGTGTCACATTATTTAAAAATAGAATGACCTTTTCAAAATTTATGTAAAGTGAGCACTTAAAGAACAATACTTTTTATTGTATTTTGAACTTTACTGTATTTTAATTGAGCGATTGTGAGACTATTTCTTGCAGTTTTCGTAGCACCATATAATAACACTCCTTTGTCACATTGTCGTCCGCTCAAAACAACAAGATGGAGGTGTAGCTAGGCTCTTAAGAGAATTCCATAGTCTAAATACATTTTGAAAGAAAGACAACGAATATGCATTTGTTCTAGCTTTTATTTCTTTAATAAGCTTAGGATGGCCATGTCTACTTATATGGTGGTTTCTAGTAAGAAATACATCTAAACAAATGCTCTGTTTTCTGGAGCTAGAAAGCATTCAAGAAGGGCTCTATGGTTTGCTTATGATCCCCAATGAAGTTGATCTAGCATGAGCAGTTTACACTGTTAGAATACATGTATTTACCTTTAGCAAATTTCGCAGCCCTATGCTGTTGCTTTTGTATTTCGTGTATTAGATTAACTCGAAAAGGATTCCAAATTGGTGAACACTATTCTAATAGTGGTCTGACAAGAGTAAAGTAACAGACCCCCTTTTACATTTTCTTTACAATATTTCAAAGTCCTAAGGCTAAGCTCTATAGACCTTTTTGTGAAATTTGGACGCACAAACATTAAGCAAACATCTTTTAGGAACAACATTACACAAAAAATCAATTTGTTTTCGAAACTAAACATAGTAAAAGATTTTGTTAAAAGTTTTTTCATGGAAATATCTTAAAAAAATAAACATTTTATAGTGTGACGACCCGATTTGATGGTGTTTGACTCCACCAATAGAAAGCCTATGGGTGCAAGTCTGGTACTGGCCACATAAATGGATGCTAGTTGTCTGCTGGAGGACATAAGATGGTAAGACTAGGGGGTACAGTTGTTGACTATTCTCTAAGGGTTAGTACTTTATTAATGAGAAAAACCACGTGAAGATCTATAAGAAAAACAAATCAACTTGACTTTTTAAAAAATATAAATTTTATTAATACAAAAAAGATAGCATGATTATAATTTATAACCTTGGAGTTCTGTGATTTGTTGATTACTTTTTAAAATTAAATTAATATTTTGTATATGGGCTAGTAAAAATTTTATATAAAAACTTGACAGTCAGAGACAGGATTTATGTCCAGGGGATACGCTGGCTATTCGAGATTGGTGATATTTTGATTCCGTAACCATTCCTTCATTAGGTTATTGGGGGAAACTGGGGCATTTTCTTGCTGGAATACTAAGCTAATGCTATGGAATCGATGTTTTATGGCAGTAGATACACTCATAACATTGTCTGATAATCACTGATATTTGCTTTGGTTGAAATAAAAGCAAAACTCCTCATTCCAAAGGTGCTAAACACTTCACATATTGTCAGGCTCCCACCACCAGTGGAAAAAATTCAACCTCGATGATTCTGATGGTTTTTATTCTTTTCTTCATATTAGAAGGATGTGAGGAAAAATCACAATACTTTTCTGAAGAAAATTTCGGCAGTGGGGAAGCCTAATAATATTGGGAACGTTTAGCGCCTTTGGAACGAGCAGCTTAGTTTTTGAAAAGCAGGCTCAGCCTTTATTTCAACCAAACAAATATCAGTGAATATCAGACATTGTTACAAGGGTATGTACTGCCATAAAACATCGATTCCATAGCATTAGCTTAGTATTCCAGCAAGAAAATGCCCCAGTTTCCTCCAATAACCTAACGAAAAAATGGTTACAGAACCAAAATATCACCACTCTCGAATTGTTGGCAGAACCTCTGGACATAAATCCTGTAGAAAAATTTTGGGACATCATCGTACGTGATTATTAAGCAGATTGCCATGTTTATGCTACAATATCAAAGCTGAAAAGTGCCATTTTAGCTGCTTCGGGGCGGAATTTATGTAAATGTGTTTATAAATTTAGTTTAAAGTATGTAGAAAAGAATGTTTTAAGTTCTAAAACATCAGGATAGTCATATATACCTTGTTAATTTCAATGGTACTGTTGTGTTCAGAATGTTTTGTCACAATAATTAATAAAAGTAAAAAGTTCATTAGTGCGTCTATAATTATCAAACGGTCATTTTCCAGTTTTTAATTTTTTTAATTTTAACCTTTTTAAGAAAAAAAATTCTGCCTAGCAGAAAGTTTATAATATAAGATGGTCTCTTTATGTTGAAATTTTCAGGCGAATCCATCAATTTTAACTCAAGAGTGTCAAGATATAACCAATTTTCGGGGTGCATCTATATGTCTGAAATGCACTGAACAACTAGTCTGAAAATATGAAAAACATTGAAGTATTTGCTACATACAAAATATTGAATATAAACCAAATAAAGGTAATAAAGCAAAAAAACAACTGTAAAATGAACTAAATAATAAAAACTGGTGAGTTGATCAAAAACTGCATCAAATTGAATAAACAAGTATAAACAAAAAATGTTTACATTGCCAAAAACGCGTACATTGTGAAAAAACGCGTAAAAATGTGCAAAACGCGCAAAAACGCGTAAAATGTGCAACCTGTAAGAAAACATAAGATGCGTAAAAAACGCGTAAAAAGTACAAAAGCACGTAAAACGCGCAAAAATGCATAAAATGTGCAAAAATGCGTAAAACGCGCAAAAATGCGTAAAACGTGCAAAAAATGTGTAAAACGCGCAAAATTTGAAAAAATGCGTAAAACGCGTAAAAACGCGTAAAATAATGCACACATAAATAAACAAAACAAAGAACCTAATTAAAGTAAAAGTGCAAACAACTTGAAAAAAGTTTTTTTTATTGTTAAACAAGTAGTCAAGGTTTAACTTTTGTACAGTATCTATTCTAAGCCTATACTAATAACAGAAGTGAATTAAACATACATATTATGATTAGGGAAATAATAATATAATTAGGCTAATAGTAATAATAGAAAGACAAAAATATTAGTAACACTACAAATGGTTATAATGACAATCGACAAATAGTTCTGTGAACATTTGCTTTTCTTTTTTGAGTTTTTTGTTTCTTTTATGGTTGATTCCTCTGGAAGTTGGGTCTTTTCTTTTTCTTTTGTGGACTTCTCTTTTTTGGTTCTGAGATGGGGCTTAACCTTCACTGAATGATACATTTGTCCAGTATCTTGTCGATTTCTGATAGTTTTCTGGGTAGGCTGGGTGTGGTTTTTACTTGTGGACTTCTTTTGTATAGTACATTTTTTGGTGATGGTCCCACTCTTTGTTTTGATGTGGTAGTTTCTCTTTGTAGATTGTTCTTGTTCTAGTGTAGTGATTTTCACTAACCTGTCTTTAGTTTTGCTGTTGTTGAGTGAAGTCCCCTTTTGTTCACTGGGATTATCACCTTTTACTTCCTGGATGAAGGTGACTATCTTGAGTGTTTGTTGTTCAATGGTTTTTCTCGTATCTTAACCTATTTTCATGGTAGGTCTTGTGTTCAGTAATTGCTGTTTCAGTTTGCAACTGTTGTTTGAAGGTTAACTTTGGTTTAATTGTAGTCTTTTTTATAACTGATGCCTTGTTCTGTTTTTTCCCATGGTCACATGGTACCTTAGGTTTCACTGGTTTGGTAATGTTTTTTTCACTTTGGCACTTTTGCACTTTCTCTAATGGCTTGTTTTTGTTTTAGTAATTGCTGGATGTAGTCATAATGATTTCCTTTGTCTGGAGCAGCCAACTGGGCTTCAAAGGTAGACATGTTAATATGATACTATGGCTATTCACTATAGATCACACTTGGCTTCACAAGACAAAATCCAAAACTTCACAGTGCACAATTGAAAGTTTTACAGAACACAATTTGGCACTTCAACATAAACACTTCAATTCATATGTTTTAACACTTAAGATTTTGTATATTTTTTTGCAAAAACAAAATTTGAGCTTCTAAACTTTTTCTTCAAATGACTTTTAAACTACTGTTTTTCTATTGGTCACTTTACCTAGATTTTAACAGGCTTAAGACTTAAGTACATGAAAAAATATAATAAAAATATAAAATATAAATCACCTTAAAAGGTGATTGGCTAAGTCACCAATTCTACCGGCCTGGGAGAACTAGACCAATAAAACGTCTGTTTAATGCCCTCACTTATAAAAACTCTCACAGTCTTGAGGATCTTTGGTCTCTGTACTTCTCGGACTTTCGTCCATAAATTTACCCTTGAAAAGAATGCGAATATACTCACGAACTCGATGTTGCAGGTTTGCACCTGTTGAAGACTTGGAGTATCCAGCGGGTGTAGAGCTGCAACGAGATGATGATTTGCACTGGCAAGAAATAATTAACTTTAATATAATTAAAACACCACTGTAGTTTTAAGTATACAGGTGAGGATTTATTCAACATATAAAAACAATAAGTGAAATAGTATAACTTGGTTTTCAACACAACACTTGAAAATAAGAATGCAAGAACCTAGCCAAAATTGGGCATAGGTTCGATCTTTAAAGAATGCTTAACAAACATAAAAATACGTCTCTATTTATACCTTGAGAATCCAGAAGTCCGATTTTCAGAACAATTTTCTCTGATTGGACGAAATAAAGTTTGAGCCCAAATAGACCAATCAATGGATTGGTCTCTTTAGCCAAAACGATGACTCATAGCCCTATTAAAAGGATAAAGGAAAAACGTAAACAACTTAATTAAAAAGTGATAAAATCCACTCATGTGGAAGTTGAGAACAATAGCAGAAGAGAGGAGAACGATAAGGTCAAGTTTAAAATAGAATCTGGGTCATTTGGTACCTAAATGTACCGAGTGGCCCAGAAGCTACAACAAACAGAATGTAACAAAATACAAGGTGCAAACAAAGTTGAAAACCCAAAATAAAACGGCGCTAATTAAGTATAAAGAGCGGTAGGGCCCAAAACGTCTCACTATCTTACAAAAAAATGTCAAAACAATTTTTTGTAATTTAATTGTGTAAATTTTTGATACTCGACGACTCAACTAATACACAGCATAAAATATAAAAATGTCTTCCATGTTTCCACGAAGTTTTAAAACAAAAATGAAGAAACTACACAAAGTAACGACTTTTGCTGCAAACTCTGGAAGACAATTGATAAAACAAAAAGGAATATAACGAGTTCTGCAGCAAACAAAAAAGCATGTATTTAACGAGTTTTGCAACTGTTTGTCTGTTGGATTTAACGAGTTTTGGTGTCGATTTCAAAGTGTTTCAACGACTTTTCCGACTATTTTGAAGGTGTTTTCTGATAGGTATTCATCAAGAGAATTAAATGGCGCGAAAATCCCACTTTCGAATTTTTTGGATTTAACGAATTTTGCATTTGGGAATCTCATATATATATAATGAAATCTGTTTACCATAAAATAAATTGGTTTTTCCTGTTTTCTTCCATACATACCATTAGATGCTTTGTCTGCTTTCGAATATTCTGCTGTAAGAGTAGCTGTGTACTCAAATGTCACTTGAATGTCTCGTCTTAGATTTGCAATTTTTTCTTTTGGATCAAGTTGCAAATAAATATTAAAATCAGGATCATACCCAGAGAAATAATACGAAGTACACTGGGAGAGTGTATTTGCTAAAAATGTGTCAGATTTAGCTAAACATTCAAATGCTTTTTTTAGAGCCTGAACGGCAACTTCCCCTTGTTCTGCTTTGAAAGAAACTTTTTTCTTTCTGCCGTAAAATGCGATCAAAACTGGTTTATCTAAAATCACAATTATCATAATTAGTGGCCATTGAGATACTTGTTTGTTTTTATAAAGAACAATCATTTACCTTTTGGAATCTCCATTTCAATAAAAAAACATATAGTGGAAATGCTCTTTTAAGAAAATGTAGATGAAGTATTTGACTAGACTGACCAACAACAAAGAAATGGATGTTCAATGGCATTATGGGAAAATAATATTATAAAGTGTCTTAATTTAAGACATTAACAAGGCTCACGTGACTAATGATTGTACAATAATTAGACTATGCCACATGGCTAGCGTTAAAATGCAAATTAATGGTAGCACACCATTATCATGGCAAGTTTAGGATTGTAACCGAGTTTAAAATATTGTAATGAACCAATTACAATCATTTGTCATTTATGGTTTTCATAAAAAAATTCATTTTTTAAATTATTTCAAATGCATATTGAAATGAAATATGTAGTGATGTGCCATGCAATATTTAAAATGAAATATTTCACATATTTCATTTAAAATATTGCATGGCACATCACTACAAATACATGAAAACATCCATTCATTTAATTTGTTTTTACAGCTGCTGTACGCAATGTCAAAGTAATTGTTCAAGACTCAAACAGTAACCTAGAAGGGGTAATGATGAGTTGGTTTAAGTATGCTGGTGACCGTGATGGAGGTCGTTCTTGTCGTGTTCTCAAAGAAAATGTCAACTAAATTTGTTCGTTTACATCAATCGATAAGTTTTTTTATTACCATATTATTTGTCGGTACTTTAGCTTTAAATGGAAAGTTCTAGAACAAAGCGAAGAAGAGTTTTAAAAGTCGTAGAAGCAGAGCTTCTTGCTATCAATGATGTTTTTTTTCAAAAACAGCCATATTTCAAATATTAATTTTACAGCTGAAGATGTTCATGAGTTTGCTGACAACATAACAGTTGACAATGCTTTGTGTAATGAGTCACTGAGCAATGTTTCTTTTATACATAATGAAAGAGATAGTTATATTGCTAATACAGCTGAAGATGTTCATGAGATTGCTAACATAACAGTTGATAATGCTTTGTGTAACGAATCAATGGACAAAGATTCTTTTTTACATGAAGAAGAAAATTATATTGCTACTCGTATCTTGCCAAACACACTTAAAGACTGGGCAGTGTCACACAATATAACACACTCTGCTTTGCATGGCTTGTTGGGGGATTTTGAAACCAATTTGCCCTTCAATACCTATTGACCCGCGGTCTTTGTTGTCAACACCTAAAAAAGTGTTCATCAAAATTTTAACAGGTGGCCTATATTTTCATGTTGTTATAAAGAGTTTTCTTATAAAAAGAATAACAGCAGGTTTAGTAGATGATGACGACTCATTCTCATTTTTATAAAAATCTGGAAAAGACAGTTCTGCACAAATTGGTCACTCTAGCTGTAAACATTGATGGACTACCAATTTCAAAATCGACAAACAAGTCGTTCTGGCCAGTTTTAGGAATTGTGAAGAACAGTATTGATAAAACTCTTTTTGTAATTGGTTTGTTTTCTGGAAATGAAAAACCTGGCATTGTTAATGACTATCTTGAGGAATTTATTCAAGAAATGTTACAACTTGAAAATGATGGATTGATTATTGGCAGTACTCAATATGATGTATGCATTGAGTGCATAATTGCTGATGCCCCAGCTTGTAGCTTTATCAAATGTGTTAAACTTCATAATGCATATTATGGATGTGAGCGGTGTGTTCAAAAAGGAACATGGAAAGGCCGGGTTGTTTTTCTGAAATGCAATGCAACATTACGAACTTCCGAAAGCTTTCGTGAGTTAAATGCTGATAGTATCAATGAACATATTGTTGAAAGAAGTCCTTTTACTGCCTTAAAAATTGATTTGATTTTACAAGTTCCTTTAGATTATATGCACTTAGTTTGCCTTGGAGTCACTAAGAAGTTATTAGTTATTTGGCTTCGAGGGCCAATACCACAAAGACTGCAGTCATATAATGTCCAGAAAATGTCTCATGAATTAGAAAACATTGCTGCTTACATGCCAGTAGAATTTGTAAGAAAACCTCGCTCTGTGAAGTATTTGGATAGATGGAAAGCTGTTGAGTTTAGAACTTTCTTATTGGTCCATTAATTCTTAGGAAAATATTGTGCCCCAGTATTTTTGCTCACTTTATGCTACTCCACTGTGCATTATATATTCTTGCATGTGATCTGTCCACTGAGGATTGGATTGAATTTGCTAGAAAGTTGCTTTTGCAATTTGTGCAGGAAGTGCCTAAACATTACACTGAAGAGATGCTAGTTTATAACATGCATTCTTTAATTCATTTGCCAGATGATGTAAAAACCTATGGTCCATTGGATACAATCAGTGCTTTTCCTTTTGAAAATCACATGCAAAAGTTGAAAAGAATGATTCACAGTCACAATAAAGAATTGCAGCAGGTGGCACACCGCTTAGCAGAATTAGATCCTAGTGATGTAAGCTGTGCTGACCCTCACAAAGTTGAAAAGAATGTTGGTTTTAAACCTTATGCTAGTGGACCTACAGTGCCAGGTTTTGAACATGAAATTCAATTTAAAGCATTAAAAACAAAAGATTATGTCTTTTGCACAAAAATGCCAAACAACGTGTTTTTAACAAAAGAAAATTGTTTTGTTTTTGTTGAGAATATTGTGTTCTCTTCCAAAAAAAAAGAATACTTCTTAATAGTGACTGTATATCTACCTAAAGAAAGTTTATATACATATCCATTCAAAAGTGATGCATTTTTTCTGTGTGCAATAAAGCAATCTCATGAACATCTTCAAAGTATTAACATTAAAAGCATCAATAGGAAATGCATTGCAATTCCTATAAATCAGGAGGAATTTGCAGTAATTCCATTTTGCAATAAAAAAAAGATGCAGTTAGATTTTTTAATATTTGCATTACCATCTCCCACTGTACGTAAGCCCTAGGACCACTTATTATAATATCTAATTTTTTTTAATTTTCAAAAGTTTACATTTTTTTTAATAGAAATGAAAATAAATTGGACATAAAAAGCCATTTGAAAGTGCATTTTTAAAAGAGACTTCATCATATTCATTTTATTTTTAAAAACTAAATTATAATTTTATATACTTCGATAACTATCCTACGAATTCAAAATTAGAATCGTCTATTCACTCTCAAATAGATGCCCTAAGGCTTATATTAGAGTATATAAAAGCCCTACTATTATTCAAGTAGAGGCCCTAGTGTTTACATATGATGGGAGACAGTATTTTGATTATGCAATTAACGATATCTTTTATAAATTTTCGATAGCATTGACTGCAAACGTATTTTTTGGTAATTTTAAATTTTAATAGCTTTTATTGCAATAGGGTCAGGATAAAAAGATGAACGAACAAACGGGATGAACATTGGCTAAAACCCAACACAAAATGCATATACCATTGGCAGAACACTATATTAGGGATTAACACACATTTTAAAGGGATGAACAGAGAGAAATTAAAGGATGAACATACTTTAAAGGGATGAACATGGGTGTAAGGGGGATGAACATGGGTTTAAGGGTGATGAACATGGTTTTAAGGGGGATGAACATGGGTTTAAGGGGGATGGACATGGGTTTAAGGGGGATGGACATGGGTTTAAAGGGAATGGACATGGGTTTAATGGGAATGGACATGGGTTTAAGGGGAATGAACATGGGTTTAAGGGGGGATGAACATGGGTTTAAGGGGGGATGAACATGGGTTTAAGGGGGATGAACATGGGTTTAAGTGGGGATGAACATGGGTTTAAGGGGAATGAACATGGGTTTAAGGGGAATGAACATGGGTTTAAGGGAAATGAACTTGGGTTTAAGGGGGATGAACATGGTTTAAGGGAGACGAAGATGGGTTTAGGAGGGACGAAGATGGGTTTAGGAGGGACGAAGATGGGTTTAGGAGGGACGAAGATGGGTTTAGGAGGGACGAAGATGGTTTTAGGAGTGACGAAGATGCGTTTTAGGAGTGACAAAGATGGGTTTTAGGAGTGACGAAGATGGGTTTTTGGAGTGACGAAGATGGGTTCAGGGGGGACGAAGATGAGTTCAGGAGGGACGAAGATGGGTTCAGGAGGGACAAAGATGGTTTCAGGAGTGACGAAGATGGGTTTAGGAGTGACGAAGATGGGTTTAGGAGGGACGAAGATGGGTTTAGGAGGGACAAAGATGGGTTTAGGAGGGACGAAGATGGGTTTAGGAGGGACGAAGATGGGTTTAGGAGGGACGAAGATGGGTTTAGGAGGGAGGAACAGGGTTTTAAGAGGGATGAACAGGGTTTTAAGAGAGATGAACAGTGTTTTAGGGGGATGAACACGGGTTTAGGGGGATGAACATGGGTTTAGGGGATGAGCACGGTTTTAGGGGATGAACACGGTTTTGGGGGGTTTAACAGGGTTTTAGGGGGATGAACATGGGTTTAAGAGGAACGAAAGAGGAACAAACATAGATTTAAATCTTAAATCTATGTTTGTTCCTCTTAAAACCATGTTCATCCCCCTTAAATCTATGTTCATCCCCCTTAAACACATGTTCATCCCCCTTAAACCCATGTTAATCCCCCTTAAACCCATGTTCATCCCCCTTAAACTTATGTTCATCCCCCTTAAACCCACGTTCATCCCCCTTAAACCCGCGTTCATCCCTTTAAACCCACGTTCATTCCTTTAAACCCATGTTCATCCCCCTTAAACCCACGTTCATCCCTTTAAACCCATGTTCCTCTCTCTTAAACCCACGTTCCTCCCTCTTAAACCCACGTTCATCCCCCTTAAACCCACGTTCATCCCCCTTAAACCCACGTTCATTCCCCTTAAACCCACGTTCATCCCTTTAAACACACGTTCATTTTTTTAAACCCACGTTCATTCCTTTAAACTCATGTTCATCCCCCTTAAACCCACGTTCATCCCTTTAAACCCATGTTCATCCCCCTTAAACCCACGTTCATTCCCCTTAAACCCACGTTCATTCCTCTTAAACCCACGTTCATTCCCCTTAAACCCATGTTCATTCCCCTTAAACCCATGTTCATCTCACTTAAACCCATGTTTATCCCCTTAAACCCGTGTGCATCTCCCTTAAACCCGTGTGCATCTCCCTTAAACCCGTGTGCATCCCCCTTAAACCCATGTTCATTCCTTTAAAGATGTTCATCCTTTTATTTTTTTGTTCATCCCTTTAAAATGTGCGTTCATCCATAATATAGTGTTCATCCAATTCTATATGCATTCTGTGTCGGGTTTTAGAGTTATCCCGATGTTCATCCCGTTCATATTTTTATACCGATCCTTGCAATATTTGCAAGTCAGGAAGAACTTGCAGTAATTATTTTGTAATTGAAATTTTCTAATGGTCATTTTTCTCGAGACCTTTAATCTTTTTGTGCAATAATTGGTCATTTTTAATTTTTCACAGCATTGAATTCGAATTTCTTTTTAATTTAATGTTAGATAAGTGATGGAGTGAGTAATGAAAAAAAATATTGTTGTAAGGGCAATAAGGTTTACAACCATTGGCCCAATGTTGGGGACTGCATTTTTTAGTTGCTGGGCCAACATTGGTTATTTGTTCTCTCATTACCGGTACTAATTTTTGTTGCACGGAGGGGAAAATGTGTCCGACAAAGAGTTTTGCATGTATTTCATGTGAGAACGTGTGTTCTCATTTTAAATTAATACATTCATGACGTGATGACACCACATTATGACATCCCTAATTAATCGCTTTATTTGAAACAAATATTAATTAGGGATGTTATCATGTGGTGCCCCTAGGTAGCACAAATTAGTTGCACCAACATTGAAGCACAATTGGCCTATTGTTGGCATAATTAGTTGAGCCAACATTGCCATAACTTGTTAGGCCAGCAGTGCACCAACTTTGGCATGCCATTGGGCCAACGTTGGCATAATTAGTTGGGCCAACGTTGGCATAATTAGTTGGGCCAACGTTGGCATAATTAGTTGGGCCAACGTTGGCATAATTAGTTGGGCCAACATTGGCGTAATTAGTTGGGCCAACGTTGGGGTTGTCCAAGTCAACCAACATTGGCCCAACGTAGGCTAAATGTTGTTTACAACCATTGGCACAACGTTGGGCCAACGGTTGTAAAGGCCATTCAGCCAATGTTGGGCCAACGTCGGCCCAACAGTGTAAATGACATTCAGCCAACGTTGGACCACCATTCGGCCAACGTTGGGCCAACAGTGTAAATGACATTCAACCAATGTTGGGCCACCATTGGCTGACTTGGACAACCCCAACGTTGGCCCAACTCAGTGGGCCAATCATGGGCCAACGATGCTCCAATGTTGCACCAATGTTGGCCCAACTGATTTGTGCTACCTGGGGTCTGCCTGACAGCATGCAGTAGGCTGTTGGGACGAACGCCATTTTGGTGCCACCAGATATCTCACCTTTGGAGTCAATGGGTGAGAGGTCAGAAGTGACCACTGTCCCCTCCAAGTGGAGTTGCCTGGAGGTATAAATGGTCTAGTCAGCCATTTGTTCTGGGCAGTGTGTTGTAGGCTTGAGACTGACTAACATCATCCATGGTGGAGGGCAAGGAGGCCTCCATTGTTCTTTGTGTGGAGCTTCTGTTTGTTTGGCTTGTGTTTTGCCTTTGGGTTCTTCATGGGGGTTTGGCTGGTAGAATGCACCAGCCAAACTGTGTGAATATCATTACCACTGCTTTTTGTTTGTGTAAGTAATAAATACTTTCATTTACGAGCATATTTTAACTTACTCTGTGTCATATATTTTATTGGGGAGTACCGCGGGGAAGGGGGAATTCTAAGGGATTTCCACCGTCCGTTTCCGGCATTTATCGGCCGGTACTTATGTCGGCTCACCGTGGAAGAGGTTCCACCGCGATATTCTTGTTGTGGCAGCGGTTCACTCGTCGTGTCCAGCAAGGGGGACTCCGGTAGAGTCGACGTGTCCCAGACTAATCGTGGAGAGGGCTGCTACGGGTGCGATCCCGTCCCCGTTGGAGTCTGGAGCCAGGTATGTTTCTTTGAAGTTTCTTGTAAGTTACCCGAGGTATTGTGATGGACCATTTGGGCCGTTACAATTATCTACATTTATGAACAGCAAAGGATGCAGGAATTGGGTGTTGATGATAGTCCTTTTGATGACTTACCTATGGCAAGCATGTTTGATGATTTACAAACCAGGTCACAACGAGAAAACACATTCAGAACGATATTCAAAACAGTCCCTGTTTTGCAAGTCAAGATTGGAACAGAAACCAAGCTAAAAATTCAAAAAAGAAAGAGTCTTAGTTGGTGTAGATGTTTTTGCATATGTAATGCCATTTAAAGAGTCACTTGAAAGGCTGCTTTCTGATAAGAATGTAATGAATGAAGTGATGAAGTCTCACAAAAGTAATGATTCAATATTGCGTGATATTTGTGATGGTGAATTTTTTCAGTCTCATCCCATATTTTCCACTAATGATTGTGCATTGCAAATAATTGCATATTATGATGATATTGAAGTTGTGAATCCTTTGGGATCAAAAGTGAAAGTGCACAAATTATCAGTTTTTTATTGGCAGTTAGCTAACCGAATGTTAGCTAACTGCTAGGAATCATGAAACACCAGTAGTTAAAAAATATGGTCTTAATTTGTTTTTAGAAAATTTTAAGGACAGTTTAAATAAACTGGCTAGCAACAATGGCCTATCTTTAATAATTTAAGAGAAAAAGACAAGCTATCAAGGAGCATTATTTAACTTTCCTGCTGACACACTAGCCAGCAATGCAATGAGAGGTTTTAAGGAGTCGTCATCATTTGCACATACACCATGTCGGCATTGTATGGGAACTCAGGCAGAAATGAGGCAACATTTTCAGGAAAAAAAACTTGTTTCTTTGTTTTGTAAAATTATAAATGGTGGTGGATTTTAAAATTATGTTAAACCAATAAACAAAATTCAACAAAGAAAAGACTTGGCTAGATTATTATCCTTAAACAGTCTTCAGTGACTAAGCGAACCTCTCCATTTAGCTATCCTCATTGTAAGAAAGAAACAATGCCAACATAGGAATTTTCTAAAAACTGCGGTATGGAGAAAATAGACCTCCTGTAGAACATAATCACTACTGCAGTGGCGCCATTAGGCAGGGACGAAACCAAAATAAATATTCATTCAACCATTTTATTAGTAGTTTTGAAATTTTGAAATTACTTTTCGTATTTAACAAGGATATGTAAACGAAATGACATACTAAGACAAAAAAGTAAAAATCCCAATTTATACACTCATTTGTTACTATTTTTTTAGCCAGTTTTGTGAATTTGGTCTGAGAAAAAACAAAACAAAATAAAAATTGTGTAACACCCTGTATTTCGCCTTTCCATCTCACCCCTAGCCTGGGGGTCCCTGGGGATGAAAGGGACGCACTTCCGTTCCTTCCCTCCCTCCTGAAGACCCCAAAGCTCCAAGACACATTCAGGTTCCGGTATCGGCAGATGGATACCCATCGAAGCATGGTCCCCAGGGCATGAGTACCCCTAAAAAGGTGTACACAGGCTCTGGGTATAAAAGACCATGTTTCGATAGATTCTGGGTCCATTCTCTGATTATTGAAACTATGAAACTACTCATATAATGGTCCAGTGGCGAAAGCACGCCACAGTAACTATCCTCTGTTTATTATGTTGGCCATAATAAATAAGTAACGACGAGCCTGCATCCGTCTCGCCTGTCTTTGACTATTCCTTTTTGTGCAGCAACGATTCCACGGAATATCTAAGAGAACGACCCCGGCACCGTTGGACTCAGGTGGTATATCACAATCCCTCTCTTAACGAAAAGCGGTATCCGCTCTAGTGAAGAGAGTCTACAACTTGAGCCTCCGTAACAAGAGCTCTACATTGTTACAATTGACATACAAATGTGATACAGGGTTGTGTCTAGTTACTAGTAAAATGTAGCCGCTGTAGGCCTACATTAGAATGCGGCGGGGGGGAGAGGGAGGGAATGAGTGGATGTTAAAAAGTAAGTGGGTTTGGAGAACTTTCACATGAGCAAATGGGTTTCATGATGAAACATAACTTTTTTATTAAGCTGACATTGTATAAATACATTATGTATACAGTATGAGCCTCTATTTAAATACGTACGTTATTGCTTTACTGCTTGTTACATGCAATATTTAGAAACTTTATGGTTTTTTACAATACATATGAGAATTCACATGTGATAAATAAGATATTTATGTTTTTTCAACAATTCTGAATGCATTTTGATGGTTCATTTGTATACACAATGGTCGCTTACTTAGTCTCTTTAATATTTTGAAAAGAAAAAAATGTTTCCCTAGCAGAAACCCACAGTGATTCAACCGGCCGGGACACATTCAACCACGTAACCACGCAATTGTACAGTGTACACGCATGCACGCATAAAATCATACAGGAGTGCATGATTGATTGTGCAGCAATTCTATTGCTTTTCAATGCATTATTGCCTGTGTGTGTGGGGGGGTGGGGGTGTAGCAATGTAAGCTTTTTCCTCTTGACTCAACAAGACACTCAGGGCAAAAAGCACGCTTAAATTTATGTTACAGCTTAGAACAGTGGTTACAAAAGGGTGTAAGTAACATGGCACACTAGTGTGCACTAGTGTGCCACAAAATTTTTGTATGTTATTCAGATTATGTTAAGAGCCTAGAAACATTTCAGAGTTTCACGTGCCATGAGACAGAGGCCATTTTGCGTGTTCAAAGTGGCTGAAATGGCTCTATAGCAACCACACGGCAATTCAAAACGTCATGAATTTATTTTAATAAACGTAGAACATATCAAGGAATTCGCACAATTTCTCTTAAAGCTGAAAGATGATTTTTAAGAACCGAAAGGTGGGAAGCAAAATGGACTTCATAATGGTCTTTAACATTTCTGTAGCAAATATTCAAAATTCAAATTCAAATCAAATTCAAAATTTTATAAAATAATGTGGGCGGATGGCCAATAAGATGCAAAAGTTGTTCAAAGTTTGTTTTAGTTGTCTTCTGGAACAGTACAAATTCTTAAACAAATTTCAGTTCATAATAGCTATGACCAACACAACTGTTCAAAAAACTGTGAAGTAAATTTCAGTTTACAAGTCACCAACAAAACAAAATAATTGTTCAAAAACTTCAAGATAATTTTCAATTCACAATACCCAGGATGGGCCAGAACGTAGTTGCTTGTCTTAAAGATCAACTTTCTAACTAACTGAAACAGTGTTCGTCTTAAACTACAGTATGTATTTATTCTTTAATTTCTTTCGACTAACTACTATTTCAGAATAATGAATAAAATGAGCTAAATTTCAAAAAATAACGGTTTGCCGAGGACCAATTGCGCGTAATTTGAATTCAAACACACCAAAGAGTTTAAAACATATTCAAATGGACCAATTGATTTAAAATTAAGCTTTACTTTCTAACTGAACATGTAGGCCCTAATATCCGTTACATTTCTGATGACTAAATAAACAATAAAGTAAAATAATAATGGCAAAAAATTGACCATAAGATCACCAAAGACCTCACTAGCAATAAAGAAAACAAAAGAAAATAATAATAAATTGTGTTATGTGAAGTGTGGCGACCTTAGGGTCACCAACGATCAAAAATGCATTAGTTTTTTTAGAATGCAAGAAACAAACTTTGATTCTAAATGTGGCTGGATGGCCAATAAGATGCAAAAATGTTCTCCAGTTCCTTTGCTGTCAAATTGCTGTCAAAATTAACTTCACAAACTTTAAAGTTACACTTTACAATGCATACATTTTATGGTCGCTGTTTATTCATCATCGTAGGGTAGTAGTTTCTCCAGAAGTTCTTGTTTTTGGCTTACAGGTGGATTTCCCTTCAGTTCGAGGAGAATTTTAGTGTCAGTCATGTCATCTAAAGTTGCATTTTCATTATTTTTTAAAAAAAAATTTACAACCAATGTAATTACTTACTGGAGTCACCGAGATAGACAATTAGATGCCTATTAACTGCTTAGTAGTACTTCTAGTAGAGGCATTAGATACAGTTTCAGAATCAGATGCAATGTCTACAAATGAAATATATGAATTATAAGAAGACATAGTTACACATTTGATTTAGTTGTCTAGAAATATTTATTCTATTGGCAAGTTTCAATAAATTCGATCATGCCTAACCAAGGTTTGAGAATAAGTTTGGGGGTTATCATGCTCCTTTAAGATTAACATTAGGTTTAAGAAATAGTGTTAACGGGGCTAGAAATGATGCAATATGTCTATTCATGTTTTCACGAGTCTATGATTTATAAACACGCCCTTCGGACCACATCAAGACATGTTTAAACAAGCCTAAACATGTCAACACGTCTATACTTGTTTTACCAAGGCCGAGATTTACTTGCACCCCTTGGAAACAAAAATGGAATAAGCTAAGGGGTATAAGTACTTGTAGAAACGTATACACTATAGCAAGATCTACTCATTACTCGAAGCCACGGATTTCACGGCATTAGGTATGTTTTTTTTTCTTGACTTGATTCAGCCTTGTGAATGAAAAACTAATTTACAGAATGTCTATTTTTGGCAATATATCCACCATTATTGATTGTGACGGATTTCAAATTGGAAGTGATTTTTACATTAAAGAATTGGGATGCTATGCTATCGGTGATCCACACCTGAATAATATGTTTATTCGACTTCCTGAAAATAGGATGTTTACTGACAAAAATGTCAGAACAATGCATTTCGTGACAGCACATATTCATGGCCTTTCTTATAGAAATGATACCAATGATACCACATTTTTAACATTACTAAATGTTTTACGTAGCTTGCATACGCATGCCTCTGAGAAAAATTCAAATGCCTTATTTGCCTACAAGGGTGGCACAGGGTAGCATAAACATCGAGAAACTTGGTATCTGTATGAATCTTTGGCCCTCAAGAAGTTGACTTTACGTGTAGTCATCATAAAAAATGGAGAACTGGAATTGCACATTATGCAAAAAGGATTAGGTTTTTGAATTATGGGTACAAAAGCAGAAATAAGCTAATATGTACAATTTATTTTACTCAGAATGTTGTATCAGCCAACAGATTTTCCTGGTATTCGTGCGCAAGACCGTTATGTGATAAAAAACATGCTGAAAATATCAGGCTGGAATACAGCGTGTACTGACTGTGTTCATCAAGACGAACTTCTAAAAGCGGGTGATGGAAGTCAAGTTCCGTTTCATTTTTGTACGATGTATCCTGAAGAATATGAACGGAAAAAAATAAGTGATTTATTCAAAAGTGTGAATGTCCTGGCTGTGTTAAACCACTGGATTGAAGATGCCAAACCGATTAAAATCGTCATCATTCAAGGAATTTTGTATCTGATCGACCGTTGGTTAGAATATGAATGGCGAAGTGAAATTTTCAAAGCTTGTACTACTAATACTGAATAAATATCACGTTATGTACTCATTCTCGTTACATTCTTGAAGCTAAAATGGTGGAGCAAGATGAAATATCACACTTAGTGATAGAGAAAGGGGTGGTACCTGAAAAAAGGAAGCTGAGTATAAAATACATTGTTATGGGCTGCATTGCGGCTCTTATGCTTATCCTCGAAACAACGAACATTGCTATTTCCACTAAATCGGAAGTACCTGCCAATATACAACTAGCGCAAGATTCGGTAACGATCATGGAAAAAAATAGTTCTTTCATTCCATTGATTGCACCATTTAGGATGATTATTGACGGTCCCAGCAGTTGTGGGAAAACAACCTTCATTTAGAAAATTTTGGATCATGCCAGTGGGATGATTAAGCCCCCACCAGAGAGAGTAACGTAGCACTTTTCACAATATCAAGACTGGTATTCACTTTATGGGACTCGAGCAGTATTTCTAAAAGGAATGCCCGACATGAAGACGTTTAGATGCGATAGAAATCAGCTTATTGTTCTCGACGATCTCTTTCAAGATGTGGATAGGGGTGTTTCTCAGCTCTTTACGTGCAATTCACATCATCGAAATATAAGTGTTATATTTATTACTCAAAATATTTTTGACAACAACCCGTATCAGCGCACCATTTCTTTGATTGCATCTTATCTGGTTCTTTTTAAAAACCCTCGTGACAAATCTCAAATTGCTCATTTATCGCATCAGATGTATCCTAGTAACACCAAGTTCATGATTGATGCCTTTAACCAGAGTACTTGTTATCCGTACAGTTACTTGATGATTGATCTCACGCAGAACGAATATATTTCCAGGAGAGTATACGGCAGTATTTTTTCCTAAGCAACGATGAAAGTAAGTCAAGAAATACCTTCACATCTCAATTGTAACAGTCACAGATTACACGCAGCTGCGGAAAGTAATCCGTGTCTTCAAAAAGAACTTCTAAAGAACTCCAACTTGGATTTTATTCAGTGTTTGTGATTGTGCGCATAATATTGGGAACTCTAACAATGTACTGAATGAACATGAAAAAAGAAAGTTACGACCCTATAGGCATGTACTGAATAAATTAGTGAATGTGATAGCATCTCCAAAGTCGAAGAAAAACTTTCTCGTCAAACAAAAAGGAGGTTGGCTTCCTCTGTTAATTTCTCCCGTATTGTCGATGTTAACGGGTTTAATAACGTCATGGCCGAGAAAATGATCCTCATCCCCGCTGAATCTTGGGAAGCTCAATATCGAGAAAAACAAGAAAATAAAACACCCATTCAACTTACTTTAAGAGACATTGAAAAAGCCATTCAACGTATTTTGGAAGAAGAAAACGTGGATAACTACAATAAGATTTTACTTCTAGGACAATTACAACACAAGTATAAATCCATTTGAGAACAGGCCCATAGAGGCAACGAAAGTGTCATTAGAGGACCCTGCTTTTTTGAGTCCCATTGAAGAAAAACATTCATCAGGTATCAGCGATATAGTCAACCAACTGCCGAAAACACAACAGAAGAAGGCTGGCCTGGCCGCCTTCTTAATTTGATAAAATATGGTAGAGGGCCATTAAGTTGGAATTCATCGCATCAGCTTCTTATAGATGGACAAGTCGTGCCGAATACCGATATTATGGACCTTACTAGAGATCTCGATATCAGTAAAACTAGATACGACCCCCAGGATGGGAGCCATTTATCACTGAGCTGAAAAAAATGAATGTACCTCGATCTCTAATAGCTAACGACAAGCGATGGGATTATCATCCAGATACCAAAGAATCTAACAGTCCCGTATGGGAAGAATCATGAAAAAACAAAGAACTCAAGAATTTTGTTACGATCCATCCTCCAGTGGGTCTTTTGGGGTGTGGGTCGCCTTCATGCGGCAACTGGAAAGAAATTTACTCGAGGTGAAATTGAAGCTTGGTTACGAACGCAAGATGTCTACACTTTACATAAACTAGTGAGAAGAACATTTACGAGAAATAGAACATTGTGCAGTAAAATAGACAATGTATGGCAGATGGACCTCGTGGATATGCAGTCTTACAAAAAAGAGAATAAGGGTTACAACTATCTTTTAACTTGTATCGATGTATTTTCAAAATATGATTGGGTTCAACCATTAAAACAAAAAACTGGAAAGGAAATGATCGCTGCTTCGAAAACTGTTCTGCGAGATGGAAGGAAGCCGAGAAAAATTCAATCAGATAGGGGTAAATAATTTCTGAATAAGAACTTTCAGACCTTTCTCAAAGAAAATGATATTGGATTTTATACCACTTTTAATGAAGTCAAAGCTGCCATTGTCGAACATTTTAATAGAACTTTGAAATCACACATGTGGAGATACTTTACAACGAAGGGGAATTATCTGTACATCGATAAGTTGAGTCATCTGGTGAAAGGATACAATGCATTGTATCATAGAAGCATTGGAATGGCTCCGGAAAAAGTCTCATCTACTAATGAAAAAGATGTGTTTAAACGGTTGGTTCCATCTGCCAATAGTAGATTGCCCAAGTTCAAAGTAGGAGATCGTGTCCGTATTTCCAAGATGAAGCTAACTTTCAAAAAAGGTTACTTACCTAATTGGTCAGACGAAGTTTTCACTATTTCTGCACAATTTGACCGAATACTTCCTGTATACCATCTCGTGGATATTGATGGAATTAGAAGGTATGTTTTACGAGGAAGAACTTCAAAAAAATTGACAAGAAAGATAGGGATTTTTGGAGGGTGGAAAAAGTTGTAGCTGAAAAAGGAAAAGGTCGGCACCGGCAACTTTTGGTAAAGTGGAAAGGATATGTCGATAAACACAACAGTTGGATTAAAGTGGGAGATTTGAAACAACTACAAAAATAATATGTACGAAAAGTGTTACCTAATCCATCTATCGTTAAAACGCATATTGAGCAGTCATTGAAGTCTAATTTTATTTATCCCATCAATCGAATCAAATGCACTTCTTTCAGCGAGCCCAGTGGTGGCTACGATATTAACATCAACATTTGTAATGGCTAGGGCTCGGATTTTTATGCAATATCAAGCAAATGTTTCTCAAATAGTGGCCCAAGTGCCAATTGTGAAGTATTCATTATCCTCGTTAGACCAACTGCAATTGATTTTTTTTTCTAATAAAAAAGAGCTGGTTAGAGGCTACTATCAGTTGAAAACTAGAGAAATCAAGCCTCTAACCAGTGTTTTTGATTGAACTCAATTGTCGGATGAAGGAAATGGGGGACTGTTACATCACAATTAGCTCGTGGGCCAGTGATAGAGAAACGTTTGCTTGATATTGCATAAAAATCCGAGCCCTAGTAATGGCATATTACCGAGTTTCGTTATGATTGGACTCGTTGATAGTGATGCACTACCTGGAAATTTAAAAAAGAATCCTTTCCATTTTCATTACACGGACCTCAGTTTTCTCGAGCTACAGGTGGATGAAACCCGTTTCTGGGGATACAGTTCAGTCCAAATTTCACTACGAAAGAATGCGGTCATCTTTATCAGCAGCAATTTTCTTCGTGTCACAAGATCACAGATGGTGTAGAAGTGACATGTGAGGAATTTAAAAACGGCTATTCTCTTTATGCCTTTGATCTCACCAATGATCCAAGTGCTCTTATCAGGATCCCATTTCAATTTGAGTAAAAATGGATCTTTACGTCTCAATATGAAATTTAAAAATCCGCTGAACACAACGGTGAATGTTATCGTCTATTCCATCTACCAGTCCATTGAAGTGGATCATCATCGCAATGTTATCATAGATTATTAAAATGGATTCTAGTCAACTAGAATATTTATTTATTCATTATTCTGCCACACATTTTGTGTTTGCCGGTGTATTTGCACGGGACCAACTTCCTTTTAGAGTGAATCGTAAACTTTATATCGTTAATCTGGATGCACGGTCGGAGCCTGAATCTCACTGGATCACTTATTTATTTCAATAATGGAATTGCTGACTATTTTGACAGTTATGGAATGAAGCCAATGATGAACGAAATAAATCAGTTCATGGCAAGAAACAGTTTCTCCTGGACTTACAATGCACATAGACTCCAACATTTGAGAACGGCCGTTTGTGGCCAATATTGTATTTTCTGTTTTATTTTAAAAGTTCTAATGTGTCTATGAAAAGTATCGTTTCTATATTTCATCGCCGCAATTGTTTACGAAATGATAAAATTGTTCACACGTTTATTAATTATAATCTAAAAAAATATTTACCACTGTATGCCTTTTAATTACAATTTTATTTACCCTTTACTTTTTCAATACATGTATTATTATACTATTTATATAAAGTTAATATATTAAAATGGGTACATGTAATCTTATGGGATGGATACATTTATGAATAAACATTTATAGGACTACATCGAGTAAATACTTATTTTCTCATATAGCCATACCCAAGTTCACCACGGGTGCTTGGGGGCATTCAATATCGCACTTTGCGAATTCCACATCGGGGTATATTTTTTCAAAAATGATTTGCACATTTCTATCTCCTTTTTTAATGGAAAAATCATAGGTTCTGAAATTTATTAACAGAACATTAATAGCTCCCCTGTAGCTGGAATCAATGACACCAGCCAAAACATCGATTCCAATCTTGGTGCGATTCTTCCATAGGAATTATACGGTATAGCCATGGATAAGTCTGTCATACAGAGCATTCTATCTCCAGGCTTAATAGTGCAATTCACCGCAGAATACAGATCATATCCGGCATCACCCATATTCATTTTCTTCGGGATGACACATGCATTGCTTAATCTCTTAACCATTATGGTAGGTTCCCTAATGAACAACAAATGATTTCATCTAAATTTTGTTTAAATTGAAAAATAGCCATAAGCGAGAGTAGTAATTCCGTCATTCACAATATAACATTTATCATCGAATGTGGTAAGACTAATTTTGTTCACTTCTAGAGTATAAATGTCATGGATTTTAGACATGATTTGTTGTTGAATCACTCTATTCGGGACAGATTGATGCAAAGATTCAATGTACATATCATGATTGAAGTGAGATTGAACAATCTGTTTCTTAATACCTTTAGCTTTACATTTATACTTATGACTATTTAACAGTACACAATACATTTTAGATTTTAGGGCCACAAATTCCGAAATAGGTTCACCATTCATTTCATCTTTAAATTTTCCCATAATGTTTTTGTTTTTAAGAAAGTGCAAAAAGTGACTTTTTGGATAGTCACTCGTATCCAAATGGTATTGGTAATGCTGCATGTCATGGTACAAATATTTTGTTTGAATATGCATGATGAAACTGTCCGTATCAGAAACAACAATGTCAACCTATTTCCGGGATAATTTGATTTCAGAACATAATAATAAAATTCATACATGAGTAACTTCGGTATTTCTAGTACAGTAAAAAAACCCTTGTACAATGGTTTGTTAAAATAAATGGACCATTTTTTCTTTTTAAAAACAGTGAAGTTCTTATCGATAATGTGAAATGAGTCTAAATTTGCACGACTGAGTAATTTTAGGCAGCGTTCTTTTTCATTAACGAGTTCTGCATTAATTTTTTCATTTGATTTTTCATCGTTTTCCTGAAAAGTGCATTGTTCATTAATTTGAAAAAGTCTTTTTTGAAATCATCTTTTGCCAGCTTATGCTTGGTGATGTTAAATTCTATATAAGGTTTTAACCACTTGCCTTGGGTAAAAGAAAGAACACTATGAATTTTGATTAATTTTATCCCCAGGTTTAAGTAACAGTGTAAATTTCTAGCATGAATAACATAATGTTTTTATGATAAAGATTTGATGCGAGTTTTTTTGTCTTGTAGTGTTTCGGTTCTTTTACTTTTACTTTTTTAGAAGGTCTTTAACATAAGGAGATAGTATATCAAGGTGAATATCTAGTCTTTATGGACAAAGAGGGTAGTCACTATGATCAAAATGTAAATCTGCGGGATAATCGAGATCCACTTGTAATATGTATTCCTGTTTGTCACCCGAATTTATGGAATGAACATCAAAGGTTTTGATCTCATTTTCATCTTGCCAACGAAAATCTTTCATGGGCATGGGTTTGTAACGACCTGACTTGGACGTCACAATGTCCCGGTAAATTTTCACCAACTTACCGCCGCTTGATCCTCATTGGGGCGGGTCGAAGCACGGGCCAACTTTCCTCTCGTTCGTCCGCATCATGGGTGGCGCCGGTTGGAGAATTATCCCCGCAGATCAACGGTCGGATGGCCGCCATAAACAAAGGAGAATCCACGGTGAACCCCCTGTGGATCTCACTGTGGATACTGATGCGAAGAACCGGCCGACATGACGAATAACACGCCGAAACAGGACGGTGAAGTGCCAGTGTAACCCCAGTGGCAAACCCCCACTTGCCCCACAGTTACTTCCCCAATTATTATAGGTACAATAAAAAACATGGACACAGATTGATGAGTGAAAATAATAAATGATAATTTATTCACTAATAAATTATAGTAAAAACACTCACTATGCATGCAATAGCTGCTGGACACTTTGTCCAGCAGAAACACCAAAAATGCACAATCGATGTCGTGAAGTAATCAATCTCCTGGCTAATCCAGCCAGGAAAGAAGTTGTAAAACACCCGAAAAAAAGATGAAATGGTGGCCATCTTGGCCACCTGATGAAATTGAAGGAGCACAATAACAACACATGCACAAGGCCCAGGGTTCCAACTCACTGCCCAGGTAATAATGGGCACCACCATGATATACCACCTCCAGGCTGCTCCACCTGGGGGAGGGCGGTGACCCTTTGCTGGCCATTTTGTCGTCTGCCTGGCAGCCAAATAGCCAGCCTAGCAGACAACAACAGGAGATTTAGTTTTGCTCCAAAAGGAGCAAAACTGGGCGTCACCGGTTTGCACATTGCCATAGCATACAAGGAATTGTAATCCCAATAGGCTAAATAAGATTTAGGCTTAGCTGGATCATAATCATTTAGATAGGGATTGTTCGCTTTTGCATATCTGTGGCTGGCAACAGAAACACATCTGCGAATACCTTTTTCGATAAATAAGTGCATATCATAATCTGTAAGTAATTCCAACTCAACTTTAGTGTATTTCAAAGAGGCGGACCATGCGTACATGGGCAAAGTAAAATAATGCGTGGGATCTAGTCCAAAACTTTTAAAAAAATAGTTCGGAAATTTTCGAAAACATCCGCCAAAATGAGACAATCGCTTCTTAAGTAAATATTGTGATAATCGCCTAAAGTTTCACAACCGAACGTCTCCCATACCTTTTTCAATTTCAATCTTTTCAATTTCAATCTTTATCAGAGATCACTTCTTCATTCAGTGTATTGTTGAAACAAGCTTTATCCGGAATGCCTACTGAGTCAAATTTTGAGTGACTGTCCAAGTATTCATAAGGAAAATATCCTTTTTGTGTCATGAGATCAATTTTTGAAGTGTCTTTGAGAAACCATGAAACGCAATTACATTTCTTAGAAAGATTATGAGCGAGGGTTGCTAATGGAGCAGACATGAATTGAAAACTATCTAAGAACACGAGATCATCGACAATGAAACTCATATAGCGTTCAATGTTTAATAAAATAATGTTAATGGGCTTTTTCGTTTTAATCCTACCTAGGGCTTTAACAATAAAATGCTCATCGTACGAACGTAAACAATGAGCAAAACATGGCAAGTAAGTGTGGTCATGCCATTTCCCGGAAGATGGTGGTCGAGATTTCTTACTTTGCCCATTATAAACTCATTGAACTTCGTGTGACAAGCGTAACAGTGGGTGGCTTTCTGAAAGTTTTCCTCTTCTTCGTTCGTCATGAGTCATGACCATAGGCTCTATTGGGGCCGATTTCAGCAATTCACTGGTTTTGTCTCTTAAGGTATTGACAAGTTCATAAGCAGGATCTTGGGATCTTTTACATTTTGGAGCTACAACCTTACTGTGATAATCAATGATAACGTAAGAATACAAGCAAGCTTCATGTTTTTGGATGGTTTTGGTATAGGAGGTACTCGGATTTTGAGTTGGGCCACTGACTTTTTGGATGAGGCTTTCGAAATCATAATAAGCTACATAAGGGCAATGCTAGGCTTTATGAAACTCGTTATACTTTAAAACACAATCTTCTTTGCTCGGTAAACGAATTTTGGCCGTTTTATGCTCTTCACACATGGGATGATGTCTTTCTAAAGCACTTTCAACTTTAAACCCTTGGCAGCATCGTAAGCAAAAAATTTTTTTGTTTAAACCATCACAAACCATTAATCGAGCAATATTTTGAATGAGAAAGTAATGTTTGTTGTGAAGATTTATTTCTCTATTTGAGTTGGAACTACTTAACTGAAGAGGACCAATTTACTTATAGTATCCGAAAATGTTAATTTTGAGATTATTCGCAATTTCGAATTTTGAAATTTGGTTTAAGGCAACGGGATATTCAAGCATGGATGTATCGAGTGAGCCTTCTAATTTTTTATAGTGACTTAATCTATTTGGATGGTTGTCCCATGCGACAGGATGCAAATGAGCTAATACACACCATCAAAATCATTTGGCATCTTTAGATGTGATATTTAAAACAGGTTTCTTATTTTTTAATGATCCTGGAAGTTTTCCCGAACAGCCCCTTAATACGGTCTGTATTTGCCAATTTTGATTTCTACATCTTTGATGGAATCGATCACCCAACCCGAACCTCTATTAATGAAAGCTTCTTTGCATTTCACATTCTCGCAAGTACTGTTTTATTTCTCATATTACTACAAAAATAAGATTATTGGTATCGTGTCATTATTGCCTCATTGTTTTCATAAATAATTTTTGGCTTTATAAAATGAATTTGTAAACATAATTGAAATTTAAATCTCATTTCATTAGACCATCCCTCCAACAAATTCGTAACATCATTATATACGTGTTGAAAATAGCCCCTTGGATCCTGAATGTTTCCTTGTTAATGTGTTTTAAGGTAACTAATAAACCCTCAAATACAACAACAAAATCGGGTAAAAATATTTCGTGAGTATTATTTAAATGGGCTAGCCATTCCGTTTTAGTATTAAATTGTGAATTGCAGAGATTACATTTTTCTTTGCTGGGCCCGATATCATGGGCATTGAGAAAATGCTCTATGGAGTTATCAGGCTCCCCACATATGAAACAGCTCGTGTTTCAAAATCAAATTCCAATTTACACAAAACAGTAGGAGCTTGATTAAGTTTGGTGATTAATTGAGAGTAAATATGAACTGGGATACAAGCCCCTTTAGTAAATTTATTTTCTATACTATATTTACGAATGTCGATGAACCAATTCTCATTACTTTCGAGAATACATAGTTTCCAATTGTCTTCAACGGGGATAGTTTTGTGAACTTTGAAGTCCGGTAAAGTGTTCTTTTTCTCCGATTTACTGAGGTGACATGCAAACCATTCTTTGATCGTGTCTTCCGTTACAGCTGAAGACAGGCCCGCATCACTGGTTGCATTCGCTTGACGTTTTGCAAGTTGGGATTTTGGTGCAGCTTTCCTTTTTGATTTTCGGCCAGTTACTGCAGTTTCTACTGTCAAGTCTATCAATATGTTTTGAGAATTTTTTCTAAGAAATGATATTGGCTACTTTGTGAAATTTGCAAATGTGTATGTTATAACTAACACTAAGGAAAATTCCCCATCAAATAAAAATAGTAGAAATGTAGAAGGAAGTTGTAAAATGTCTATATGACTTTTAGTATAAAATTTCACACTAACCAATGATATCTTGATTATCTTCCATTGTGTTAAGTTGTTTTTGATGTTATAGATGATCAGTTTTGATGAACTCTATTGATTTTAACAGCAACTAAGACAAAAGAATTTGTGATGTTTTGATTTTAACAGCAACTACGGCAAAATAATTTGTGATGTGTTGATTTTAACAGCAACCACGGCAAAAGAATTTGTGATGTGTTGATTTTTACAGCAACCATGGCAAAATAATTCGTGATGTATTGATTTTAACTGCAGCCACGGCAAAAGAATTTGTGATGCATTGATTTTTGCAGAAAGCAAGATAAGCAAGTGCCAGTCTTCAGTGTCAAGATTTCAAAATAAAAGCTGATATGAAAATTCTATGATAAAAGTTTAATCTTTTTATACAAAAATAGCTACCTTGATGAAAAGTATTAACCAATGAATACTCAGATATTAAAACAAAACACCAATAATATGAAGTAATTCAAGGCTATGAAAGATGTCAATACAAAATATTAAAAATAGAACAAGGTTATAGAAGGTGCCAATATGGAAAATAGAAATTAAACAAAAAAAACATAAAATAACAGCAATCTTATCAATTGCTTTAGTTAACTGTTTTAAAAGTTTTTTATAAAGTAATTAAAAAAACTTTTAAAACTTAAATTTTTAAAAGCCAAAAAACACTAAACAGTGAAATAAAATAAAAACAACTAAAAAACTTAAAATTTTATAAAACTAAAAATGAAAAAAACAATTAAAAAAAAAAAAAACCTAAAAACATTAAAAGAGCTAACTATGAAATAAAAATAAGTAACAAAATTAAAAAAAAAACTTAAAATATTTTTATTGACCAAAAACTAAAAATGAAAAAACAAAACCTAAAAACTTTAAAAGAGCTAACTTGAAATAAAAATAAGTAACAAAATAAAAAAAAACTTTAAAATATTTTTATTGACCAAAAGCTAAAAATGAAAATAAAAAACAATTTAAAAAACACACCATTTAAAAAACTTTTAAAAACATTATTAAAGAAATTTGAAAGCCAAAAATATTACACACAAAAGGAAAAAAAGTTAAAAAAAATTTCAAAAAAAAAAACAGCATTAGAATTTCACGTGATGTAAAGATATTCTAAGCTTGTCCTGGCAGCAAATTTCTTCCCTCCATTCTTCCTTCTCTATTTTTTGAGCTCCTTGGTCATTTTCGCAGCCTCCACCATTTCTTTTATTTCTTCATTGGTGTAGAGCTCAAGCTCTTCTAATGCCAAAGGTTCCTGCTCTTCATTTTCATTGGGGTTTTCGGAGTCTTCTTCTTCCATGTCTTCTTCTGAATATTCTGTTGAATAGTCCTCTGTTTCTTCCTCTGTTTCTTCGTCCATTTCTTCGTCCATCTCTTCCTCCATTTCTTTCACCATTTCTTCCTCTATCGCACGAATATTTTTTAGCTTCTTGAAGCTGCTGATGTAGGACTTTGGCTGCTTTTTTGTAGTCCTCTAGGGTTGGTTCTTGTCCTCCATCATTGATAAAAGTGTACATTTGTTGTTCTAAAAAAGAAAAAATTAAAAAACATTAGAAAATAACATTTTTTTTAAAAAAAATATTCACCTATTTTCTGGTTTTTTTATATTCATTTTTTGTGCTTCCATTTTTTTTTGAAATAAAAGATGATTGTGTTGTATAAAAGTGAAAAGTGCCTTCTTTTATAGTAAACCATTTTTTGCATAACCCAAAAAAGCATTAATAAATAACACTCCAAGCCTGTTTTTGAAATTAATTTAAAAACAAAATACAAGATGAAATCACTAATTAATCACAAATTAAAAAAAAACCTTGTACTATATGAAATTAAAACTTCACAACAAGAAGCTGGGTTTTCTTTCAACAATAATGAATACTCATTGATAATCAGCACATCTAAAAAACATAGGACATTAAACATTCATTTTAAATTCATATCAGGTTTCCTCATTTTATTTTAATTTAACCATTTAACGTTGCTTTGTTATTTATCGTTATAGAATTTATTTAAGCAGGAAATAAATTGAGTTAAAACAAGAGATACAAAAAACAGGTGTTTTGACTATCCTTTTTTTTCCAAACAACAACAGAATGTATAATTAACTATTTTGCGAAGTACTGCATGAAAACTGGTTGACCTTGATTGACATGTAGTAGAAATGACTCAATGTTATTCTATGAGGCATGAAAAAATGAGGAAAAAGTGATGTAGACAAGAATACAATATTATATTCAGCTCAAAGAATTAAACAACTTACATTCAATACATAAAAACTACAGTATAGAAAGGGTGAAAACAAATAAAACAAGTTTTTATGATCATGAATTGTATAAAAAAATAAGTGGTCAAGTAACCTTGCTTTGTTATTTCTCTTTATAGAATTTATTTAAGCAGGAAATAAATTATGAGTTAAAAACATGCTGTTGACTATCTTTTTTTCCCTCCATGAAAGTTGGGTCAAAGTTTTTTCTCTTTGTTATGATGAAGCATTAAAATAATATAGCATAGATATGTGTCTATAGCTAATAAACTGGTTGGCCTTAAAACAAGTGATGCAGAAATGACTCAATGAGAGTCAATGGGAGATTGGAATGTGGTGCTAAAAATGTGTGTTCTATAGTAGTCTATGGAAAAAAGTGACCCAGAAATGACTTTTCCTATACTACTGGCCAGATTCCAATTTGCATAACCATGATTGGTTAGTTTTTTTCTAATAATATTAATTATATAAAGTTAAATGGATATATAAAAAAATACAAAATCCTCTACAAATATGTGTTTTCACAATATATATAAAAGCTCATTATTTTGAAGGCTCTTAGACCTATAGATACTGTTTAGAAAAAAAAATTTATGAACATTTTATAAAAAAAACTGTCTGGGCTGATTTAAGACTAAAGGTATGTGTAAAAAAAATAAAAAAATTGGAACACATAATGAGAAAAATATATAAAGTATATAAAAATGGTTTAGTGATAGTGTATTGCTTAGCCTATAAAAAGTTGAACCCCCTCAGGAAAAGAAGAAAAACCCATCACCATTATAAAGTGTATACTCACAAATACTATGATTTTATTTTTTGGGTCATTTTATAGGTCATTAGAAAAGGAAAAAAATTAAAAGAAAAAAAAATGGATGGGGGCTTATATGGACCCGTAACATTCCTTTCCCAAAGATATATATAAAAATAGTGCCATCAAACTTTTGATGCCTTTTTTTGCCGTGCAGCTTTGCGTTTCTTCCACTTACAATTGTTCCTGAGTTTATTTCTTTTCTTCCTTCGTTGATCCATCTCATTTGTATTAATGGGGATGGGGTATGAAAGAATCATTGGTCGAAAATACTGATTTTTTTATTTGTTGATGACTGATGTTGAGATTGTGAGTGCACAAGAGGTTGGTGGATTTCTTGGCCCACTGGCAGCTCTGGTGAAGGTACTTTTAGTTAATTTGAAGGCATTCGTTGATTTAAAGGCCCTTGAAGTGTATTTGAAGGCACCAAAAGTGTCCGTGAAGGGTTTTGTGGTAGCTGCACTTGTGGAATTTCAGTCACTCGCTGTGGATTTGTACTGACCCAGACATGTGTATTAAGTTTAAATAAAAGAGTTTATGTAACACTTACTGTATCAAGTGTTAGCTTTTATTTCCATAATAATCAAAGAAGAGCTTTAGAATATAATTATTAATAATATTTATTTTACATAAATCACTGTAACAGCAGCAGCACGCCTGTGTGTGTGCATGGTAGACTGAAGAAACGTGGGGAGAAATGGGCTCAGGTGACATTCAGGCACCACTCAGGTGTTTTTATTTGTAGGAATTTGTATTATGAAGTGGGAGCGTTTATGTTGTCTTCAACAGGTGGTGGAGTCGTGGCGGTGCATTTGTATGGTCGGAGTCCTGGATGGACTGTTTAAAAGACAGTTCGGGCAGCACGGCACTTCGCGCCATTGTCGGCTTTATATACAAGCAGTTTGACAAAATTTTTTATAGCAAATCGTTGCTCAATTTTTCCTAGTTTCAGATAGTTAACAGATATAATGTTAAGTCATTCACGATTACTAAGCATAAACTTAAAAAATCAAGACAACTAACTATAACTGCAGTATGTACAGTAGGGTTGAATTTTGAAGTAGATCAGTTTCATTACTTTTTATACAGACCTCGTATATGTTTCTTGCCTTTCTACTTCTCATTTTAACCATTTTCATGATAAGAAATATTTTAATAAGATAAATCCAATATGACGTATACATGTATAACTTAAAACTTTAAAACTTTGTTGTTTTAACACGAGAAAAGTTTCGCATTTCTTCAATTATGTGTAAAATGTTTTTACTGTACATTTAGTGTTATATGCATAAAAGTTACTCGTATAATTTTTCTAGTGTGTATACATTTGTATAATTCACAAAATGTACATAATCTAGACTCTAGATTATGTACATGCTCTAGATTCTAGAGCATGGACGTTAACAAAGCTAACAAAAGTAAGTAAACAGAGTACACATTACTCGTATTTTAATACTTCAGAATAGAACAATGAAAAGAAACAAAAAACACTTATTTAATTAACGAGAACAGTCTTAATTTCAACCAGAGCACCTGAATCGAACATAATAGCCACACAGGCGCGCTACCTTATGTGGATGAAAGCAAAATAAATATCTATAAGCTACCCCCAAACCAACGCGGGAGTATTAGTGGGAACGTCGCAGTACATCCAACATATGACAGGCAATGGCCCACCCCACCCGGCGACGTCGCAGAATTGGTGTGAGCAGCCCCATTTTCCTCTGTATTTTCGATGTCCCGCGAACTACCAACTACCGCTCCCGTGTCTTGCGTTGGTTTGAGTGATTCTTAACTTGAAGCATGTGTACTGTTGCTCTACGTGCCTTTAGTTATATATTAGAGGCTAGGATTGTTCTGGTATTGATTAATTAATATGTAGGACTCTGGGTTATAGGAGGAAGACCAACGTTTTCTTTAAATTGTTATAGTAATTTTGAATGTTTTTTTTTTCATCTCATCTTTTTTTCATATAAGTGTAGTGTCGATCTTATATGCTTTTTTTGTATTTCTTCAAAGAAGAAACTTTCCAGAGCCAATTATTTTTATTCTTTTTTTTTGCATCATTAGGTTTTAATTTTTTTTTTTACATCTTTAATCCCATAACACAATTGCACATTTATACATAATGTAAATATTGAGAGTTTTTTTCTTCTTCTGTTCTTCTCCTTTCAGTTCTTTTTATTATTTTTATATTTGAATAAATATTTTCAGTGAAATTTAATGAGCTTAAATATTTGCACTTTTCTTCTACTCATTCAACCTATCAAACTCCACCCCTAATATAAAATATTTTTTTTGCTGGAAAGCAAACATAATTTATATGTTTGAACCATAACTCATCTTTGAAATGTTTATGGAGGGAGGAACCATTTTTTTCGTTTAAAATGAATGTGAAGAATAATACTTTGAATATAAAAAAGGAAGCTTTCATTACGTTATATGAGACTTGTTTTATCAATTGTGCTATGCTTCCTGTGTAGAAGTCATATGTACTATAATTAATATGTTTCAGATTAGTATATGTGCTTAAAGAAAATTCAAAATAACCAATCGAGTTAGTCATTTATGGCCGGAAGAGTGGCACAACTGAAAAAAACAACACTTTTTGGGGGGGGAAATGAGTTTAAATTTGCAATTTTCTATCTCAATCTATTGTAGGGCAGCCAACTAGAATCCGATATTGTGAATAGTTAAAACGGTTTTTGCACTTGAGAAGCTCAACAAAGTAAGCAATTCCGAAAAAGTGTTTTTTTGAGTTGTGCTGCCCATCCAGCCGAGGGACGATATATCACTATGTTAGGTGTAGCATAAACATGTACACCTAACAAGACAATAAAATAACACTTACCGTTATTATTAAATACTTACCGACGATCACGATCAACGATCGATGAGAGTAGTGTGACTGAAAAAATAAAATGCAACTACAGAAAATTAATTTGTTAACGGTCGTTGGAATCTGCAATCATATGATATCACATTTCTATATCGTACGATTGCTTTAATGGTTCCAATGTCCATTTAGGGGGACAAAATTTTATTTTCTCTCCCTGGTCTGTTTTTGGGGTGCAAAGTGCACCATTTTCAATATCAATGTCAATAACATGAAATCACGGTCGTTCATTAATGACGTATGATTTCAACATAGTGTTCAATGGGGTAAAAGTCAAGTAGCATACCATGCAGTTCTGGGCTAGAAAATAGCCCTGATTATCAACCACATGATACGTCCACATGATAATAATCATGTGAACAATCCAAAGGTTGGGTGACCACTACGCATTAAAATTACTTTTGCGAAAAACAAAAAATTGAAGAATCAGTTGAAAACCGAACTCGTTCGAAGAAGGAGGGAAGGATCTGTGCCCAACAACTAGGAAGAGGGAGGAAACATACCATGGACCAGGAACTACTGTGAGTGGAATAGAAATTCCTTATTTCTTTTCTCTTTTTTTCTTTCCCTCTGCTATAAGCTATACTCTGGGGCACACTTAAGCTAATTGAATTCAAAATAAATGTGGTCAGATAAATTGTACAGAAAACAGGGGGAAACCTGAATACAAATAAAAATTGATTTTATTAATTCTTTGATTAACACTGAATAAAATACTAAATTAAAATTTTCCAAATTTTATATTGTTAATGTCTGAATAAGCTGAATTCAACTTATTGGCCAGTGCATTTCACATGGCTTTGGTGAATTTGGTTAAGATTTACAGGCATATAAAAGTAGTGAATATGTGTTAAAGGTATTGGGTTAGGTTATTGGGGGGTACAGAAATAATTTGAATGAATCTGAAATAAATTAGGATAAGGTAAATTAGAACTTGGTTGTGTTAGGCTGAATTGAGTTCAGTGGAATTCAATTTAGTCTGGAACGATCAAGTTCCGTCATAAACAGGGAGACCCCTAATGGTAATCTAGAAACAAACACCCTAAGGGAACAGACCAGAGCAAGTGTAAAACTGTCCCTACCACCCTTTTTTCTCATTGTACCTTTGTGAACAAATAGAAATTAACCTTTTGCAAAGCAACAAGTTTTTTTTTGGTTGTAAGGTACCCAGGGAAGGGGGAGGTATTACTACAGCACCTCAGAGCTTCATTGCTCTTGAACCTGAGGTCATCACAAGACATCTTTGTAAGCGCTTTTCTGCAAGCCAACTTTAGTTGGTGAAAAGCGCCCAACAACTATAAATACGATATATATCATATTTTTAATAATTGTTGTATTTTTTCCATAAATTAATTGTACTTTGACTTCTGATAATGGTATTTATATCTATAAAATGTGTCGCAATGTAAAAAACTAAAATTTAAAAGCCGAAATTCATAAAAATTTTTAAAAAAAGTGAAATTGGCGCCACTATTTCGTCATTTTCTAAGATTAATACTTGCCAAATGAAAGTGAAATATTTTCACGTAATTTATTTTTTGTGTAACTTATGTTATTAAATATAAGTAAAGCTTAATTAATGTGATGAAAGACATCAGGATTGCTAACATGGTATAGAGGGTGAAATTTGAGCCTAGATACATCGTTTAGTTCAAATTTTCTCCGTTTTTGATTGAAAAACGGTTTTTTAACGTTTTTACTCTAGGTTTCAAGTCACATAACGTGTTAACCTTGTAAAAAAGAAACATCGTGAAGGCAATGGATTAATGCACGTGCTACTTTTTATGTGATTGTTCTCAGTTGTTTTAATGGGAGTTCTTCAAATGTTTGGGTGACGGTTTTTTGCTCCTATGGGACTTAACATGGAGTTAACAAAATGTACAATTTTAAACGTTATTAAAAAAATAGAAGGACCTTTTCAAAATTTATAAAAAGGAAACGTGCTAATTATTTTGTTATTCTTCTAAATCGTTTTTAACGAGAGTTTTTCAAATGTTTGTGGGACGGTTTTTGATCCAATGGGATTTAACATGGGGTTAAAAAAACGAACGATTTTGAACCTTGCTTAAAAATAGAAAGACCTTTTCAAAAATTATATCAAGGGAGGACTTAAAGAACAATACTTTTTATTGCATTTTGCACTTTACTGTATTTTAATTGAGCGATTGTGAGGCGATTTCTTGCAGTTGTAGTAACACTATATAAGAACACTCATTTGTCTCGTTGTCGTCTGCTCAAAACAACAAGATGGACGACGTGTATCTAGGCTCTTAAAACAATAAATATGGTAGATTATATATCAAAATATCATGTATCATATATCACAGTATATATAATATCATGATACCGGGTATATTTTCATATTTTTCAAAAAAAAATCATGAATTTTTATCCAAATCTGCTTATAATTGTTTTTTGCGTATTAAATAGCAGAATTCACATACAGAAACAGAAAAATAATCAAAATATATACAACAAAATTATGCGACGGTAAGCCAAAAAAAAAACTGATGGTGAAAGAAAATCGATATTTTTCTGATATTCTTTTTTTTCCCCAATATCTTTACTTGATGCAGCAACTTTCAGAATATTTTTTTTGTGAATGGGCACAAAAAAAGATGCAAAATTATTTGTATTGTCCCCTTTATCTATTGGAGCTAGATGTTACTTGGGGATAGTAGATCTAATGAAGAAGACTTCACATTTCTCTTCTATTCAAAGTTCTTTCTCAATATAAATTTTTAGCATATTTTTACAAATTTATAATGAAAATGGTAAAAAAAAATCTGCCAATATAACGAGCCCGTACAATAAAATAGAAAATATACGGTATATTAATTTGAATTTGAATTTGTTTGAGCAGCCAAGAAGGCATGTGGCAGCAGTGGCGTAGCTAGGCACCCGCGCGAGGGGGGGGGGGGGCGCAGGAGGTTTGGGGGGCGCAAAAAAACGAAATGAAAGTTATGTATTTTAAAAAATAATTGAATAAATTAAGCAAGTCATTCCGAATCGCTCGCTTAATTTATCCAGTTAATTTAAAAAATAAATCGACTTTCATTTAATATTTACTTTTAAAAACTACATAGTTGCACCAGTAAATCTTCATAGGTTCACCTCGAAATATACTTTAAAATATATGGGCCGATGTCATTAAGTGGCATTACTCGGTTTCATTAAGCATGGCGGGACTTCGCGTGTTGTGTAAATTGTGTTCGTGAATTTTAATGATTTTAGTGCGTTTCTAATGAAAAATTTTATTTTAATTGATGAACTATATCAGTGACTTTTTTATAAGTACTCTCAGTTAATATAGACGGCTGTTCTGGGTTTGCCGCTATATTAGAATAAAAAAATTCATAGTGTTTATCGCGGAATAAAGGTAATGGACGTCGAGTCCACCCAATCAAATGCTAGATCTGCTATCGGTCTTGAAATAAAAACTATTCTTGACTGTATCTTCCAAAAAAAAACATCGACAGCCGATCAAAGGAAAAGGTTGTTTGGCCTTATCAATCTCCTTGTACAAGACTTGCCCTGTGTTAATGGAGAGCTAACTTTGTCCGACCATAGCCCTACCGTTCAGTCTTTCCCACTTACCGTCATAGAGGAAAAGTTAAACGGTCTACTCTCCGTTGTAAACACCTTTGTGTCCATCACGATTAGCCGTCTTAACACGCTGGAGGGCCACTCAACTCTTGGAACGCCATATCGTCTCAGCTTACTAGAGACTCGCTGTTCCAGCCGTCCCTGACAGCCAGCTCAATCTGGTTGGGGGTTTAACCCCAACAGTGATATCTCCGATCCTGCCCACTGACCCAGTGAGTATCCAGACTGGCCCTGTGCCTAATGTCGACTGTGAGCGAAGCCAGTGGAAGTCTTGGGCCAATGTTACCTCTTGGGGTTTGGCAACGACCCGGCCTGCCACAAGATGGGCCTCCAACTCAATCAGTCCTCCAACAACTCTACCTTTAACGATGCCTACCGCTCGCAAGCCAGTCCGTAGACAACAACTCCTCATTGGGAAAGAGACGAGTGATGAGTCCTTCAGTGGTCGCCCAAAACTTCTGCGCTTTTTGTGGCTGATTGTGAGCCTTCCAATTCTTCTGATGGCTCGGTTAAATTCTTCCGTGGAAAGGATGTTGGTGTCCCCGACATCAAAAAAGTGTCGCGACCTAGCAGGTACTCTGCCTCGTTCTTTGTGTCTATGCATGACAGACACCGTTCAGTTGTCATTGAGGAGTCATTTTGGCCAACGGACTTATCAGTTCACGAATAGAGGGGACCGGACCCTTCGCACGATGAGGAAGCGCCCAGCTTGCCTCTACCTGCTTTTACTTATCCCACATCTGACCGCTCAGTCCAACCTGATCTGCCGAGCGGGTGATTCCTGTATAGCCCCCACAACCTTTAAATCCAGCTCATGGTATTGCAACCGCACCATCAGGAATAACCGGCGTGCTGATCAATGCTCTTAGCCTTTGTAATAAACTGGATTTTTTCCGCATGTTTGTGTGTTCCAGAACGGATATTGAGTGTTTCTCTGTAGTAGAAACTTAGCTACATTCTGGGATCCTGGACTCTATGATCTGCCCACCAGGCTACTCTATCCTTCATTGCGACAGGGAGTCACATGGAGGAGGCATCTGCCTGCTGCTTTCTGATAGCCTCTTCTCTTTAATCCCACTGTTTTGGGATATAAAGACTTGAACACAATACACACACAATTCTTGAGGTAGATAAAATGTACATATGGTAATACAATGAAGATGAAATACAGGGTGTTACATTAGTATAGGTTTACAACTTTTTGCGGCAGTTATTGTCCCCTTCCTTTCGTGCAAGTTGCACGACGGGTTTACTAGTGTTACATTAAAATATGAAAGTATGCAAAATATAAAAATTTGACAGTAGAAAAATTTGTATTTTAATTTAAGCATCTTAATGCGAAAAACAAATATGCAAAACAAAAAAATATTAATTAATTTAAGCTTTTTATAGTAAATAAGAATCCAATTTCGAACAGAAGCCCTATTGAGAGTTTTAATGTTGATTTTGAGATTCATTTGAATGTCTCGAGAGGATTATTGGTTGTTAGGAAACGCTCGACACACAAATAACGACAACAAGTGAAAGTTGATGTGATTTCATTTGTTTGTTTCTTTTCAAACAAAAATAGAACCTCTTATTTTTTCTTCTTCTAGTCTTTCTTTACTCAAGTGTTTTCAATTTAAATTTAGGGGATGTGACTTCAGAATTTTCAACTTCGAAGAAGTCAACCTTACTCTCTCTCTCTCTCTCTCTCTTTCTCTCCCCCTCTCTCTCTCTCTCTCTCTCTCTCTCTCTCTCCCGCCTCTCTCTCTCTCTCTCTCTCTCTTTCTCTCCCTCTCTCTCTCTCTCTCTCCCCGCTCTCTCTCTCTCTCTCTCTCTCTCTCTCCCGCTCTCTCTCTCTCTCCTCGCTCTCTCTCTCTCTCTCTCTCTCTCTTCCCCATAAGCTAACTCCTGTTATGGATGGTACAGAATTAAAGTTTTTATCATCCCTCCATCAACAAACCAACCAGCCTCCTGATAGAATGTTTAACAAGTAGGCCTAACTTCTTTTATTTTTCTGCCTATAAAAAAAGGAAAAGTTAAATTACAGCAAGCAGTTCAGAGGATTATGATCAGCTTAACTAAAGTTTCTATTTCTTTTCCTGTTAACATTTCCCATCGTATAAAAAAAATCTTCACAGTGCCTTAACTTTGTACACAGTAAAAGAACACAATAGATTTTTTTTTTCTGCCACTTTTTTAATACAACTATTTTATCTAACATGTATTCTTTTCTTCATTTGACTTTTTTTTAATCTATTTCCATTACGTAGCAATTTTATTAAGAACTTTTGTCTTTAGGTTGTTCACAAAGAAATTCCCTAATATATTTAAGACAAAGGCTTACATTAATGGATGGGAACTTTTCTTTAAGAAATACGGTAATACAAAAGTTTGCTAGAAACTTGAGTAGTATGTGGTAAAAAAATCTGCACTGCAATACATTATCTTTAAAAACAACTTTTTATATAAAAATTTTAAAAATGAAGCATTTTGATAACATTTTTAAAAATTAATTATTTCAGAACAATTTAAAAAATTGAACATTTGAGAACAGTTTTAAAAATTGAACAATTGATACCACTTTTAAAAATTAAACATTTGAGAACAATTAAAAAAATTGTACATTTGATTCCACTTTTAAAAATTAAACATTTGATAACAATTTTAAAAATTAATCATTTGATAACAATTTAAAAAAATTGCACATTTGAGAACAATTTTAAAAATTGAACTTTGGATACCACTTTTAGAAATGAAACATTTGATAACAATTTAAAAAATTGAACATTTGAGAACAATTTTAAAAATTCAACATTTGGTATCAATTTTAAAAATTAAATGTTGGATAAAAATTATAAAAATTAGACATTTCATAACAATTTTAAAAAAATAAATGTTTGATAAAAATTTTAAAATTGACTGAAATTTATAAACATCATACAAGTATTTTTAGAGAAAAAGTTTCTAAAAACATTTGTTTTTTAAAATGCTGAATTTTGTAGCTGAAATTTTATAATGCTGAAGTTTGTAGTGCGAGTTGTAGAGGAAAGGAGAAAACAGATAAGCGTGGAGAACGACCACTGCTTCAAACCAACCAACCTAATGGTTGATAACCCAAGAAGAAGAATGACGAAGTTGAAGATTTTTATGTAGATTGTTTTTAGAGATTGTGCGTTTTATTGCAAATTGAAAATAAAACTAAAATGTGCAAGAAAATTAATCATTTTATGCAAATAAAAACGCACATTATACTGTATACTAAAAATATCATTAGTTAAACAATGGAAATGTTGGCCATTATCTGGGTAGACAGCTTTATCATTTGAGAAAAAAAATTATATAACAAACTACTTGGGTTGAGGTCAGTGGGGGCTGGTTATGCAGTATAACTTAGTGTCGATGTATTTCCTCTTATGCAAGCACCACACTCCTTGGTAAACATATATATAAGAAACACGACCCAATTTATTGCATTCATAATGCGGCCTTTAATGCGGCCCCGTATTGCTTAAGAGGACATACATCGACACTTCTAGCTAGATTTGTAGAGCTGTGTAACCAGCCTCGTTGAAGTCGTTTTTTTTTTAATGAAATTGACTCTTAGACGTTTAAAATTTAACAATATTGTAATAAAGAGCCATGTTTGCACAATCATTAGAAGCTATACCAGAAAATCAAAGCGATTTAGTTTGAACATTTTTTTTTTCTAACCAGAAAAATATTTTTAAGAAAGAAGTGAATTTATGTAAATTTCTAAAAAAAATGCAATTTGTGCGATTGTTTTTTGCATATTCATTTTTGAGTAAACTGATGAAAACTACACATATGAAATTCACGTAGTATAAATACGGAACCCTTAATGTGTTCAAATAGTGATTAATTAAAGCAAAAAAAAATTATGCTTTTTGATATCAAAGAGGCTGATTAGAGGCTAGATTTTTTCGAAAATTAAAATACAGCTGAATTACATTTGTAGCTTAACTCTAGCCTCTAACTAGCCTTTTTGACAGCAAAAAAAGCATAATTCTTTTGCTTTGGTCATTATGCGTTTTGTGTATTTAAGGCAAACTTTTGGCCTTAGTAATGACACTTTAAACTTTTAATTTTTTTATATTAAAACGGTATTTTTATTTAAGAGGAGAATACCAATTAAGATGTCATGGTGCATGCTCGATTGTGTTTAAGAACCTAGACACACGTTCTCCATCTTATTGTTTTGAGCAGACGACAACGAGACAAATGAGTGTTATTATATGGTGTTACTAAAACTTCAAGAAATCGCCTCACAATCGATCAATTAAAATACAGTGAAGCGCAAAATGCATTAAAACGTATTGTTCTTTAAGTGATCAATTTACATAATTTTTGAAAAGGTCCTTCTATTTTTAAACAAGGTTCAAAATCGATCGTTTTTTTAACTCCATGTTAAGTCCCTTAAGACCAAAAAAACCGTCACCCAAACATTTGAAGAACTCTCATTAAAAACGACTTAGAACAATCACAAACAAATTACCACGTGCATAAATCTATTGGCTTCACGATGTTTTCTTTTTGTAAGCTAAGCACGCGAAATTATTTTTCTATTAATTATTATGTGACTTGAAACCTGGAGAAATAAAACGTTAAAAAACCGTTTTTCAATTAAAAACGATCGCAGCGCCTACACTCGGAGAAATTTTGAACTAAACGGTGTGTCTAGGCTCTTAAGAAGTGTCTTTGATGTTTACATTTTTGTCTTCTTAATTCTCACCATGTAAAAATGTTGTTGCAACACAATGTATAAAAACTAAAAATAAAAAGGAAACCCTTTAAAGGTGGCAATCACTGATAGCACAAGTGTCTTTGAAAAACTCCACGTAACTGCAAATAGGATTTTTTTTAATGCCTGCAAAACCCAGAAGTCGAATGTTTTATGTTTTCACATAAAAGTAGACGTAACTACGTTTGATAATCATCATCATACACAGTATGTTCCATTCCAAATGGGATTACTATATCTTATTATTTTTGTGCTAACAATAGACGTCTACCATTGAGGCTTTTTTATCAGTATGGACTCAAGTCAGGTACAATGGGCTCTTCATAATACAATGGTTTGTATTTACATTAGTTTTTGTATTTATGAGACTGCAACGTTTGATTGGCTATTAGTGGTTGAAGCCATTTCAGGGTGCCTCATTTGGGATGGACAGTTTATTTTTTTTCTATAGGGGACTAACACACAGAAAAAGAAGAAAAAAAAACGAAAACTTTTTGGCTGAAACATTTTAATGACCACTGGGATATTGGGGATTCGATCTCGTTAGATCTACACAGTTGCAATTTTTTATGCATTTGACAGTAGGTGGTTGGGTGGTTGTTGAGAGGGTTATTATAGACCAACATATATTCACCTGAAATTCAGATATACTGTATACTGTATATAATAACTTAAGAAAAGAATAATGGGTGGTTGTGGATAGACAGTTACTGTCTGTGTGTATGTATTTTATGTGTGTGTGTGCGTGTAGTTTCATTAACATTGCATGGGTTTTGTGTTATAACTTATCACGCTTCTATATACCTCAAAGAGTACTAATGATTTTTATGATATTTGGTGAAAAGTATCTTTCTATATATATGCATAAAGTTTTAGCATGTTATGCATAAAGTTTTAGCATGTTATGCATAAAGGTTTAGCAATAAAGTAACAATGACTTAATTGCCTTTGAAAAAAACAAATGCCTCATGTTTACGTCGCAACTTCGGCCAAAGTTGTACGAAAGGCGGGACCACTTTTGACCAGCCGTGGTCAAACGTGGGCCGACTTTGGTCAATTGTGACCAGGCTGCCATCTTGGTATGGAGTTACTCTCGTCATGTTACGGAGTTACTTCACCCATTTTTGGGGGCACAAGTTGGAAGAGACTTTGTTCTCCGAAAATGTTAGGCCTAAAGCCTGTGGACTTAGTCTCGTGTGGGGTTTACGTTTAACACAGAACGTAGACCCAGTTTTGGCCAAGCTCATCTCGTGAAGTTGCACACAACAACACGAGAGGAGCCACCATCGTGCTTTGCCGCCTTTATTTTAAAAAGGAGCGGGCAATTTAAACAGGGATAACTGAACGAAATTGTTGCCAATATGTGATACTACATGGCACTTTTTCCGCCTTTTTCTGAAATAGGCGGCAATTCAAACAGGGATAACTAAATGAAGTCGTTGGAAATATTTGCCGCCTACGGGCGCATTTTCCGCCTTTTTTCATTAAAAGAGGCAATTGAACCAGGGATAACTTAAGTGTAAACTTTGCAACAATGCTATGCCTATGGGCACATTTTCTGCTTTTTTGTTAAAATGAGCAGCAAATGAAACAGGGATAACTTTACGAAAACGTTGCAAAGAAATGTCGCCTATGGGCGCTTCTTCCGCCTTATTGCAAAATAAGCGGCAAATTCAATCAGGGATAACTGAAATCTTCCGCCTTATTGCAAAATAAGCGGCAAATTCAATCAGGGATAACTGAAACATTCTCGTTACATGGAGACCGATTGTTGGGGCCAATCGCCGTTTCCATGTACGATTCTTCGATTGTGAACATATAAGTTTTCGGGCTTTTATGTCATCTTTCGATGCATGCTATTCCAAAGTGCGACTTATGGAAACGGAGCAGCTTACGATGGGACCGATTGTTGGGGCCAATCGATGTTTCTGCGTAAGCAAAAAAAGGAAAGATCAGTACCGTTATCTGAGGATCTATGGGCCTACTTTGGGCTCACTGACTCTCATCCTACCTTCTATTCCCTTCCACCCACTCGTGTATCCAGCTTTGACGTGGCGAGTGGGCTTGTTGGGAAATCTCTCGTTTGTCATTGAGATGTTATTGTTTCATCGCACAGAGACATTTCCCTAAACAAGTGGATACAATCTTTTTCTTCCACGGCCTTATTCTTTCCTTTCCTATATAAGGTCGTTTGCTTTTTGTGCCGTCAGTCTGTGAATAATATTAGATTCAATTTGGGCGTTCAGCAGTCAATGCTGAACGTACCCGAATCGCTTCTAAAATTTGTGTTGTTGCTTTTGTCGTTTCAGTAACTTGCTAATACACACCGTGTAGCAAAATGGGTAGACGCAACAAGTCGAGGAAGGCGACTATAAATAAAAATGACAAGTCGAGGAAGGCGACTATAAATAAAAATGACGATAACACAGACGTAAACGCAAACGGCGATACTTCGAATATTCATGGCGACGTGCATGAAAATCTTGACGAAGGACAGGCGTTGCCGAACGTGCCCTGTGACCCACAAGCGAAGAAAAAAACCACAAATCGAAGAAACTTAAATTGTCCGCTCTGCCATGTCCCTACGCATGGCCGTCTCATAAGGCACTTACGTGGCCACCATAAAGATATACCCGAAAAAGAGCGTCAAGACATAAACAAAAAGACGAAAGACAAATTCAAAAACGGTCCGATACCACTCGAATGGGGACTCGTAAAACAGTGGTTCGGGTCACTCATAAATAACTCGATAGTGCGCCAGGGACTTATGAAATGCATTTATCACGTTGGTTCTCGCTTCGTAAACCTTCCTTCTGTGTGGGAGCAGGGCACGTTGGGTGACAACCCAGAAGTCGTTGATGAAGATCCCATAGACGAAGGTGAAATTGGTGTGGAAGACGATGACGATGGTGCTTCGCCGGTAGTGTTTCCTCGCCGGAACTATCGTGCGGGATCCGTTCTTGCCAAGATGCAAGCGGAAAATTTAACCATGCGCTACAATCTGTCGTTCTTTACGGACTTTATTAATTACATGGAGACAGAGAAGATCTATCGTGCCCGTGCGCATCGGCTCACATACGCAAGACTGGTTTCGAGGGTGTTGTATCATGTTAACATCTCAACAGGCGGCAAGCACGAAACACCAATGCCCAGCCTCATGATACACACCAACCAAATTCAAAATTACGCACTACGTCTCACACGTGTTGGCACGAAAGCGAGCACCATCGTAAGCCTTTACCGCAACTTACTAATTTACCTGAGTTACCTGATGACTGCGACCGATTTGAGAGTCAGGGATCGCCTCTTGTACGACGACTTGGCGCACGTCGTAGAAGTAATCAGGCGATTCATGGTAAAGGCCAAAAAAGAACAAAAATCCGAAAGCCGTGCAAAAAAAAGCGAAGATGCGGTGAAAGACGCCTTCACCGAGCAAACCGTGGCTGTGTCTACGTCGTTAGTAAGCGACCCTGCACTCCTGGAGGACGTGAACGACTCATTTACGCGCCTTCTTGATAACGGGTTTAATGCTAACGATTACTGCGTGGTCACGCGCTATTTAATGCTCGCCATAGCATCGTATGGAATTCGGCAATCGGCCATAATTAATCTTCGCCTATGCGAATACTTAGATCGCAGGGAAGCAGCGTCAGGAGACTATGTGTTCTTCGTGCGCGACCATAAGACGTCTGCCACGGGTCCTCAGGGCATCTGTTTAACATCAGAACAGGCGTCGATGTTTGAGGTATACTACCATTTCCTCAGACCGATGGTTGATGTCCTGAAGACGGAAAATTTCTTTCTCAATTCCGTGGGAACAGCGTGGAACAGTCCTTCTCGAGAATTTTCGCGGATGTCAGCAAAGTACGGGGTGCCGTTCACTGTCACTCGTACGCGGAAATCTCTCCAGACTTCCATTGCGGGGAAGTCTAAAAAAGAACGGGAGAAGATCTGCAGAGCCCTAAAACATCGAGAGGTCACTGCAGAACGTGCGTACCGCCAACCGAACGTGGAACAGACCGCACAAGACTCTGCTCTCATTCGCGAAATCATCACCACATCCCGTGAGAAGAGCGCGCACGTCGAAAGATGCGAAGATGCACAACCATGCACGTCGTCAGGTATTACACATTCCAGCGGGGAGGGATCCTTCAGGCCTTTCGTTGTCTACCCTGACAGTGACGACGACGATAGCAGTCCGTCTACCCATGATACGAGGAGCTCTCGGAAACGAACTTTTGACGATCGTCATAGTCGCTTTCGCGGGATACCGTTCAGACTGTCCGATTCGGACTCTTCGTAAATTGGTAAAACACGTGCATGTGCTTCAGTGTTCTTGTGTCTGCCGTGCTTTCTATCTTACCTACTTTATGGGTCTTCGGGCTCATCGTGAGTGCTTGTGTTTGTGCATAAGTGGGGGTTCTTGTTGGGGGGTGTTGCATGTGTGCCTGCTTGCATGTTTTTTTCCTGTGATGTCCTGTCCTGTTCCTCTTCGATGTATCTCCACCTTGACGTGGTGAAGAGGCTCGAGCCTGTTTTATATAAAGGCCGCTAAGAGAGATACAATTCATGTGTTGCTGTAGTGACCAAAACCGCAAAATGCGGTTCTTATGCGGATCTTGGGTCTACGAAGACCGCATGCTACTCATGGCATCGTGCTATTGCACGACAGTGAAGTAGCAGGACTAAAATAAACTAAGTCCAAAATAAATGTTGTACTGACCGATACAGCATAATGCGGTCTTTGGGTCTTCGATAACCGCATTCTACTCATGGCATCGTGCTATTGCACTACTGTGATGTAGCAGGACAAAGATACTCTGCCACGTGCTACTCATTGCATCGTGCTTCGGTTCGACAATGAAGAAGCACAGGCAAAGTCTGAAAAAAAGCTGTAATGACCGAAAATACAGCAAAGTGCGGTTCTTATGCGGTTCTTGACTCTTCGAAATCCGCATGTTTTCTCCCGTGATGTCCTGTCCTGTCCCTCTTCGATGTATCTCCACCTTGTCGTGGTGAAGAGGCTCGAGCCTGTTTTATATAAAGGCCGCTAAGAGAGATACAATTCATATGTGGCGGTTATTGGGTATATTTCGTAAACCGCCACGCTACTATCACCGTGCTTTTGCACGACCGTGATGTAGCAGGACTAAAATAAACTAAGTCCAAAATAAATGTTGTACTGACCGATACAGCATAATGCGGTGTTTGGGTCTTCGATAACCGCATGCTACTCATGGCATCGTGCTATTGCACGACTGTGATGTAGCAGGACTAAAATAAACTAAGTCCAAAATAAATGTTGTACTGACCGATACAGCATAATGCGGTGTTTGGGTCTTCGATAACCGCATGCTACTCATGGCATCGTGCTATTGCACGACTGTGATGTAGCAGGACTAAAATAAACTAAGTCCAAAATAAATGTTGTACTGACCGATACAGCATAATGCGGTGTTTGGGTCTTCGATAACCGCATGCTACTCATGGCATCGTGCTATTGCACGACTGTGATGTAGCAGGACTAAAATAAACTAAGTCCAAAATAAATGTTGTACTGACCGATACAGCATAATGCGGTGTTTGGGTCTTCGATAACCGCATGCTACTCATGGCATCGTGCTATTGCACGACTGTGATGTAGCAGGACTAAAATAAACTAAGTCCAAAATAAATGTTGTACTGACCGATACAGCATAATGCGGTGTTTGGGTCTTCGATAACCGCATGCTACTCATGGCATCGTGCTATTCCACGACTGTGATGTAGCAGGACTAAAATAAACTAAGTCCAAAATAAATGTTGTACTGACCGATACAGCATAATGCGGTGTTTGGGTCTTCGATAACCGCATGCTACTCATGGCATCGTGCTATTGCACGACTGTGATGTAGCAGGACTAAAATAAACTAAGTCCAAAATAAATGTTGTACTTACCGATACAGCATAATGCGGTGTTTGGGTCTTCGATAACCGCATGCTACTCATGGCATCGTGCTATTGCACGACTGTGATGTAGCAGGACTAAAATAAACTAAGTCCAAAATAAATGTTGTACTTACCGATACAGCATAATGCGGTGTTTGGGTCTTCGATAACCGCATGCTACTCATGGCATCGTGCTATTGCACGACTGTGATGTAGCAAAAAAAAACTCTAAGTCAAATAAGCCTAACACTGAGAAAAACTTTATGATTTTCGGTGATCGATAAACTTGAGATGGAGTTACGACAGGGGACCGTAAACCCCTGGCGTACCTATGACTTTGTTACGCCTAGACCACCAATTATTGTAAAAGGGGTTTATTTTCACGGCAATATCTTTTAAAATAAACATTTTATATAGTAGTTTGAAATTTAGGTTTTCCATTGACATTTTATAATAATAATAATAATAATTATATAATTATAATTATATATTTTATATATATAAATATTCCAGGTCTGTGTGTGTGCGTGTGTGGAGTAACAAAAACCATTGAAGCACGTCGGAATTTATATAAATTTGAATAAATGAACCGTTTTTTTTTCTCAAGGTCAACTATATGTTGAACTCTTCCTTTGGAAAGTGTAGAAGGGGGGAGAGAGAGAGAAAAGTGGGAGAGGGTGAGGGGGAAAGTGTAGAAGGGGAGAGAGAAAAGTGGTAGGGGTGACTGAAATTGAAATGAAAGGAATAAAAAAGGAAAAAACGACGCGCATGCGCACAATTGCCTGTGAATTCTGTGTGTGTGTGTGTGTGTGTGTGTGTGTGTGTGCGTGCGTGCGTGCGTGCGTGTGTGTGTGTGGAGTAACAAAAACCATTGAAGCACATCGGATTTTATATAAACTTGAATAAATGAACCGTTTTTTTTTCTCAAGGTCAACTATATGTTGAACTCTTCCTTTGGAAAGTGTAGAAGGGGGAGAGAGAGAAAAGTGGGAGGGGTGAGGGGAAAAGTTTGGAAAGTGTAGAAGGGGAGAGAGAGAAAAAAGTGGGAGAGGGTGACGGAAACTGAAATGAAAGAAGTAAAAAAAGGAAAAAACGACGCACATGCGCACAATTGCCTGTGAATTTTGCTCCCGTCATTTATGACGGGTTACCCCACTAGTATATACATAATAAGCCAAGTCTGTCTGTCACTGTATGTGTAACGCTGTGCAAACAAGGACAAAAACGTGTAAGCACATCGGAATTTATATAAATTTAAATGTACCACTTTTTTCTTCAAGGTCAACATTATGTTGCACTCTCCCCATCCAAGAACCCCATGATATTAAATTGGAGAGGGGAAAAGGTTGGAAAGGGTAGGGAGAGAGGGAGAGAAACGGGGAGGGGGAAACTGAAATTGAACTGAAAGGAGTAAAAAAAGAACAAATGACGCACATGCGCACACTAGATAAAATTGAAAGCTCTCTTTCTCTTTCAAATATAAAAAAGGGGAGGGGATAATAGTAAGCAAAATTAAACTAAAATTTATCACATGCAATTGTACGCAGCATTAGAATTTTTTTTGATTCGCCCTTTTATGAACGTCATCAATTTCTAATTGGTTGATTACTTGGTCTGATGTCACATGCTCCGCCCTTTTCAATTTATAATTGGTTTACTTAGTCTGACGTCATAAAAGGGCGGAGGAAAAGATTCTAATGTGTAATGGGCGCCCTCTTCTTTTATAAATAGCCCCCTCCCCCAGACAATACCCTAGATCCGCCACTGATGCTGGGAAGCAGTTTCTTTTTTTAGTTGTTTATCAGAGATTATTCATATTTTTATTTGTATTTTATAGGCCACAAGTGGTCAACATAGTTGCCAAACGTGGCGATTTCTTATGAAAGTGTGGCGACCGTGGTGACAACCCGGTTTGGAACTCGCCAACAAAATGGTGAATACAGACGAATTCCCAGTGGTGCCTCCCCATTTGCCACCATTATGTGTCCAGCCCAGGCCTCTCTCAATGCTATGGAGTTTAATGAAGTATGGATGTTAATTAACAGGTGTTTCTCTAGGGGCATCATGGAGGTGTGTTGTCACCCCACCTGAGTATATACATGTAAGCCTATACTCAGGTGGCCTCCTGGCAGTTGGTATAACCCTGGAAGACTGTTCAGCCGGATGTTCCGGGCATAGTTCAAGTGGTTGTTTTTTATTTTTAGTGGCTTGTCAAGGTGGCATTTCGGCCATCTTGGCAACCATTGTGTTTTATTGTATAATTGTTGGTGTGAGTTTTGGCCTTCATATAGTTTGTATTTAGCTAAACCTTGGTGGGGATGGTTTTGTTTGCATATAGGGAGGGGTCCCAGGATATCCTTTTATAATATAAAATATTTTCCTACCTTATTGCTGGTACCTTGATGTGGATTTTGTGATCAGTTGAGGGTCTTCTGTTGTGGTTGTTGAGGTTGTTGATGTTGTTGCCACCTTTTTTCTCACATCACTTTGTTAATAATTTCTCATTTATTTATGTACTTTAGTAGTATAATAAAATACATTTGTGCGCCACTTTGTCTCATATGTTAGTTCCTGCCCGAGTGTAGCAGGAATTACAGTTTTTGGTTTTTTAAAGCTATTGAAAGCTTGTAGGAAAATGAAAGAACAAAAATTGATACTTTTCTTTTGGTTACTGAATTAATAAAATACAAACAATCTGCTGGATAATTCATCCAGCAGAGAACAACCAAAGCACAAAGAAGATGATCTTTGATGATGGCGGCCATCTTGGCCACCCACAACCAGAGCACAAAAACACATCCTCCATCTCTTAAGGATTTCACACACTGCCCAGTATATAATGGCCGCCATCATTATATACCCCCAGGATGCTCCACCTGGGGGTTAGCAGTGACCCTTGCTGGCCTTTCTGTCATCTGCTGGGCAGCCTACTTTAGCCAGCCTAGCAGACAACAACAGGAATTTTAGTTCTGCTCCCAGAAGGAGCAAAACTGGGTCATCACAATCCTCTCAACTTCCCTGATCCGCCCTGGGATCAGGTCAGTCGAGCCAGCAAGGATTGCACCTGTGACCCCCACTCAGTTTCAGACTGATTTCCTCGGTGGTGGATCCATTAGAGCTACCAACCACTCTGACATCCACCGATGTATCCACCATGAACACATCCGGGTGTTTCGCCACCCGATTCCGAGATCGAAATCAGTCCTCCTGAGTCTTGCCACCTCCTGCTGTCGAAACTCATCGATGGCGAGAGTGTCAAGCTGCGGACCCTGGCATAGGGCCCGACTTGTTAGAAGATCCACGAGGGCGGCTGCGGGATCAGACACACTCCCTTGTATGCACTCAAAGCACAGTGGCTCCTCTAGTAGTATTAGGGTAAATTAATTATTAGGGTAAAGTAACTCCGTAACTATGACGAGAGTAACTCCTTACCAAAACAGGCGCTGGTCAGTTCCGAGCATAGTGCACCCACTTATGACCACGGCTGGCCAAAACTGAGCATGACTTTTCTATATATTTTGCCGAAAATTCGACGTAAATATGCGGCTGCCGTAACTTCAGTGGCAATTAATGTACTTTAAAAAAAAAACTATTTTTCTTTCTCAAATATTTTTTCTACTTTTATTTATAATTTTTTTGCCATACAAATGTTGTAATTTTACTTTTTTAATTTTTTATACTGTTAAAAGACTTTTCCTTTTTTCGTTCATTTTTTTGTGCATTTTTTAAATTTTTATTGCATTTCATCGTGAAGTCGTTCCTATAATGAAAAATGTCGGCCCTGAAACTAAGCGGTGCATTGGAAAAATGCCTGACTGCCCAATATGCCTTGCTGTTAAGAACACAAATTATTATACTATTAAAAAACAAGTTGTGGTTTTGTTATTTTTAACTAACCTAGTGAGGATTTTTACAATAGATTTATTTTCCTAGCTTTTGTTGTTGCAAATTTATCGATGGCATCATCAAAATCGGTCTTCTCGCTCTTCTCAGTATAGAAAGTGAAACAATAGAGATCATTGCGACGATTTTGCCCTATCGACATGCTCGATATGCTCCTAAATAAGACAAAATCAGTTTCAATTTGCTGAAAGATCATTCACAACTAGGAATTTAAACTGAAAATTTGAGAAGAATTTGTCAAAGCAATTACATAGGTTTGGAAAGACGTCATCACCTTATGAAATAATTTGTCATGCAACATTGCAAACACTTGCACGTCTGTTCATTTTTAAATTTGGTTTGATTGATATATTAGACTGAAAGTGTTTTTATGGCTAGTTTTGTGGGTCAATTTGATGCTCCATTGACAATTCATAAAAATGCTATTTTCGCCTGTTTCAAACTGTCATAAACAGCTTATTTTGAATGATATCCTCATGAAAAAAACTTTTATCATTATCATCAACTATTTCAAGTTACTAAAAGACTTGCATTTCTTCGTAATGTTTCTCCTGAAAAACGTTCGCTTGAAAATATAAATTCTCTTCTTCATCCTGGAGAACGATAACAAAATAAATATCAATTCAGCCATCTTCATTTTATTTAACGAATTTTATTTAAGTAATTTGTAGAAGTTTTTTTATGAAAGTTGTTTCTTACTTTTAGCATCTTATGATTTTTAGCGCCCCCCCCCATTTCCCAGATTGAAATCCTGGTTGTGCCCACTGTGTGGAGCCGAGGAAGAGGTTACTTTTCTCAAGTATTTCACCAAAGGATAAATTCTTGCTTTAAAGTTAAGAACGTTGACAAAATATTAGTTTTCTAGGGATTAAGTTTTTTTTGTCGAGTTCAAGATAAAATATTGGGTCTGCATGCTAGTACATGTGGTAGAAATTTGAGCAGCCCAGAGAGTAACCTGCAGTGACGGCAGCATCCTCTAGAGCATCCTGCAGGAGCAATCTCATCCGAGTATTTTGCAGTCAGTCAGTCTCTCCCCCATAGGCGCGTAAATTAAGATTGAAAAGTGGGGTGGCAACAGTTGGGGGACCAAGACAACAAAAAAACCTAGTGTTGCATTGCATTTTTGGGAAGTATTGAACTATTAGGGTACTAAAAATGCTTCATGCTGCCCAGCATGAAAAGAAGCAAATAAATTGCTGACAAATGTGTGAATTTGTAAACTGTTTTTATTGCAAGTTAAACTTCTAAAAAAAAATCAGAAATTAATTCAGTTTTTTGGGGTGACGGCTGCCACCCGGCGCGCCTCCTTATTTAGGCCTATGCTTTCCGCTGTTTTAAACAATGGCGGTAAACGCCTTTAATCAGTGATGCACGAAGGAAGTGTAATACCTTGTACACACCTGATAATTTAAATGCATTTAAATAATAAACGTGTTCTACAGAGCCCTGTGAAGGGCAAAACAAACAATATGTCGAATTCAATTTCTTCACCTAAACTCATTTAACTCATGTGTGTACAAGGTAAAACACTTTCTTGTTAAAATAGGAGAGAGACTGGCTGCAGAGTATTCGGATGAGATTTCTTCCGCAGGGTTCTCTAGAGGATGCTGTCGCCGCTGCAGATTACTCTGGGCTGTTCAGATTTCTACCACATATACAGTATATGTACACGATCGTATATAGTGCAACCCAGTTTTTTTATGTATTTCAATCTTCTTATTTCTTCGATGAAGAGCTAAAAAGTGAAGACGATGGTAAGTTTATTGCGGAAACAAATTGTCTTTGACGTCAATTCTCTTGTGAAAATATCAGATCTAAATGAAGAGTAGGACCTGAGGTCGTAAAAGACTAGGCTACTAGCTCTCAGAGTCTCGAGCATATAAAATGTAGTCGGTCACTTTTATCTTGATAAATGTCATTTCCAGATTATCAATGAGGCACAATAGACAACGCGTTTTGCGCCCCGAGGTTAGAGGACTCCATAATTTCCATAAGTGACTTATTCTTTGGTGTTGCAGGTGAATTGTCACCATTTAAAGCTGAATTTCAGAAACAAGAAAAGCTAAACATTTGAAAGTAGAGAACGTTTTTTGCACCATAATAGAAATTTGTAAAATAAATAAATTTGTTTTAAAAACAAAGCTTAGTTGATTATAGAGAAAAACGACTTCTAAAAGTTCTTCTTTAAAAATTGAATATTTTTAGTAATTCTTTACATTTATGAGCCTAGATACAGCATAATAGAAAAATAATTTCACGTACTAAGCTTGCAAAAAGGAAACATCGTGCAGGCAATAGATTAATGCACATGCTAATTTTTATGTGATTGTTCTAAGTCGTTTTTAATGGGAATCCTTCAAATGTTTGGGTGACGGTGTTTTTTTTCCCTATAGGACTTAATATGGAGTTAAAAAAACGTAAGATTTTAAACCTTGTTTAAACATTCAAGGGCCTTTTCAAAAAAGGATATAAATCGAGCACGTAAAGAACAATAATACTTTTTATTACATTTTGCACTTTACTGTATTTTAATTGAGCGATTCTGAGGCGATTTCTTGCAAGTTTAGTAACACCATGTAATAACACTCATTTGTCTCGTTGTCTTCTGCTCAAAACAACAATATGGGGGTGTATCTAGTATCTTACTGTGCTGCAACGTAAAAAGTTAAGGGTGCCGTACATGGTGTTACCTTTAACGCTAGTCGCTGGCTTCTTTACTCGCTCACCCAGAGCGAATTTCTTGACTGATAAAGTCGCTAGAGTTAAACCGTTTACACGGTGCTGCTCCACAGTAAGAGGGAGCGAGCGTTTTGAGAGACGTTTGTTTTGACAGCTAGTCTCGGTTGCCCTTCTAGCACAAGCGGAGTAGCTCAACAATTCGCCATTTGCCCGCATATTAATTCGTTACCATCCTGACACGGCATTTCTTTAACAGCTGCTACTAAATTCAGCCAGCTAGTCGCCGGACCGTTAGCATTAAAGTTGAACATGTTGAGCTTTATAATAAACCGCCGCGAAATCAGAACGTGCCGTCTTTAGAAGTTTTTGCCAGTGAATGTACTGGCGAATTACGAACCCTGGTCAAAACGAACAAAAGTAGCACCATGTTACCGCATCCTTTACGGTGTTTAAAAATGTACTTTATATACAGTGGATATCGTTTTAGCATGTAAACGAATAACATCGAATATATATTATGTTCGTTCCAGTACATTACAATTCATTTCTCCATGTATTTAAATTCGCTTAACTCGAAAAGGATTCCAAATTGGTGAACAATATTATAACGCTGGTCTGACGAGAGTAATATAACACACCACTTTTACTATATTTCAAAGTTAGCTGTACGAACTGCAGCCTATGATTGGCTTTGCTTATTGCTTTGGTTGTTTCTTCCAAAAGAAGTTTTTAGAGAGAATTAAACCAAGATATTTAAAAGTATCCACATGTGACAGCCTGATTTTGTACCTACCACCAAAATGGTAAGTACAGACAAAAACCTGGTCATGTCTGCTCTATTCCTTGGTAAGCAATGAAGACCTGCTATGTTGTGTCCAGTCCATGCCTCTTTCTTGGCCACCTAAATGTAACCAAGGTGAGAGGTGGTTTTAGTTCACAGGTGTTCCACCAGGTGGTATCATGAAAGAGTGATGTCACCCTATCTGTGTATATAAAAAGATACACAGGTAGTCTCTGGGTCAGGGGTGCCCACAGGGGGGTAGTCTGGTGAGCAACTCGCCATTTGCCTTTTTGGGGGTGATTGAAATTTTGTGTTAAAATATTTTTATAATAATCAGAATGGGCGAAAATCCAAATAAAATATTTTATTATTTAATTCATATTTTAAAAGAAAGTAGTGTGTTTCAGCCACTGTTATACGTCATAGTATAAGTGCTGTTTTTATGTCTCGCTACGCTCGCTGGAATTGATAGCAAGAGTATACTATAAAATAATTGCTCACTTGCTAAGCTCGCGAAAAGGGAGAATGTTCATGTATACTAAAGTTTACAGACTTCGTTTCAAATAAATGTTATGGCCAATTGAAACTCATTCAAAACACGAATATGCAAACAATGTAAAATTCCATCCTTTCAAAACTGATGAAAATTATATTTGAAAAGTTAAAAAAAAACGCTTTCAGTATTTGGTCTCGGGGGGGGGGGCGTGAATTCTCCACTGGCTTTGAGGGGGGGGGTTGGGCACCCCTGCTCTGGGTGGAGTGCTGGACCCTTGAAGACATCGCAGCCAGAGACTGCTCCATACCACCTTTACCTTTTGTTTCAACTGGATGGCAGGTTGGCATGATGGCCATCTTGTGTGATTTTATATTTTGTTTTGTGTAACTTCTTTCTCCAGCTGGCCAAGCCTGGTCAGCTGGTCTGTACATAATTTATTCAGTAAGTTTGTATTTAAATAAATACTTTTATTTAAACCTTACAATATGTTTTGGGTCAGTACTTGGTGGGTTTGTGGGTCACATTGCTCAAGAGCAAACTTTGTACCTGTAGCGAACAGCTCTAGAACTGTTCGCGAGCTCCTGTCTATACAGGGTTATGTTTCCGTTTGCGAACTAGTGGCGTAGCTATGACTTTGTTGCGCCCCCTCCCCCGCAGCTTAAAACATTGTGCCCTTTTCGCACTCCCAAAATGCCCCCTCCAAACCTTCTGCGCCCCCTGCAGCTGGAGAGACTTTGGGTCCCCAACTATAAGCCCCTGTCGCGAACTGTTCTAGAATGTCTCGTGAACCTTGGTCGGCGAAATATCATGTAAAACTGTGGCTCACACAATTTTATTTTTTACATATAAAAATTCTATATTAAAATAAAACAAATTTGGCTTTTTAAATGGGCATCTTGCTTCCCTTTTTTTACGGAATGTAGTGATGAGTTTAAACTGGTATACAATCCCTCTTGGAAGTCTACAAGTTTTCAAAAAAGGAATGCAGCCCATCATTAGAGGGTATTGGTTAATCTGTCACTCATTGTAGATTGTCAACTATGAGCTCCCTTCCTATCTCAAATTATAAAACACCTATTTCATTATAATGTATGACATCAATCACTTCTTGACTAACAAGGTTATGGGTTTAAGACATTTCCTATTAATTTTTTTGTTTATAATCTGTGGATTTTTTTCTTCTCTACATTTCAGAACTTTTAAATTCACTCTGCAAAGTTGTCAATCAATTCTTAATAATAAAACAAATATTTCGGAAGCCAGCAGTTGTATAGTAGTAGTAGCAGCAGCTGCCAAAATCTAATAAATTCTCTGTTAACTTGTCTTTTTCTCTACTCTCTCCCCCCCCCCCCTCTTCTCATTTCTTTTATAGATATCAGATTGTGAGGTGAATTTCAGATATGCACTTAATAATGTAAGAAATATGTATCCCCCATTTCATTTGCCTGCATACTAATCCAAATAAATTAAGCATCCGTCGTCGTCAGCGAATTTATATTTCGGCTTTACTTTGTGGCAAAATTGCAAATTCTCCGCAGATGTTTCAAAGATTATATTTTTTGTTGTTATTATATTTTTATGAAAGGGTGGGAAGGGGGATATCGTTAGGTTAGCGTTGCTTTTTTTTTGTTTTCTATGCACACACTACACACAATTTCATACTTGTTTGTTACATACTTTTTCTTCTTTTTCTCTTTCTTTCTTTCTCTGTTCTCGGGCTATATAATCTCTCGAGCAATCCAAAAGCATTAGGAGAATTACAGTTCTGCACATCTCAGTCTAATTAAGTATTTCGAGCAGTATTTCAGAAAAAAAATTGTCTTGATTTTTTTTAATTCAAGACATTTTTTTGTAAATATTACTTAACATTATTACTATTATGTTTTTTGAAAAACGGTTTGAAAAATTTTTTTGAAAAGTTTTATTAATTTAATTTTTAAAAAAAGGAACTATAAATATAAAATATTGTAAATTTAAACTTGTTCTAATTTGAATAAAAAAATAGTTTACGTTTTTCTAAAAAAAAAAAAAATTCAGATTTTAAATGAAAAATCTAAATTTTTAACAGAAAAATCTAAATTTTTAAAAGAAAAATCTAAATTTTTAAAAGAAAAATCTAAATTTTTAAAAGAAAAATCTAAATTTTTAAAAGAAAATCCTACATTTTTTAAAAGAGTATTCTAAGTTTTTAAAAATTTCTATATTTATCTATATTTTTCGATGTGGGTTGTCTGTCTGTTCGCTATGCATTCCCACACCGTTGCAACGTGCAAGACTTCTGATTATATAAGTAGTATAGGAAAAGTCATTTCTGGGTCACTTTTTCCCATATACTACTATTGGAGGCACATGTTGAGCACCACATTCCAATCTCCCATAGACTCTCATTGAGTCATTTCTGCATCACTCGTTTTAAGGCCAACCAGTTTATAAGCTATAGAGACATATCTATGCCATACCCGCCATAGCAAGCAGTATGAAGGCCAGCCACTTTTATACTTTTTAATGCGTTAGTTATGCTTAGCTTTTACGAATAAGAAGGTGTTCAACATACAGGATTCTACTAAAATTGCCGTTGATGTGTATCATATGGCCAAACAATCGCACAAAGCCGTGAATTCCAACTTTTCACGAACAATTTACAAACTCGCTGAACAAGCTCGAAATAAGGATATTCAAGCTTTCGAATCCATAGCAGCAACTTTAAAAACTATTTCACATTTGAACCAAGAATTAACCTTCTTGTTGGACGAAGTTTATCGAGAATCACCATCATTCGGTAAAAATATAGTGACTTCCGCACTCATCCACCAACTGGCAAGATCTGGATTCGAGGAAGCAACTGCAGTGCATATTGGTGAATACATGTTCAAGACATCAGCATCATGGATTTGAGATAATGGATCATGGGCTGCGATGCAGGGTGTCTACGCAACTCCTAACGACACTGCGAGTAACATTATTCATGTGGTCCCACAATTACTAATGATTAGCACTTTGTTATATTTATTAATACGGATGCAATAAAATGTTACATGTTAAATTTTTTTTTCGCAGTATTGTTTCATTTCTTTTAAATAACTAATGACACTTCTGCAATCTACAGACCTCTGCCTGCCTAGGGATAGCAAATTTGGTATCCCAAGACAGGCAGAGGTCTGTCGCAGAAGTGTTCAATATATAAAGGAACTTCATGTTTTATTTTGGTGATATTCATTGAATTGGCAATAAATCTGTTAAGGGCTGATAAACATCAATTACATTTGAAATGGGGTTTCTACACTGTTGTTGTACAAGTCTTACAGGCAGCTTGATGCTTACAAGGGTCAAATACAACCCGTGCACCCTTCACTAAACAAATATTACAATACTTTATGGTCGCTGTTTCTTCATCATTGTAAGATAGTAGTTTCTCCAGAATTTCTTGTTTTTGGCTTACAGGTGGATATCCCATCAGTTCGAGAAGAATTTCAGTGTCAGTCGTGTCATCTACAGTTGCGATTTCATTATTTTTTTAAAAAAAATTTACGACCAATGTAATTACTTACTGGAGTCATCGATATAGACAATTGGATGCCTATTAACTGCAGTACTTCTAGTAGAGGCATTAGATACAGTTTTAGACTCCGTTTCAGAATCAGATGCAATGTCTACAAATGAAATATATGAATTATAAGAAATAGTTACACATTCGATTTAGTTGTCTAGAAATATTTATTCTATTGGCAAGTTTCAATAAATTCGGTCATGCCTAACCAAGGTTTGAGAATAGGTTTGGTGGTTATCATGCTCCCTTAAGATTAACATTAGGTTTAAGAAATAGTGACAATTGTTAAGGGGACTAGACATGATGCAATATGTCTATTCATGTTTTCACGAGTCTATGATTTATAGATACACCCTGTGGCAACCTGGTCTGCTCTATTTGAAAAATTTTGATAGAGCAGACAAACTCCCTACGGTGGTCTGCCTGACAGCTACAGTAGGCTGTTGTAACGGACGCCATTTTGGTGCCAGCAGACCTCTCACCATTAAGTTCAATGGGTGAGAGGTCAGAAGTGATCACTGTCCCCTCCAGGTGGAGGGGTGAAGCACTGTATAAAAACTGGTTGACCTTGGTTGCTATGCTGTAGAAATGACTCAATGTTATTCTATGAGGTATGAAAAAAATGAGGAAAAAGTGGTGTAGACAAGAATACAATATTATATTTCAGCTCAACGAACTGAACAACTTACATTCAATACATAAAAACTATAGTACAGAAAGTGTGTAAATAAACAAGTTTTTATGATCATAAAAAATAAGTGGTCAAGTAACCTCACTTTGTTATTTCTCTTTATAGAATTTATTTAAGCAGGAAATAAATTATGAGTTAAAAACAAAGAGGAAGAAAAAACATGCTGTTGATTGACCTTTTTTCCCCCCATAAAAACTGGGTCAAAATTTTTTTCTCTCTTTGTTATGATGAAGCATTAAAAAATAATATAATGTAGATGTGCCTCTATAGCTTATAAACTGATTGGCCTTAAAACGAGTGATGAAGAAATGAATCAATGAGAGTCTATGGGAGATTGGAATGTGGTGTTCAAAATGTGCCACCAATAGTAGTCTATGGGATAAAGTGGCCCAGAAATTACTTTTCCTATACTACTTATATAACGTGTTTTCATACCTTCTATTTGTAGGCCTATATATTTTTTTTTAAATCTTACCTATATTTTTGGGTGGTGGTTGTCTGTCTCTGTTTGTCTGCTTTACATTCCTACATCCTTTCACCTATGTCAACAAAATTTCTCAGGAATACTTTTTATGATCCAACAAGTGAATTACGGTACCTGGGCACCCCAACAACTACCTTGAACATGCAAGACTTCTTGTTTTATAACTTGTTCTCATGCCTGCTATATGTATGTTTAATTTTTTTTAAAATAATCTTTATCTGTATTTGTGGATGTGGGTTTGTTTGTCTATATGTATGTTTGTCAGATATGCATTCCCACACTTTCTGACCAACAAGAGACTACATTTTGCAGGGTAACTTCTTATGACCCTTCATGTGAATTAAGATACCTGAGGACCACGACAACCACCCTGCATGTGCAAGACAGGTGGATATATGTCATCATAGTTGTTGAATGAACCAAGAGTCTTTAGACCCAATGGCATAGTACATTTATCCAAAAGGGACATTTACCCAAAAATTACAATTGTTTTAAATGAATATATTTGTCCAAAAAGAATGTTTAAACAAAATTGAAATCTGACCTAAAAACCATGTGCTCAAAAACTATTTGCTCTAAAAGAACATTTCTTTAAAGAAACATAGGGCCTAATAGGCATTTACCCTAAAGAAATCTTGAAAACCACCTTGCATGTGCATTCCAGAGTAGTGGGTTCTCAATCCTTCTACAAGTAGTCTAGGAAAAGTCATATATATGTGAATATATTATGTTGAATTTTGTTGAAATTTTTTACATATTTCCAGAACAACTTGGGATTTTTATGGAGTGATGCACCTAAAACATTATTAGTAAAGTTTACGTGTTCTTTTTTAAGCAAACGTTTCACAAGACATCGCTGGGAATTAAACTGCAATTTAGTAGTATCATTCATGTTAATCTTCATTTTAGATCTATATTTGCGTTGTTTACGAAGAGCGCGGCGTATCTCAGTGGTGTACCAAATTGGTTCCAAGCTTGATTTTACATTTTTGAATGGGATGAATTTATTTATGCCATTAGAAATGACACTGACAAACAATGAGCATTGTTGGTTTACATCTTTTGATAGTCCACTTTTATTTTTATTTTTCAGTTCATTTGTTACAAAGAGCTTAAAATTAGCCCAATCAGCTTTATTGTACTGTGGGACTTTTCGGGGAGCTGATTGGAGTTTTTCGAGTTGGGTGGCAAATTCTAAGTAAATCTTGTGATCGCTTATGCCATCAGCAATTTCAATTGATTTGGCATTTTATGGGGTGTTCGTAAAAACTAAATCTAAAATATTAGCTGTTGTATTGGTACAGCATGTAGGGGTTTGCACTAGTTGATCCAGGGAATATGTACATACACTATCAAGCAGTATATTTATTAATTTTTTACTAGAGCACTGGGAGTCAACAGATCAATTTTTCCAATTTATTTCTGGAAGGTTAAAATCCCCACCAATGAGAACTGATGCATGTTTGTTGGTAGAAAATAAAAATTCTAAACATTTTCTAAATTGGAGTAATTTCTCCTCATCACTTGAAGGTGGGCGATAGAATGAAAATAAGATTATGAAGTGAAATGCTACAACAAACTGCCTCACAATCACCTTCATAAAGGGGTTCTCTTTTTGATGTAAGGTTTTTGTTGATAGCAAAAAATACACCTCCACCTTTGATTAAGTTTCGATCTTTTCCGGATATGTTAAACTGTTGGGGGAAAACTTCCGCAGAAGAAACATCTTCAGTTAGCCATGATTCACTACCGAAGATAATGTCGGGATTGTAGCTTTTTATAGCTTCTCTAAACTAAATTACTTTATTTTTTATACTTCTGCAATTGATTATTAACATTTTTAAAGATTTATTTATAAGCTTGTTTTCTTTTTTGGTCAGAGGAACTGTCTTAGAAGAAATTTTTTTGTTAGAAAGTTGGGTTTCTTTTTGAATAACTATTTTAGGTACAGTAACTAGATTTGATTTTTTCCTAGAATCAGGGCATTTAGAGATTAGAAATTTCCCTGGACTTGACTACAAACAGATTTCCAGAGAACAGAGCTCAAGACATCCTTACCAGCTGCAGTCAAGTGAAGGCCATCACGCAGATAATACTTATCAGGTGCTTTAAGAAGCTCCCGAGAAGCATCTGCAAATGAATAACCAGCACTACGACAGAGAAGAGAGACCTCTTGTGAAATCTGCTGGACTGCAGGGTTCGGAAGAAAAGAACCCCTAGCATCACGCTCAAACCGTGGCAGGACAGTAGAAATCACAATCCTTGCACAAGGTCTGATGCATTTTACCTCTCTAGAAAAGTGTTTAAGTCTCTCAGCTATCCCCTTTGGCGCATCCATCTTGAGATTATTAGTGCCAGCATGCACAAGTACGACAGGGTTAAGGCTAGCCTTGTTCAGCACTGCCTTAACTCGAGTAGTTAAATGTTCAACATGTGTGCCTGGATAGCACCACGTTGTTGACTTCCCAGTTTTGCCGACCCTAACACCTCGAACGATACTGTCACCAATGAGGTGCACATCGATAGGCTTACCAGTTTGCGGGCTATAATTAGTGGATGTTGAGGCAGGAATATCCTTAACCTCAGACAGCACACCAAATCGGTTACCACCCATGGTAGCTGAACTACCATTAGCCACAACACTGGCAAAGCTTTTTCTCTGTGGCCGAGATCCTTTGCCTTTGACCACCATCCATCCGTCTCCTGTCTGGGCTGCCTGATTCTTAACTACCAAGTCATTATTCTCTTTTTAGCTCCGCCTCTTTCCTCTTTTTAACTTTATTCTTTTTACCTATTTAATATTTCTGCCCATCACTCAAATTATAGTTAGGTGTTGTTTTATTCACCTTTTCAACACCTAACACTTTCTAAAAAACTAAACTTTTCAAGAACTTTCATAATTCCAATTCTTCTAAATATAAAATCCACTTTCTAAAAAAACAAACTTTCTAAGTTCATAATTCCAATTCTTCTAAAGTGCAAAATCCAAACTTTCTAAAAAACCAAACTTTCCAAGTTCATAATTCTAATTCTTTAAAGTGCAAAATCCAAACTTTATAAAAAATCAAACTTTCCAAGTTCATAATTCCAATTCTTCTAAATACAAAATCCACTTTCTAAAAAAAAAAACTTTCCAAGTTCATAATTCCATTTCTTTTAAATACAAAATCCACTTTCTAAAAAACCAAACTTTCCAAGTTCATAATTCCAATTCTTTCAAATACAAAATCCAGTTTCTAAAAAACCAAACTTTTCAAGTTCATAATTCCAATTTTTTTAAATTGCAAAATCCAAACTTTCTAAAATACAAAAACCCAGACTTTCTTTTGTAGAAAGCACTTCCTTATTCCTAAACCTCCAATCTCGGACTCTGTCAAAAATACGATGTTCATCGCATCTTGTTTAATCCAAAAATGAATTTTAAGTATCTTGATTGGTTAAAAAACAATTTTCTAAAATTAAAATAACCAATCAGTTAACATGCTTTTGATCGAATTTTACAAACATCTGCTGAGTATGCAGTCGTAAAATTATAATTTAGCTTCTTTATAATTTTTTTACAATCGCGAATACATATTGTTATTTCCACTAACTGTCGTTTTCTATGAATTAGTATGGTTAACCTTTTAACTTTTCATTGCAAGTTTTAGTTTTCGGCAACTCATAACATTTCTTTTATATAGTAAACATTCTCATTATTTGTTTATCTGATTTTCTTGGCCCTCTGAAATGTATTTCTGTTTAAATACGAGTTTGGCCCTTTTACCCTTACTATTTTGAGAACCCTAACATCATATAACTTTTTCGGTACTTCGTCAGTACCTCTTTTGGGTTATGTTTGATTTCACATATTATTTCATTCATTTTAGTATTCATTCAAAATCTCTTTTCTCATAGTTTTTATAAGAAATATTCTTCATATTTGTTTACTGGCCCTTTTCTCAGTGTGTTGAGAACTTGATCTGTGTACTTTGCTTTTTCTGTTAATTTTTTTTTACTTTGTTATGTTCTGAATATCGAAGAGAGGAATGGTAAAAGCATTGTGATACATTTTTCTACCATCGGTTTCTTTCTTTTAGTCGTCTTCTATAGTGACGTCATAATTTGGTAAGACAGGTGGTCTTCTACCGTGTGAATACAAAATATAAACTATAAGTTCTTCCCTGTTAAAGTTACATTTCCAACTATTTCATTTTTCCATTCATTTTCTTTTCCTTTTCTATTTAGTTAGGAAATTGGATTTCATCATGTCAATTAACCACTTCATTCTTTTATCTGTTACACTATCTAGTGTTTTTCTCACTCTTTTTGTTTCTTAATTAATTTTAATTTCATCAAAAGTTATTATTTCATTTGGTACAAGTGTGCGAAGTCGCTAAATTAGCAACACTGGGTACTACCCAGTGTTGCTAATTTAGGTAATTTTTGCGTAGAATCCAGTGTTGCTAATTGCCCCCAATGCCAATGAGTTCAGAAACAGGGAAGAAAGACCATTGTACGATATTTCACTGATTTCTCAATGCAAGTGAGATTGTGAATAGACAATTGTGAATAGGCATTTGTGAATAATGAAATGTGCTGAACAACATTCATATTAAATAACTAAATAAAAAAAATGGAAAATCTAGGGGGCAAATGCCCCCCTGCCCCCCTGTGGGCGCCCATGGTATCGATACAAATAGCACGAGTAATGCGAGAAAAGGCTCTTCTGGCTCCACTTTGTGTCAGTACATGGATGAGGTGCTTGTCAAGGCATGCATTTCATTGGATGGGACGAGCACAGTTTTGTTGACTCTCAGTACTCGTGGCGTTTTTCCCAACAATGAGTGCATGATAATAAAACTTTCACTGGTAATTAAAACTTCATCTAGCGCCAAGTAACAATACAAGCCACATTTAGCACAAGTGCAGACAAAGAGACAGTTGGTGACGGACTAGAGTGTAGTAAGATCAGCACACACGACCAACAGACTCATACGCTAACATTGAGACATTTCTATGCCATACCCATTTTTATTGCTTCATAATAACATCTTGTAGAGAAGTAGCTGCCTTGATAAAAAGTATTAACCAAACTCAGATATTAAAACAAAACACCAATAATATGAAGTAATGCAAGACTATGAAAGACATCAATACAGAATATAAAAAATAGAACAAGTGAAACGCCTCCCCGCCTCTCTTTAGTCGGGCAGACAACTAAACAAAAGGGCCATAAAAAGGATTCACCTTTTGGTTAGGGCAACATAACACATTCATGAGCAAGTATTGAACCACAAACAACACAATTATGTTCCAGGAAGAGCATTAATTTTTATTCTTATAACAAGAGCAAAACATCAAAACATAAACATAAGCATTGTACTCATATCAAAACGTTTGGGTGAAGACATCAATAGATTTCCACTTGTACCACATGACATAACACAGATCCTTTACACTGCACCAGAACACACACCATAAAAAGTATACACAGCACAACACTTTTGTTGTATTTGCATTGTATTAGTTATAATACATTAATACATTTAAAATGCATTAATATCATATTAGATCACCAGATAGTAACATGATTTGTCGGTAGCACCCATTGATGATAATCGAGTGAAAGATTTTTCAGCAATCTCCTTTTCGAATTCCTCTGTATATATATATGTGTCATCATCATCATTTCCTGTACCTTATCCCGCAAGCAGCAGGGTCGGCCTTGCTGGTTCTAACTCTCCACTCGTTCCGATTTTGCACCAAGCCCCCAGTGACCACACATGCCACCATATCCCGTTTTACTACTGTACATATATACTACTGTATAATGTATATATATATATGTGTATATATATATATATATATATGACTTACAACAATGTCAGAAGGTGTTGCATTCCTTTTCTGAATAAGTCTCAGGGTCGGGCTCCATTGCCTATTATTTCTCATGCACCATGCATAAAGACATGCAAAGATAACAATACAGACTATTGTCACACAAATATTATATCCCATAGGATTTAACGATGAAACACTCAACATTTACATCATTATAAACGTCATCTAAATCATCGAGTACTTCAGTAATTGATTTACTACTAAAATATAAAGGTAAATGTTTATTTAGGGCTAGAATATTGTCCAATTTCTTCCCGTTGTCTGAACTAAATCCTTTGACCAACCGTTCTAGATCCATAGAGGTAATGACTTGAGAAGCTTTAGGAGTAAGTAGTCTAGGAGAAAATGCATTGATCACAAACGAAGATCCTTGGAAATGTGGAGTCAACACAATACCTGAAGAATATGCGGTACATGCACTTGGTATGGAAATGATCCTGGTCCCATTTAAAATATGTGTAATATCCAGAGTATGGTTTGGGCACACAACATGCAATGTCAGTTCCTTGCCCGTGCTGTATATCCACATTCTGGCATTGTTCACCATGTACCATACCATGTACCACATGTCGGTCACACAATTGTCGCACTTTTTCCTCATCATCCAAAAATAGAGCATATTCACACGTGATAATTGGTTGCTGTAGAACTGCATTGACTGAACCACACATGTGGATCGCATCACCATAACAATTACTCAGTTCTTCCGATGTCAATAACAAATAATTCTGTCTATTTGCTGATATAGCAAGATATGGGTACTGTGGCTGTATGTATGCAGATACATTTACACCAGGTAGGGTATGAGGTAAAGGAGTTAAGTGGTAAAATTCAAAAGTATTGAAAAGTGTGTGAAGCGGCATGCGTGCAAATACCCTAAATGTATTATTAGACACCACAGAAACAGTAGTTATACTTTGATAATAAAAGTAAATATCTTCAAGAGATGGTGGTTTTAATAAAGATAAACCCATTGGCAAAGCTGTTCTTATCTCACTGATTGTGTGTAACCAAAACTTTCTCGCAAAGCCGTGAAAGTTGTTTTAGTTTCTGTATACACATGCTCTAAATTTTGCAACAGGGTTGTTAAAAGAAGGTCAGATTCAAGGATCACAAAATCATCGGAAATAACACGTGTGACATGAGACAACCGTAAAATAGCATGTCAATTCTCCAGAATATGCACGGCTGAATCATTCACATAGGTTGCTTGTTCCTTAAAGAAATGCACAGCTAAACCTGTTACTTTTCCCGCTTTATTTATTTTCTGAGTTAAATCAGTCAAATCATCATTATCAGCTGTCCCAAATAAAAATTTTAACAACTTCCCACCAGCATCAATTAATCCTTTTTTACATGTTTTTGTGGACTGGCAGTTAAGAACGTGGCAGAACAAATGGCATGCACTTCCTGACCAAGAATTCTTATGTTATAGTGTAGAAGTTGTACACTTCTATCCAGAGCATTCCATAGTACACGATGTGTAGCATTAGGACTAAATGTAGCAGTGATACGCAGCTTTTCCTGTAGGATGTCACTAAACTGTGTGATAGCATCCTCCAATTGTTCTACCTCAGACAGGTATCGATCAAATGGTATATCAAATGCAATAGTCCAATGCGCAGTAGTTAATAAAAAGTCAGCCTTATGAAGAAAGATAACTCCACTTGTTATATGTGGGGAAACGACAGATGAACCCACATACTGAATTTGATGAACAAGTACCAAAACAGCGATTTTCAGTATCTCCATCCTTGACTGTTAAATTTCCCCTAATTAAATTTCGAATCCACTTGACAATTAGTCACCAGTCTGCAAAAGAAACACAACATAACTACACTGCTAAGATGAGTGTGGATACTATGTCATTCTTCTGCCTATTTCCTTAGAGAATAGCGAGGGGTAGGATTGGAAGTAGGGTCTGGAGTAGGAGAAATCTCAGGATTAATTAAAAACGTATTACTACCACTAATATTTTCCCCTGCCCTTCCCGTAACTTGATCTCCACTATTACCACAAGTTCCAGGTCCCTCAACCTATACGCCTGGTTTAACTAAATTATAAGATTGGGTTTTATCCACAGTTTCATAAATCACCACTTTGGGACTCATTCCTGTTGTTAC